>JASEVX010000025.1:1123377-1229324 GCA_031761405.1 Serripes groenlandicus
GTCTATATTGATCACTACTCATTTATCAATATTTTGCAATGATTAGTTCATCAATATTTCAGAACTGGTTGAAAATAAGGGCTGATGTTAGCGGTTGTAGGAATTCAGCGGGATAAGGGTTAATGTTTTATTGTGAGATATGGCCACTAGGGGACGATTCTTGATGGAAGGGTAACATTTGATTGTGAAGCGACTAGACATTAAATATTTGTGTTTGACAATAGACAAAGAAGTTCTTTCGAGGTAGATGGTTTGGCTCTAAAAAGGGCCGTTTTGGGGTAAAACGACAAACGAATTGCGTTTTTACTCAGAATCTGAGTTATAATCAGAGTCGGATGCCGTTACGATTTCCACAGACTCATTGAAGAGTTCTCTGCGAAGTTCTGCGACCTGGTCAGCTTTGGTATAGGCGTAGTCATAGTACATGTTTCGTGCTCCTTCGATGACAGCAAGCTTCAGACGAAGGTTGTAGCGGAATGATCTGTTGTTTGTTCGTTTGGCCATTTTGTAACGTTTCTGCACTTCGCCTAGGTGGTTGTTTAGCAATACAATTTGGTCGCAGGCTTTTCTGAATCTCCGTTCGGTATCAGTTAAAGTAAATCGTTTGTCAGGCGATTTGGTAATTCTTGAAGGCATTTTGATATTGTTGTCGATATGAATTGCAAAGCAATAATGATTCTTTCAGCGACTGTGCAGCCTTTTATACTAATATCTCAACGATTTGCTACATGCCACTGCCATTTCTATGGCACAGGCATGTTATGCCACAATGAGTTGACACTTAG
The DNA here is from genome assembly GCA_031761405.1 of Serripes groenlandicus. Lineage (NCBI taxonomy): Eukaryota > Metazoa > Mollusca > Bivalvia > Cardiida > Cardiidae > Serripes > Serripes groenlandicus. The sequence continues at coordinate 1,124,163 of JASEVX010000025.1, forward strand.
TTAATTAAGCACACGTCGTTAAAACAACATGGCAATTACACTAATCGCGAATCAACAAATCGTCTCACAAATGGCTTAATTACTGTGTATTTCAAACAGTGTGCAAACATATTTATCTAAGACCAAACATTTCTTTCTTTCTTTTATATTTCTTTCTTTCTTTCTCTCTCTCTCTCTCTCTTTTCTCTCCCTCTCTCTCTCTCTTTTTCTAATATATATTCCCATATGCTTTACGCGTGTAACACATACATTTTCCGTTTTCAGGTCATTTATAGGCAATTTAGACAAATTATTTTCTTGTATAATACAATACGAGAAAAGAAGTTTGAGGTTGTGTTTAATGGTTCGTTTGTGCCGCTATCTGCATTGGTTACTTATAAAATGTTATAAGGCAGGTTTGGGTTTAATTGATATTATATATTCATGCTCATGACTGATTAATATTGTAAATATGAAAAAGGACAGGGGAAAAAGAGGTATTTGATTTCTTTGCCACGGGAAAGAATCGCCTTAACACTTATCTTGACGTTACCATTTAATCTCTATCCTGCTGTACGCGACTTTATACAATGTTTGGGTGTCATCTTATGTATTTATGCAGTCTATATTGATCACTACTCATTTATCAATATTTTGCAATGATTAGTTCATCAATATTTCAGAACTGGTTGAAAATAAGGGCTGATGTTAGCGGTTGTAGGAATTCAGCGGGATAAGGGTTAATGTTTTATTGTGAGATATGGCCACTAGGGGACGATTCTTGATGGAAGGGTAACATTTGATTGTGAAGCGACTAGACATTAAATATTTGTGTTTGACAATAGACAAAGAAGTTCTTTCGAGGTAGATGGTTTGGCTCTAAAAAGGGCCGTTTTGGGGTAAAACGACAAACGAATTGCGTTTTTACTCAGAATCTGAGTTATAATCAGAGTCGGATGCCGTTACGATTTCCACAGACTCATTGAAGAGTTCTCTGCGAAGTTCTGCGACCTGGTCAGCTTTGGTATAGGCGTAGTCATAGTACATGTTTCGTGCTCCTTCGATGACAGCAAGCTTCAGACGAAGGTTGTAGCGGAATGATCTGTTGTTTGTTCGTTTGGCCATTTTGTAACGTTTCTGCACTTCGCCTAGGTGGTTGTTTAGCAATACAATTTGGTCGCAGGCTTTTCTGAATCTCCGTTCGGTATCAGTTAAAGTAAATCGTTTGTCAAGCGATTTGGTAATTCTTGAAGGCATTTTGATATTGTTGTCGATATGAATTGCAAAGCAATAATGATTCTTTCAGCGACTGTGCAGCCTTTTATACTAATATCTCAACGATTTGCTACATGCCACTGCCATTTCTATTGCACAGGCATGTTATGCCACAATGAGTTGACACTTAGTTAATTAAGCACACGTCGTTAAAACAACATGGCAATTACACTAATCGCGAATCAACAAATCGTCTCACAAATGGCTTAATTACTGTGTATTTCAAACAGTGTGCAAACATATTTATCTAAGACCAAACATTTCTTTCTTTCTTTTATATTACTTTCTTTCTTTCGCTCTCTCTCTCTCTCTTTTCTCTCCCTCTCTCTCTCTCTTTTTCTAATATATATTCCCATATGCTTTACGCGTGTAACACATACATTTTCCGTTTTCAGGTCATTTATAGGCAATTTAGACAAATTATTTTCTTGTATAATACAATACGAGAAAAGAAGTTTGAGGTTGTGTTTAATGGTTCGTTTGTGCCGCTATCTGCATTGGTTACTTATGAAATGTTATAAGGCAGGTTTGGGTTTAATTGATATTATATATTCATGCTCATGACTGATTAATATTGTAAATATGAAAAAGGACAGGGGAAAAAGAGGTATTTGATTTCTTTGCCACGGGAAAGAATCGCCTTAACACTTATCTTGACGTTACCATTTAATCTCTATCCTGCTGTACGCGACTTTATACAATGTTTGGGTGTCATCTTATGTATTTATGCAGTCTATATTGATCACTACTCATTTATCAATATTTTGCAATGATTAGTTCATCAATATTTCAGAACTGGTTGAAAATAAGGGCTGATGTTAGCGGTTGTAGGAATTCAGCGAGATAAGGGTTAATGTTTTATTGTGAGATATGGCCACTAGGGGACGATTCTTGATGGAAGGGAAACATTTGATTGTGAAGCGACTAGACATTAAATATTTGTGTTTGACAATAGACAAAGAAGTTCTTTCGAGGTAGATGGTTTGGCTCTAAAAAGGGCCGTTTTGGGGTAAAACGACAAACGAATTGCGTGTTTACTCAGAATCTGAGTTATAATCAGAGTCGGATGCCGTTACGATTTCCACAGACTCATTGAAGAGTTCTCTGCGAAGTTCTGCGACCTGGTCAGCTTTGGTATAGGCGTAGTCATAGTACATGTTTCGTGCTCCTTCGATGACAGCAAGCTTCAGACGAAGGTTGTAGCGGAATGATCTGTTGTTTGTTCGTTTGGCCATTTTGTAACGTTTCTGCACTTCGCCTAGGTGGTTGTTTAGCAATACAATTTGGTCGCAGGCTTTTCTGAATCTCCGTTCGGTATCAGTTAAAGTAAATCGTTTGTCAGGCGATTTGGTAATTCTTGAAGGCATTTTGATATTGTTGTCGATATGAATTGCAAAGCAATAATGATTCTTTCAGCGACTGTGCAGCCTTTTATACTAATATCTCAACGATTTGCTACATGCCACTGCCATTTCTATGGCACAGGCATGTTATGCCACAATGAGTTGACACTTAGTTAATTAAGCACACGTCGTTAAAACAACATGGCAATTACACTAATCGCGAATCAACAAATCGTCTCACAAATGGCTTAATTACTGTGTATTTCAAACAGTGTGCAAACATATTTATCTAAGACCAAACATTTCTTTCTTTCTTTTATATTACTTTCTTTCTTTCTCTCTCTCTCTCTCTTTTCTCTCCCTCTCTCTCTCTCTTTTTCTAATATATATTCCCATATGCTTTACGCGTGTAACACATACATTTTCCGTTTTCAGGTCATTTATAGGCAATTTAGACAAATTATTTTCTTGTATAATACAATACGAGAAAAGAAGTTTGAGGTTGTGTTTAATGGTTCGTTTGTGCCGCTATCTGCATTGGTTACTTATGAAATGTTATAAGGCAGGTTTGGGTTTAATTGATATTATATATTCATGCTCATGACTGATTAATATTGTAAATATGAAAAAGGACAGGGGAAAAAGAGGTATTTGATTTCTTTGCCACGGGAAAGAATCGCCTTAACACTTATCTTGACGTTACCATTTAATCTCTATCCTGCTGTACGCGACTTTATACAATGTTTGGGTGTCATCTTATGTATTTATGCAGTCTATATTGATCACTACTCATTTATCAATATTTTGCAATGATTAGTTCATCAATATTTCAGAACTGGTTGAAAATAAGGGCTGATGTTAGCGGTTGTAGGAATTCAGCGGGATAAGGGTTAATGTTTTATTGTGAGATATGGCCACTAGGGGACGATTCTTGATGGAAGGGTAACATTTGATTGTGAAGCGACTAGACATTAAATATTTGTGTTTGACAATAGACAAAGAAGTTCTTTCGAGGTAGATGGTTTGGCTCTAAAAAGGGCCGTTTTGGGGTAAAACGACAAACGAATTGCGTTTTTACTCAGAATCTGAGTTATAATCGAGTCGGATGCCGTTACGATTTCCACAGACTCATTGAAGAGTTCTCTGCGAAGTTCTGCGACCTGGTCAGCTTTGGTATAGGCGTAGTCATAGTACATGTTTCGTGCTCCTTCGATGACAGCAAGCTTCAGACGAAGGTTGTAGCGGAATGATCTGTTGTTTGTTCGTTTGGCCATTTTGTAACGTTTCTGCACTTCGCCTAGGTGGTTGTTTAGCAATACAATTTGGTCGCAGGCTTTTCTGAATCTCCGTTCGGTATCAGTTAAAGTAAATCGTTTGTCAGGCGATTTGGTAATTCTTGAAGGCATTTTGATATTGTTGTCGATATGAATTGCAAAGCAATAATGATTCTTTCAGCGACTGTGCAGCCTTTTATACTAATATCTCAACGATTTGCTACATGCCACTGCCATTTCTATGGCACAGGCATGTTATGCCACAATGAGTTGACACTTAGTTAATTAAGCACACGTCGTTAAAACAACATGGCAATTACACTAATCGCGAATCAACAAATCGTCTCACAAATGGCTTAATTACTGTGTATTTCAAACAGTGTGCAAACATATTTATCTAAGACCAAACATTTCTTTCTTTCTTTTATATTACTTTCTTTCTTTCTCTCTCTCTCTCTCTCTTTTCTCTCCCTCTCTCTCTCTCTCTTTTTCTAATATATATTCCCATATGCTTTACGCGTGTAACACATACATTTTCCGTTTTCAGGTCATTTATAGGCAATTTAGACAAATTATTTTCTTGTATAATACAATACGAGAAAAGAAGTTTGAGGTTGTGTTTAATGGTTCGTTTGTGCCGCTATCTGCATTGGTTACTTATGAAATGTTATAAGGCAGGTTTGGGTTTAATTGATATTATATATTCATGCTCATGACTGATTAATATTGTAAATATGAAAAAGGACAGGGGAAAAAGAGGTATTTGATTTCTTTGCCACGGGAAAGAATCGCCTTAACACTTATCTTGACGTTACCATTTAATCTCTATCCTGCTGTACGCGACTTTATACAATGTTTGGGTGTCATCTTATGTATTTATGCAGTCTATATTGATCACTACTCATTTATCAATATTTTGCAATGATTAGTTCATCAATATTTCAGAACTGGTTGAAAATAAGGGCTGATGTTAGCGGTTGTAGGAATTCAGCGGGATAAGGGTTAATGTTTTATTGTGAGATATGGCCACTAGGGGACGATTCTTGATGGAAGGGTAACATTTGATTGTGAAGCGACTAGACATTAAATATTTGTGTTTGACAATAGACAAAGAAGTTCTTTCGAGGTAGATGGTTTGGCTCTAAAAAGGGCCGTTTTGGGGTAAAACGACAAACGAATTGCGTTTTTACTCAGAATCTGAGTTATAATCAGAGTCGGATGCCGTTACGATTTCCACAGACTCATTGAAGAGTTCTCTGCGAAGTTCTGCGACCTGGTCAGCTTTGGTATAGGCGTAGTCATAGTACATGTTTCGTGCTCCTTCGATGACAGCAAGCTTCAGACGAAGGTTGTAGCGGAATGATCTGTTGTTTGTTCGTTTGGCCATTTTGTAACGTTTCTGCACTTCGCCTAGGTGGTTGTTTAGCAATACAATTTGGTCGCAGGCTTTTCTGAATCTCCGTTCGGTATCAGTTAAAGTAAATCGTTTGTCAGGCGATTTGGTAATTCTTGAAGGCATTTTGATATTGTTGTCGATATGAATTGCAAAGCAATAATGATTCTTTCAGCGACTGTGCAGCCTTTTATACTAATATCTCAACGATTTGCTACATGCCACTGCCATTTCTATGGCACAGGCATGTTATGCCACAATGAGTTGACACTTAGTTAATTAAGCACACGTCGTTAAAACAACATGGCAATTACACTAATCGCGAATCAACAAATCGTCTCACAAATGGCTTAATTACTGTGTATTTCAAACAGTGTGCAAACATATTTATCTAAGACCAAACATTTCTTTCTTTCTTTTATATTTCTTTCTTTCTTTCTCTCTCTCTCTCTCTCTTTTCTCTCCCTCTCTCTCTCTCTTTTTCTAATATATATTCCCATATGCTTTACGCGTGTAACACATACATTTTCCGTTTTCAGGTCATTTATAGGCAATTTAGACAAATTATTTTCTTGTATAATACAATACGAGAAAAGAAGTTTGAGGTTGTGTTTAATGGTTCGTTTGTGCCGCTATCTGCATTGGTTACTTATAAAATGTTATAAGGCAGGTTTGGGTTTAATTGATATTATATATTCATGCTCATGACTGATTAATATTGTAAATATGAAAAAGGACAGGGGAAAAAGAGGTATTTGATTTCTTTGCCACGGGAAAGAATCGCCTTAACACTTATCTTGACGTTACCATTTAATCTCTATCCTGCTGTACGCGACTTTATACAATGTTTGGGTGTCATCTTATGTATTTATGCAGTCTATATTGATCACTACTCATTTATCAATATTTTGCAATGATTAGTTCATCAATATTTCAGAACTGGTTGAAAATAAGGGCTGATGTTAGCGGTTGTAGGAATTCAGCGGGATAAGGGTTAATGTTTTATTGTGAGATATGGCCACTAGGGGACGATTCTTGATGGAAGGGTAACATTTGATTGTGAAGCGACTAGACATTAAATATTTGTGTTTGACAATAGACAAAGAAGTTCTTTCGAGGTAGATGGTTTGGCTCTAAAAAGGGCCGTTTTGGGGTAAAACGACAAACGAATTGCGTTTTTACTCAGAATCTGAGTTATAATCAGAGTCGGATGCCGTTACGATTTCCACAGACTCATTGAAGAGTTCTCTGCGAAGTTCTGCGACCTGGTCAGCTTTGGTATAGGCGTAGTCATAGTACATGTTTCGTGCTCCTTCGATGACAGCAAGCTTCAGACGAAGGTTGTAGCGGAATGATCTGTTGTTTGTTCGTTTGGCCATTTTGTAACGTTTCTGCACTTCGCCTAGGTGGTTGTTTAGCAATACAATTTGGTCGCAGGCTTTTCTGAATCTCCGTTCGGTATCAGTTAAAGTAAATCGTTTGTCAAGCGATTTGGTAATTCTTGAAGGCATTTTGATATTGTTGTCGATATGAATTGCAAAGCAATAATGATTCTTTCAGCGACTGTGCAGCCTTTTATACTAATATCTCAACGATTTGCTACATGCCACTGCCATTTCTATTGCACAGGCATGTTATGCCACAATGAGTTGACACTTAGTTAATTAAGCACACGTCGTTAAAACAACATGGCAATTACACTAATCGCGAATCAACAAATCGTCTCACAAATGGCTTAATTACTGTGTATTTCAAACAGTGTGCAAACATATTTATCTAAGACCAAACATTTCTTTCTTTCTTTTATATTACTTTCTTTCTTTCGCTCTCTCTCTCTCTCTTTTCTCTCCCTCTCTCTCTCTCTTTTTCTAATATATATTCCCATATGCTTTACGCGTGTAACACATACATTTTCCGTTTTCAGGTCATTTATAGGCAATTTAGACAAATTATTTTCTTGTATAATACAATACGAGAAAAGAAGTTTGAGGTTGTGTTTAATGGTTCGTTTGTGCCGCTATCTGCATTGGTTACTTATGAAATGTTATAAGGCAGGTTTGGGTTTAATTGATATTATATATTCATGCTCATGACTGATTAATATTGTAAATATGAAAAAGGACAGGGGAAAAAGAGGTATTTGATTTCTTTGCCACGGGAAAGAATCGCCTTAACACTTATCTTGACGTTACCATTTAATCTCTATCCTGCTGTACGCGACTTTATACAATGTTTGGGTGTCATCTTATGTATTTATGCAGTCTATATTGATCACTACTCATTTATCAATATTTTGCAATGATTAGTTCATCAATATTTCAGAACTGGTTGAAAATAAGGGCTGATGTTAGCGGTTGTAGGAATTCAGCGAGATAAGGGTTAATGTTTTATTGTGAGATATGGCCACTAGGGGACGATTCTTGATGGAAGGGAAACATTTGATTGTGAAGCGACTAGACATTAAATATTTGTGTTTGACAATAGACAAAGAAGTTCTTTCGAGGTAGATGGTTTGGCTCTAAAAAGGGCCGTTTTGGGGTAAAACGACAAACGAATTGCGTGTTTACTCAGAATCTGAGTTATAATCAGAGTCGGATGCCGTTACGATTTCCACAGACTCATTGAAGAGTTCTCTGCGAAGTTCTGCGACCTGGTCAGCTTTGGTATAGGCGTAGTCATAGTACATGTTTCGTGCTCCTTCGATGACAGCAAGCTTCAGACGAAGGTTGTAGCGGAATGATCTGTTGTTTGTTCGTTTGGCCATTTTGTAACGTTTCTGCACTTCGCCTAGGTGGTTGTTTAGCAATACAATTTGGTCGCAGGCTTTTCTGAATCTCCGTTCGGTATCAGTTAAAGTAAATCGTTTGTCAGGCGATTTGGTAATTCTTGAAGGCATTTTGATATTGTTGTCGATATGAATTGCAAAGCAATAATGATTCTTTCAGCGACTGTGCAGCCTTTTATACTAATATCTCAACGATTTGCTACATGCCACTGCCATTTCTATGGCACAGGCATGTTATGCCACAATGAGTTGACACTTAGTTAATTAAGCACACGTCGTTAAAACTTTAGGTCAAAGGGAAGTAAATCATTTTCCATAGGCGACCATTATAGCATTATGGGTTATGGTTCGTTACTAGCAAATGGATTAACACATATACCTGTATCAAACTAAAGTTCATTCTTAGAACTACCAGAAAAGCAAAACAAACTCACATGCTCACCGTTTCTTGAAAGAGCTAGGAGGTCGAATCAAAGGTCACCCTTATCCCGCACTGAATTTTACTTTCAATTTCAGAAAATACAGCATGTTTTGAAAATGGCTATTAGAGTGTCAACATAGCTAAAAGCAAACACTATTTCGGTTATAAATCAGTCAGAGGTTATTCAACTTTATGAAAATCACTTTCAACTTTCAACAAAATCATTATTGTCCAATGGGAGCCAACATCAGTCTTGTATATTCATCTGAAATTCCCTGGACAAAATTGTCTGCCCGGCAAGCCGATCCGATTTACTTCCCTTTGACCTATTCTAGCATTATTTAGAGCATACAAAATGGCTAAAAGCCGCAATCTCATATAGAATTACTATATAGAAAAGTTAATACCAAAACGTTGTTCGACATAGGAGTGCCCTGTGGCTGGGGGAGAGCGCAATAAGAATTGCAGCCACAGTCCGAACCTTGATTGAACTGTAACAGCCGGCTAAATGGGTCTAAACAATTTGAATTGATGCAACTCATGAGCTGCAGCAGGTGGGGTTGTGTTGGTTTAATATCTTATATATTTATATCGCGATGTAAATATAAGGTGTAAACCCCCAAAACAAAACCAAAATCGACATAGGGTTTAAAAGACAAAAACATTCAACCTTTCAGGTCAAAGATTAGCTGTTCACTTCCTTCTGTTGATTGATTCTTTGGTGTTTTACGCAGTTTTTAAAAAACAATCAGTTATATCCCGTCAATTCATGGGTAAGTTACCAGTACTACTGGTTTCATTTATCTTGATACCAGCCGGTCAATCGTAATGCTTACCCCACAACTCTGAGTGCCAAGGAGGGAAGTCATTACTATCATTTGTTCAGTCTTTGGTTCGCACCTACGACCTCCCGCGCCCGAGGCGGACTAAATTCCTTTTGTTTTGTCATGTTCACCAACAAGCTTCAACACTCAACTGTCACACTTTCTTCATTTTTTTTAAAAGATAAGACATCCCATATCATTGAAAAGAGTTATCCATCAGTTTTGATATAAATCAAATAAGTGGGGGTCTTGTATTATGAAAGGAAAGAAATCACTCGTCACTTGGATCCAGTAATTGTGCACACATTCGGCCAAGGCCAAAACTTGGTTTCACTTACTATATTTTCACTTGGATCCAGTAATTTTGCACACATTCGGTCAAGATCAAAGCTTGGTTTCACTTACTATAAGAAGATAAGATAAGAAATTGTTTATTAAAGTGACATGTGTGAAACATATTATGATTAACAGTATTATATAAAAAACAAAAATGATCACACCCGGCCCTTTGGGCCTATAAGTCACCTATATGTGTATACGTATATAAATATTTACATATAATGAGATAAAGTCATAACACATCATATTATTTATAATCCGCAATCGCTAAGTTTAATATCAGATGTTTTCAGAGAAATCTTCTCTTTCGATAACCCTTTACAATAAATTTAGCGCATTTTCGAGGATGATTGTTCATAAGGTATATCATTTTATGATGATCCCTTAACTGGTTAAATATAGCATCATTGAATTGGTCTTCAAATATTTCTAAACGAATATGTTTATAAAATTCACAGTTTATTAGAAAATGAGTTTCATCTTCAACTGAATCTGTTTCGCACATATTACAAAGTCGTTCCTCGGGGTGCTCTCCAATATATCGCCCTGTCTCGATTCTAAGGGGGAGAATCCCACACCTAAATTGGGCTAGCATTGAACGCTCACATTTTGTCAGATTAAACATAACATAACTCTCAGTTATGAATTCGGTCTTAAACTTGATGTATGTTCTTAGTTTCGGGACATTTTGCACACTATCTACCCATACGCTACTATAATAAAGGTGTATTTTATCTTTTACTGTTTTCATGTTTATTGTGGTTTTATTGTCGTAGAAGGTTATTAAGTCAAGTTTGTTTAGCACATCTTTTAATTCACTGCACCAATTATTACGACACAGTCTATAGTCCCTATTAAATATAACCTTTGTGAGTCTGTTCTCATCGAATTTTACCAATCTGTTCCAGTATCGAATCAGGCTTATCCATCGTCTGTAAATACTAGGGATCCATCCTATATCCCCGTGTATAGCCAACAGCGGTGCAAACCTATGTACCCCCAGAAAGTATCGAATGGCCCTATGTTGTATGTTGTCTATTGCCTGATACCTACGATATCCCCAAACCCCAGAACAATAGTCTAAAATTGGAGCTACTCCTGATTCATACAGTTTTTCAAATGTCTTAAGCCCGGTGTCTTTTAAAGGATGTATCCGAGAGATTATCATACCTAGTGCACGACCGGCGCCTTTGGAAAGTATAATCGAGTTTGTATTAAAATCACCTTTATAATGGAATGTAACACCTAAATACTTATATGTCTCGACGTTGAGTAAGACATTTTCACCAATTGTAAATGTATGTTCGGTTTGTGTTGTTCTTCCTACTATATGTTCAGTATCAGGCAAGGTCAAAATACCACAAATTATAAAATCAAACAATTCTTTTGTACAGTCAGAGGTCCAGGTAAGGATGGCCTCTTCAGCAGACGACTTATAAATACATTGTGGCAAAAGAAGAAATTGCTCATGATCATGAGCTAGAGCAATTTCTCCTTTTGCCACACAATGTTTTCAACTTTATTGAGTAATTGTTCTTTGATTTAACCCTTTTCCACAGACGACAATTCTGCATCAGACGACTTTGAACGTTTTTTGTCAAAACATAGAAAATCTCCATAATTGAATGGATAACCTATGACTAAAAGTGGAAAACATTGTGGCAAAAGGAGAAATTGCACGTTTTGTGCAATTTCTGCTTTTGTCACTATGTTTTCAAAAAGCCGTCTGCTGCAGAGGCGTCAGAATACATATATACAATTAATATATACCCATTGTCACACATTCAAGGCATTCTGGTGAGTGGAGGTATACAATCATTAGTAGACAATCACAGGTATTTAGGGGCTAGTTGACTGTCCACGTGTTTATTTGGTACGAATTGATCTTAACTATAGTTGGAGTTCGGTCCTTCCTTCTGTTCGACATTAACATGGGATTTCATTTGTTGGGATTTTTCGCCGCTTTCAACATTATTTTAGTTATATCATGGCGCGAGTTAACCTATTCATAATCCATGGGTAAATAACCAGTACTAGGCTAGAAAATGTGCCTTGCCTTAGGGTACTGCACCATGACTGTCGTGCCTTAAACATGGGAAGCGCAACCCGGGTTATTCGTCTCATTCTAAATTGTCTAAAAGTATAAACAAAAATAATGTTGAAACGTAGCCAGTTACCCTCGGGAAAATGATGAATGGAATATCGATGCGAGAAATCTATGTACAGCTTGTCAATGTTATATTGCTGAAATACCGTGGAAAACTGCGTTAAAGCTCTATCAATCAATCAGTCATACTATATTACACAACTGCGTTTATAGAACAGAACATTGAGGACTAAATGTTCTTTTTAACATGTCAAGCTTAAATCCAATTAGATTGGAATCAATAAAAGCATGTCGTTAAAAACCCATGCTATCAGACTTAATCTGATGAAATCCGTAAGAGCGTGTCAACTTAATGTCAATGTCACACTAATGCTAATTATATCCATGAAAATGTTTATTGCAACCATTGCGTAATCCCCTTAGCGCTGGCCACGCTAATTGCTCCTTATTTCTGTATAAAAACACTTACAGCCGTCTTCGAGAAAGGCGTTAGTCCTTCAGTTTTGACTGACAAATTTTCATGCAATACTCGGTTAAACAAAGAAGGAAACAGATGAAAACATGAGCTTACGAACTGACAGATTTCAAAAGAGTTCGTGAAGTCGTTTACAAGGAAATTGATATTTTGTATTAGTATGTCATTTTAAGGGGCTCTATGAAAACCTACCGTAAACGGTAGGGTTTTTAAAATTTGTGAAGTTCCAGATCAGCAAGCTCATCCATGCAGTCAAATCTGGTTTTACATTATTATCTAATTAATTATTGAATGTTTCAAAGAACCTCTGTAACGTTAAAAGGCACAAAGCGTGATTAAGATAAGCTGACAGCTTGTTTCGCAATCGATGTAAAACATTTATACATCGCTTTTTTATGTTTAATCCAGGGGATGTAAGTAAGAACCACAGCTCGGCAAATATTCCTTCCGACGTTTGACAAGCGTCATTCGTCTTCCGCCAATGGGCTAACAGTATATGAGATAAAACAGCCAGTTGCTTACAAAGTCCGTTGCGTGGAGTACTGGTGCGGGAAAGCACCGAAACCCATGAGTAGGAGAACTGGCCGCCTTGGTATCAATCAATCAGTTATGTTTGCTTTGAATCGTATTCAGATTTACTTGACACTGTAACAGCTATGAAGATATAATCAACGTGAAATATACACACATTCGAATGTTTATCAGCCTTTTTTGTAAATGCTTCCCTCAATACTATTAATAATGACAGGAATGCCTTTGAAATCGAGGTATCACCATAACAAATACCCTATCCGGATGGTGATAGATATACGTGTTATAAACGCTTTGTATTGTTTGAATTCGGCGATTCTATTTAATCGGTTGTTTAGCAAAGTGTCAGGACGTAACAATCGGCTTACAACACGTTTCCTTTTCACATTGTTATCTCTTATTTTGTAAAGATGGTTTATCTGGTATTTGATTAAACCTGTCACACTTACAGACGCATGTGTTCGCATCTGAAGCAACGACATTTTGAAAACATCATGAGCAATTTCTCCTTCTGTAACAATGTTTTCAATTCTCTTCAATAACTATAATTCTAATTACAGAGAATTTCTTCATTTTTTCACAGAGGTTTTTAAAAGTTATTTTCTGCATATTTCAGTCGTAGTTTGAAAAGGGTTAATACATGATAATCCGGATTAAACATTAAAAGTTGATCTTTCTATAGAAATATGTGTCAACACATTATTATAGAGCGTGCCTATTCAGGTCAAACCCTTCTGTTATCATTCCGAAGTCCATCTCCCCGTGATGCAGTTGCTATTTTCCCATCTCGGATACGGGAGTCCAGGGTTCGATCCACGATCGAGTCATGTTGGATTGATTGATTGGTGTTTTGACGCCTCTATCAATAGTTTTAAAGTTATATCACGTGGTTCCCTGTGTAAGGTTCTAGTACAACTGGTCCATTTATCCTGTCATTATCGAGTAAGTTGTAATGCTAACCCCCACAACCAACCGTAAGCGCCAAACAGGACACCCATTTTTACCAATGTTTAACCCTTTCCCTCATACGACAATTCTACAGCAGACGACTTTGAACGTATTTTGTCAAAACATAGAACATCTCCATAATTGAATGGATAACCTATGACTAAAAATGGAAAACATTGTGGCAAAAGGAGAAATTGCACGTTTTGTGCAATTTCTTCTTTTGTCACTGTGTTTTCAAAAAGCCGTCTGCTGCAGAGGCGTCCGAAAGCGTTTATATGAGGGAAAGGGTTAAGTCGTTCACTCTTAGGTCGAGTCATGTTATATGCATAACAATGGTAGTAAGGGTTTACCTCCGAGGTGCCCAGGGTTGCGGGTATAGATCTCAGTTGTCAGGATACACTACTGTTAAATTACCCAGTAAACGCCATGATATAACTTGAATACTGTTGAAATCGGCGTGAAAAACAATCAAGAAAACTGTTAAAACATTCCGACAATTTTTATTTAATGATTGGTCAGACTTAACACCGTTTTCAACGATATTCAATGAAGATATATGAGCCGTCCCGCGAGAAACCCTCGTTATGGTCTCTGCGAAATGTATCGATCCAGATCAGCCTGCACAGTCCGCGCAGGCTAATCCGGGCCGACACATTCCGTCTCAGGGGGCTGGAGACGAAACATGTCTGTCGGGGTTAGCCTGCGCGACATGCTTATGCTGATCCCCGGGAGGATACTTTACGCAGAGTCCATAAAGTTGGTTTTCTGGTGGGACGGCTCATATCATGGCGGTAGGTTCAGCTACCCGTGCGTTTGCTGGCTCTCAAGCAGCGGTACTCCGGGGCCAGACAGTACTCTTCTCAGGCAATTGGCGTACAATACCATTACACAGTTTATAGTAAGAACGATCCGGGGAGTAGATGCGTTTAACTGTCGCTGGAGAAGCGATAGACTGGCAACAGTCCTTATTGTTAGTTTTCAATGTTACAATTGGGGAGAACTCTAATAGACAAAATATGCATGCCTATCGTCCTACCTGACCATAAGTTTCAGACACCAGTTGAAATGCAGCCATATAATAATAAACATAGAGCCTTGTGCCAGGCTAGAGAAGCGAGTGCTCATACGACTACAGGACGTTGAGTTGATGGGCAATCAACCCCACTTGTGTGCCGTTTAACCCTTTCCCTCATACGACAATTCTGCAGCAGACGACTTTGAACATATTTTGTCAAAACATAGAACATCTCCATAATTGAATGGATAACCTATGACAAAAAGTGGAAAACATTGTGGCAAAAGGAGAAATTGCACGTTTTGTGCAATTTCTTCTTTTGTCACTATGTTTTCAAAAACCGTCTGCTGCAGAGGCGTCAGAAAGCGTCTATATGAGGGAAAGGGTTAACATGGAATGGGGTCTGATGAGTGGGATGATGGACGAATAAGCGAGTGGTGTCTATTATTTATATTACGTCACAACCACGCACACACACATTTGGAGGTTTCGAAATGCTCACAAACTTCGTTTTTATTCTTACCGCCAAGATTTTCTCCAAATTTGAAAAGTTTCCGTCACTGATTGGTTATGAGCTCCAAATCTCTTGTAACTTGTTAGCAACATGTTTCACAACTTGCAAACTGTTTTCTTTGCTTGCATCATTAAATACGATATTTTAGTCAAAGATCAAATATATATATGTATATTCTAGTGTCTGTTAAGTGTAGATTAAGTTTGACTGAGAAGTTGGATAATAATTAATTAATTTATTATTTGTTAATATGTTTATTTATTGGTAACACATTCAAAAAGCGCAAAATAAAATACATTTTAGGGTAAAGTGACTGGACGTTGAATTACATATTTAAATAAGCAGGTTTTAGGTGACAAACACTTCTCTATACGTTTAAGTCAATGCAAGTGCGACTAGACGACGAACAGGGAAATATAAATCAGAGTGTGCAGAGGAGCAGGCTGATCTGGTACTTAGCTGTACGCAATGACTCGAATGTCGACCTTCGTGCATGTATATTGTGGGTCGGTCATGCATATATCGAACTTTGGGAATCATTTGATAAAACGGAAATATTGTTGCCAGCGATTTACTCCATTTTATCAAAATATGTCCCGCTTTTGAATACTCTTGTTTTAGTTGAGGGTAGAGTTTAAAAAAAGATAGAGAAAATATAGGAAAGGTTTCTGTGATAAATCTTGACGCTCAGGGTTTCGGGATTTTACGGCGGCTGAAGCTTTGTGCTAGGATACATAACACAGACATATTTTACCCAGGAAACACCGCAATTTTACTGAAATGCCTATGAAAGCAGCGTTAAACACAATTCAAATTTATAAATAAAGATCTTTTTTTTTTTATATGCTTGTGTATTTTTTATGTGTTATATTCTATTAGGATACAAAGAGATAACCCAAATCTCGTCCCTGGGAATTCAAGCATACTGTTGTTTGTAACTTATCAGTTCAATCTAATCTACCGTAAATTTAAATTAATGGGCAAAAGAGTGGCGAATCTGTCAATTTGAATTACAGGTAATTCTTCTAAAACACCCATTTTCGCACCAATGTGGTTTCGTTATTTTAAGGAAATATAAAGGACCCCTTCCCAAAATAGCAAGCCAAATTATAGGGTTAAGTATTTAATTGTTGACAATACTCTTTTTTCGAAACTATTTACGTCAGCAAATACACCGAAGAGAACTGAATGTAAAGACATCTTGTTTGTTGAGTTTATTGATTAATTTATTTTGGTTATCGCCGTTTTCAACAATGATGCCACCATATCACTTACCCATGTGTCCCCTGGCCTTTTCACACCAGTTGTCAACCCGCCCCCTCCCGAGTGTTCACAAATAGACTGTTAGTGCCTTGGTGGAAGCCGATTAACGCTTGTCGCATTTACTTAAGTCAAACGTCGGATAGAACGTTGTTCGAGTTAGGGTTAGATTTCACAGCCCCTGGATTGACAGCCCGTTTGTTGAGGTTTACCTAACATTGTTGATTCCAACACTTATCTGCGTGATATTAAATTTTTTTTTGTTCACATGTCATATTTGTAGGACTGGTACCAGAGTAACAAACTTATGTAATCGTAATATGTCATCAAGTTCTTTTTCATCTCTTATGGTTATATTACAATGAGATCTTTTGACATACATGTATTTATAAGCCGTTCCACGAGAAAACCAACAGTATGGACTCTGCTTAATGTATCGACCCAGATCAGCCTGTGTAATCCGCACAGGCTTACCCGGGCCGACACAATCCGTATCGGGGGGATTGAGGTATAGAGTAATGATTCCTGAAACAGAAAATCCACAGGTGGCGAAAGGTAGCTGTCCGGGTAAGCCTGCGCGTCAACGTTAGGCTGATCCTTGTCGATACTTTACGCACAATGTCCACAATGTTGGTAAGCTATCATGGTTCTTACTGTCTAATAAAGTAAGTCAGCCTACCTGAATCGTAAGGGCTAAACAAAAATTCAAAATATATTTTTTATCATTTTAATATTTACCATAACAGCTGGAAAAAGAGAATGATTCTTTTTTCTTTCACATTTTACTACAACATTCGTTTGTTACCTTGATGCTATACAGTGGTTTGTAGTAGGAGATCATAAATGAGCCGTCTCGAGAGAAAACCAACATTATGGTATCTGCGTAATGTATCGACCCAGATCAGCCTGCGCAGTCCGCGCAGACTGATCCGGGCCGACACATTCCGTCTCAGGGGGAAAGAGGTATAGAGTAATTATTCCTGAAACAGAAAATCTACTGGAGGCGAAAAGTGTCTATCCGGATAAGCCTACGCGGCATGCTTAGGCTGATCCAGATCGATACTTTACGCAGAGTCAACAATGTTGGTTTTCTAGAGGGACGGCTCAAATAAACATTCATGTTCTGTCCCATACTCGTTCGTGTGTTTTGTTGACACATGTTCGCATTTCATACATAAACGTTTTCAACCATTTCCCACATACAAAGTTTTTTCTGACGCCTCTGCAGCAGACGACTTTTGAAAACATTTTGACAAATGGAGAATTTGCTAAAAATGAAAAATTTCTCATTTTTCTAGTAATGTTTTAATTTTTCATCCAGTAATTATACCTTCATTTACAGAGATTTACAATGTTTTTGCCAAGAAGTTTTCAAACTGCAGATTTGACGTTTGTGGAATAGAGTTTAATGTTTGCTGATTTATTATAACGCTATACATGTACTTATTGCTGGTAAATTCGATAACGAAAACCAACAACTACAACTAAAACATTCTTGGTGGTACTTATGAAAGAACAGGGGTTGGAGAAAAGTTTCTGATATTGGTTCTCGAGCATTTCAAATTGGTGTCTTGTTAATGGCAAATTACACCAAAAACATTCACGGTCAGGTTATTAGTCCTTAAGAATCTTTGTTTGCTTAGAAATTAGTGTATACCTTCATTAGCATGATTTCATTATGTGACGATATATGAGCCGACTCGCGAGAAAACCAACATTGTCGACATTGCGTAAAGTATCGACTCAGATCAGCCTAAGCATGCCGCTCAGGCTAATCCGGATAGACACTTTTCGCCTCATGTGGATTTTCTGTTTCAGGAATCATTACTCTATACCTTTTTCCCCCGGAGACGGAATGTGTCGGCCCGGATCAGTCTGCGCGGAGTGCGCAGGCTGATCCTGGTCGATACATTACGCAGATGCCATAATGTTGGTTTCCTCGAGGGACGACTCATATATAGTATGCACTGAAACTGTTTGACTTTGATCAGTTTTGGTATCTTAAACCTTGTCCGATAGTGAAAATAGAAAATGTTGTAAACCAGTTTTGTCCCAGCCCGATTGTGTGAACAAATCAAATGACGGGAACCATCTTCACGGAGCGATTTCTTTCTTATATATGATATATGACCCCCTCCCATTGTTTTGGATTATTTTATAACTGAGAGGTTACTCTTTTCAATGAAATAGGTTGTGAAGACAGCGTGACAATTGAGATTTGAAACTTAGCGTGGCAATTGAGATTTGAAACTTAGCGTGACAATTGAGATTTGAAACTTAGCGTGATAATTGATATTTGAAACTTAGCGTGATAATTGAGATTTGAAACTAAGCGTGATAATTGAGATTTGAAGCTTAGCGTGATAATTGAGATTTGAAACTTAGCGTGATAATTGAGATTTGAAACTTAGCGTGACAATTGAGATTTGAAACTAAGCGTGATAATTGAGATTTGAAACTTAGCGTGACGATTGAGATTTGAAACTTAGCGTGATAATGGGATTTGAAACTTAGCGTGATAATTGAGATTTGTAACTTAACGTGATAATTGAGATTTGAAACTTAGCCTGATAATTGAGATTTGAAACTTAGCGTGATAATTGAGATTTAAAACTTGTTCATTTGCGTTTAAACAAAAAACCATCGATAAATCTACTGTCGTATTGATATAACAAAGAATATTGTTGAAAATGGCGTTTACTCCACATTAGTCAAATGAACGCATCAAATGGCAGCGAACTGTGCCATTAACGACGTTAAAAAGGACATAAAAACAAAAGGATCTAAATTGACATTGGCTGACTGGTTTTATGGTTGGTTAAGAAAGAAATGAACCCTTCAACGTTCAAGAGCCGTGTGCGACAAGTGGTCCCTACATATGGCAAAGGAGTTATATAGTAACTAAACTCGCAAGTACAATTAACTGGAAATTAATGCGATCTGATAACCCAAATGAATCCCCTTTTCCTTCTATATTTAACACCCTTTCCCAAATACAACAAAATATGCAGCAGACGACTTTCAAAATATCTAGGAAAACATATGGAAAAGCTCAGTAAATGAAAGTATCGTGACTGGAAAAAAGTTAAAAAAAAAATTCTCCTTTTGTCACAATTGTTCAAAAGTGGTCTGTATCAGAATGCGCCTATATGTGGGAAAGGGTTAACAAAGTTTGACTTCTCACCCTGCATATGACCTCAGTTTCAATGTTTATAATTGAAAAATAAAATAAAAATAAACCCTAAAATCACGACATTATCAAAATATACATTTCTTTGACATCGTTCAAAAAACTTCAGTCACTTAACCTCTATGTCAAGATTAGTCTGAAAATACATGTAGGCTTCTCTCGAACTGCCAAATTGTGTTAACCCTTTCCCATATACGAACTCGTTCTAACGCCTCTACAGTGGACCACCTTTGAAAACAGTGTGGCACAAGGAGATATTACTCACAATATGAGCACACTTTAATTCAATATTTTTATTCAATATTCCATCATCCTCGGTACCCAGGCTATACATAAAATATATGATATATTTTATGAATAGCCTGGGTACCGAGGATGTATTCCATAGGCCCTCTTCAGGTTATATTTTAAAAAGATCACACACTTTGTTGCGTTCAATTTGATAGTATTGAACATGACGGCTCCCTAATTAAACAGAAAACGTAAGAGATTCTTTTATATAGTCTTTCCGTATTTTGTCTTGATGTTTTCAAAGTCTTCTATTGCAGAATTGTAGTATGAAGTTTAGCCTTTCCCTCATATAGACGCTTGCTAACGCCTCTGCAGAAGACGGCTTTTTGAAAACATGGCGACAAAAGAAGAAATTTGCTCAAAACGAGCAATTTCTCCTTTTGTCACAATGTTTTCAACTCTGTTCAATTATTGTACTTTCACTTAAAGGGAGTTTCCAATTTTTCATGGATGTTTCAAAGTCTTCTGCTGCAGAATTGTAGTATGTATAGAAAAGAGTTAAGTGTTTACAAACTGATTAAAATCCGACTATCACGACCCGACCCGTTCAGTCAAGCATAATATATACAGTACTACATAAAAACATCAACTCAGTTTAAAACTTTAACCATTCGATAAACGTACGGTAAACTGAACGGGTCGCGCGTTTTTTGTAAATCGATTTTGTTCCTACAAATTGAAAAGTTGTTCGATAAATAGTTAAGTAACTAAACACTTTAGTTGTTGCACGAACATATAAGTATAAAAGAGTTTACCTACTTTGACGGGATTAAATATTAATACCACGCGCTGTTTTGTGAAAATTAAGTTATACCATTTAATATAATTCAAAGGGGATTATTTATTACTATTATTTATTGCGTTGTATGCAGTTGTGGGAATTAAATAAGCAAGTGCGAGTGTTTGATAATTCAATATTTATCGGATAGAATACGCACTTGTACAGATGGCTGTAGTGTAGATGTAGACTGAATTTACCTATGCTCTATTAGACACCTGGATAGTTAGTGGTGGAGTATTATATATGTTAACAAGCAAGGTAGTTATCGTTGAATGTCTGCTTGACGCTGTAGATATGAAGTCAAGATCGGACCAGAATAGTCGGAATTACTGACCGCTGCTGGGGACAAATTAAATGTCGACCTGTCATTCCGTGGATTAAAGGACGGGTGTGAACATTTGTTTAAAAATTGATAAATTAATATATCGTACACTGGACTCAAATAGTTTAAATTTCTGAAAGTATTTTTGAGATAAATAACTTAAACATGGATCGTTATTGAACGTTCGGATTTGTTTGTGTATAAAGTGTTACGATTATCTCAAGTAAGTGTGCAACTGTATACAGATTTATGATGTATATGAACGAAACAACATGTTGTATAGATAACCTATAATGTAACTAAAGGTTCGGACTTTCAGCGTTTATTAAGTTAACTTAGTGTGTAGTAGTATAATAAAGAGAGTATAGTATGCAAGTAATACATTAGTTCGTGTACAATGCATGGACATAGTGGCTATTACAGACTGCGGTGAATGCACTCTTCAGTTCGTGAACCAACTAAGTATATTTCTATGAAAAGATGAGTGTTTATTATTGACGGATTTTAGTGGTCAAGTGTAAACTTCAGTCGGTGAACATACTTAATGCAATTATATGGAAAGATGAGTGTTTATTTTGAACGGATGTTACTGTAGTAGAAACAGTCCAATGAACATGGAGACATATCTTCGGAGAACGTACTCACAAAGAGCTCAATCAGGCAAGGAGCAGTTCCCATTCTGGGATTATAGGTAATTACACAATTTTGCGATCTAAACATGTTTAATTATACTGTCCAATCTTATGTCAACGAATCCATGTATCTTGGCTTCTTACTTTAACCTGTTCTGCAGACAACTTTGGAAACACCAAGGAAAAGCTATGCAAAATGTCTCAAACTATGCAATATTATTGAAAAGAGAGATATATATATATATATATATATATATATATACATATATATATCTAGAGAGAGAGATAGAGATAGAGAGAGTGCGAGAGACAGAGACAGACAGAGAGAACAAGACAGAGACAGAGACAGACAGAGAGAGAGAGAGAAAGAGAGAGAGAGAGAGAGAGAGAGAGAGAGAGAGAACAAAAAGAGAGACACGACGAGTTAGAGAGGGATATAGACAGAGAAGACGAGAGAGCAATTTAGAGAGAGATATATATAAAGAGAGATAGAGAGAGAAAGAAAGCGAAAAGACAGAGAGAGAGAGAGAGAAAGAGAGAGAGAGAGAGAGAGAGAGAGAGAGAGAAAGAGAGAGAGAGAGAGAGAAAGAGAGAAAAGAGTGATATAGGAGAGAAAAGAGAAAGAGAGAGAGAAGAGAGAGAGATAGAGAGAGAAGAGAAAGAGAGAGAGAGAGAGAGAGAGAGAGAAGAGAGAGAGAGAGAGATAGAGAGAGAGAGAGAGAGAGAGAGAGAGAGAGAGAGAGAGAGAGAGAGAGAGAGATAGAAGAGAGAGAAGAGAGATAAGAGAAAGAGAGAGAGAGAGGTATATCATAGATCGCTGAAATACGAATAGTAGCTAGCAACAGGTGGTGACTAATTGTTGGTTAATGAACACTGAAGTACCTGATTCAAATGATAAATGAGCCGAATTAGGCCGGATACAGAAGTGTTAACTGTGCCCTAATAAATAACTTGGTGTCCATACAGATAGTAGTCCCCCCTTTAATTATAACCGCGTCACAGTAAGACTACCAGTTCGACGACTGGATAAGTAAACGGGTCCCTGCACCGTAATATCGTTCGTATAAGTCACTCTCCCCACATACAATAAATATGCGATGATTAGACTACTTTGAAGATAGGTAGTCACACATGTGGAAACTCTCTATAAATATAAGAACAACTATTGAATAAAAAGTTGAACACAGTGTGGCAAAAGGAGAAATTGCGCATTATGTGAAATTCCATTTGCCACAATGTTTTCGTAAATATACTGCTGCAGTCACGTCAGAAAGTGTATCAATTAAACATCCAAATCTGATATCAATTTGAATTATCTTACTTTGGCGATTATTTTGAGTACCCACAGCTTAGGGTTTAATCAAATTATTGTATAAATAAAAAAGACATAATATGATATTTGGAATTGATGATTTTACAAATTTGTATCGTAAGGACAATGCATGTCCTCACTCATCAGAAACTAAGGTCATAGTGATATTTCAATTACGCACCAATGTAATGTGATGATTTGTTTTATACACAAAATAAGAAACAATACATATTTTTAGGCGATGACCATTTGATACCCCCTTTTGCAGGAATTTGGTCAAAGCTAGTGACAAAATGCCAGAGGTCGATTTTCTTGAGACTTGGCAAACGTTAGTGACTGTGTTTACCATTGAAGCTGATAAAGTCTCGTAAATTGTTCTTAATTCGTAAACACGGATAAACTTCACTGTCACATTGGGAGAATCTTTTAATCACAATATCTACAAAGAAAGCGGAAGGAGAATCACGATTCTAAAATAAACCCTTTGAATTTAATTATGTTTGAGCATTCAGAGAGATCCTGTTCAGTTTACTATTTGCATATTGAACTGTAAACAAGAATTAGAAAAGTACATGTAGCAATCATAGAATCGCATAGATTAACACTTTTAGAGACGAATTTATAAAAAGACCTATCCATGTTCAACATCAGGTGAAGCTATTTTTCATGTAATAAGAGTTTGGGAATATTTTGATAACTAAATGGCAAACAATGCTGATTTCAGGTGAGACAGCTCGTCACGAGCTGACTCACCTGAATCTGTATTGTTTGCACAAATAACATCAAAATTGCCTTTGGCGCTGTAAGAGTTAAACACTATCCAGAAAGTCAGATATGAAACTGAAAGTTAATTACTCTGTTATTCTTTGACATACCAGGTATTCGATTTTGACGTAATTCTAAAAGTTAATTTCTGACCCGGTTTTTTTAATCACTCTAGAGCAGGGTGATCTGTGTAAATATGGTTTGCTTACCATTTATAACTTCGTAGAAAAGACTTCATATTCTATGGTAATGAAGAATTTGACAAAAAGTGAAAGGTTGGGGGGGGATCATACCTAAGATTTTAATAATGGCAGATATGCCTTTCACTCCTTGGCGCGCATGGTTTTTGGGTCCGCATGACGACTGACTAGCTAGTGTCAGGATAACTCGGTCAGTGTTACTGGTAACTAACCCAGGAAACGCCGTGATATAACTGAAACATTGTTGAAAGCGGCTTTAAACAGGATATCACCAGGATGAGGGTTAGAAGAACATTTTACGTTGTTGTTACTAAATATCAAGGGTTTAAGTTGATCACTTCTTCGATAGCCTTGAAGTCTTAAATGAAATTGATTACGTGAAAACGGATCGATAATTGTAGATCGATACGTTTAAGTCCTTCACATGATATCCTATCTTTAAGGCAGAAGTAATTTAAATTGGAAAAACCTACTGCAGAGCTTTTTCCGACCTGGCCAGTGTCGGTTCAGATCACATTGCGTATTTGCACACTCTGATCGGAATCTGCACTGTTCGGCATCTCAACACGGAACCGTTTAATCTTTTCCACAATTGTAGAGACATTTTGACTCGTATAAGCAGACGAGCAATCAGAACTGCTGATATGATGTTTTCAAGATGCAGATCCGTGTCAGAAAATGGTTCGAGATAAACAACATATTCGACTGTTTCTATGTTCGAGATAAACGTCATATTCGACTGTTTCTATGTTCGAGATAAACAACATATTCGACTGTTTCTATGTTCGAGATAAACGTCATATTCGACTGTTTCTATGTTCGAGATAAACGTCATATTCGACTGTTTCTATGTTCGAGATAAACGTCATATTCGACTGTTTCTATGTTCGAGATAAGCGACATATTCGAATGTTCCTTTTGTCGAGATAAAGAACATATTCGACTGTTCCTATGTTGGAGATAAAGGACATATTCGACTGTTCCCATTTTCGAGATTCGATATAAACGACATATTCGACTGTTCCTATGTTCGATATAAACGACATATTCGACTGTTTCTATGATCGAGATAAACGACATATTCGACTGTTTCTATGATCGAGATAAACGACATATTCGACTGTTCCTATGTTCGATATAAACGACATATTCGACTGTTCCCATGTTCGATATAAACGACATATTCGACTGTTTTTATGATCGAGATAAACGACATATTCGACTGTTCCCATTTTCGAGATTCGAGATAAACGACATATTCGATTGTTCCCATTTTCGAGATTCGAGATAAACGACATATTCGACTGTTCCCATTTTCGAGATTCGAGATAAACGACATCGCGAGTTCACTGTACAAGCGTCCATTGGACATGAAGCTCATTCACGTTCATGCGGAGATTGACACAATTCATAAGTTGATCTCATAGTGTGGGATACGTCTTCTGGCTGCCTTTAATGGTGAGTGGTACTGAAACATTATTAAAAGCGGAGTAAAATATCTTGCAGACGAATAAATAAGTGTTGTGAGGCTTGGATGCAGGTAACGTTGACCCTTTTCTAGTAATTACCTGGATATTTATTGAGGATAGGGTTAACAAATATAGACCCAATCAACCCTCGCTAAGAAGGAAACTATATTTGTCGTGGTTTGATCCCGGGGTATTTGACGTTCCTATCAAAGCCGTATTAATATCTAATTAGCAATCACTATCTATAAAAGCATGGTAAATATTAGAGGACTCGTATATCAAACCACACTGTAAATTTGTTTACAGGATAAACTTTACTGATATATAACCTATATTAGACAGTATACAGCGTCGTTTATTTAACCGTTTATCTCGTGTTATATTTGTAGAGTCATCCGTCGTAAAAACATTTAAAGTAAACATTGTTACGTATAAAATTAACTTGTAAGTTATTGAAGGTTTCTGGGTATTTATGGTATATTTTGCCCCCGTTTTGTTTGCTTTTCTGGCATTGTTTTGCAAAATAATGGAATGGGTTTGCAAATTCATGTATGTCTTAAGTTTGATTTTGCAAGTTCCTCTTTAAATAAAGTCCGATTTTACATTTTTTTTTTTATGGTATGGATTTGCAAGATATGCACACTCGTGGATCGGTTTTGAAATGTCTAGCCTTTATATAGATAGTTCTGACATACTTGTTGCATTTTGTTTGGTAGATCTGGCATATTTATGGTAATGGTTTGCAAGTTCTAGTATGTTTGTGTTATAGATTTGCAAGTTCCACTCTTTTTGTTGTATTTTGTTAAATAAATTTACATATTTATGAATTGATACTTTCATTTTAAGCATAATACGCTATTTCATTGTGGCAAACTATCTCATAAAATCGTCATCTACTGGTATAAACGACTAAATGATACACATTTCCGTGCCCTGAGTTACGCCGTCTTTGAACGACTCGACGTGTGTTCGGAAACTAATTTGATACAATCAAGTACCTCAACAAGTCCAATGGCCGATACCGGTATACAGCACGTAATAACATTAACTTTCGTATGGACCTGTTTTTGTTGCTATAGCAACCATATCATTGACTCTTTTTTTCAAGATTATGTCACGCGATGTGATCTGTTGGGACTCGGTTTGAATACAGGGCGTCACAATTAGGGGCACTGCATTTCAGAATGCAATAAACACGCACAACGAATGTACACATCCATCGTGTAGACCCAAGCCCCCGGCGGTATGTCGATCGGATTTTGCCAATTGGGTAGTGATGAGTTCGAGACCTGGAGCAGCCAAAACCTTTCTTACGTTGATAGAAAGATAGTTAACTTTATCCCACAATAGAATAAATCTGCAGCAGACGACTGAACGAATGTCAGAAAACATATGGAAACTCTCTATTAATGAAAACATAATTATTGAATTTAATTGAAAACATTGTAACAAAAGGAGGAATTTCTCATTAAGAGCCATTTCTCCTTTTGTCACAATCATCAATGTTTTCAAAAGTCGTCTGTAGCGTCAGAAAGCGTCTATCGGGGAAAAGAGGTAGTTGCATTCTTGTTCCTACTCGTATTACACTTGAACTGATGGTACAGTTCTGACGTCCAGAATCACGCGATGTGATACGTTCGATATGAGCATTTGTGTTCATTCCGGGCAAACGGTTTGGAATCAGATCACTCTAGATTTCTGCGAAATCTGATCTTATTCGTCTATGTTCGCCTTCGAGTCCTTCAAGAATCCTCGTAGCCTAAAGAGACATGTTATGTTAAAAAACGGACTATTTGTATTATGACTCTGTGATTTGATATGAATTAAAATCAAATTTACAATAGGGTTGGTTTTCGAATGACCTGGTTCGATTATCGTGTTTGGTATAGAATTTCCGTAACCGTACTTGTATGAAAGTGTTAGAAGAGGAAGCTGTGGATTCAGTTACAAAATTAAATACTTAACCTTACAAAAGAGGAAAAATAAACAGAACGAGTCAACGCACGACACAATCATTGTATACACGAATTTATGGACCCACTATCAACTGGGTCACTCTTCATACCAAACAGCCAAGCTCCAGAACTGTGAAACTGTGCTCAGAATTTGTTATAATTAATCAGATTGGTCAGAAAAAGATTGTTCTCCGAAATTGACCTATCAGAAATACACGACCTCATGGTCCCACTAAAAGCTGGAGCACTCTGCATACAAACTGCCAAGCTCCAGAACTGTAAAAGTGTACTCATAATTTGTATCATTAATCTGACGGAATGTGTCGGCCGGATCAGTCTACGCGGACAGCGTAGGCTGATCTGGTCGATACATTACGCAGATGTCTATCGCCGCAGCTGCATACGCCCCTGACTGAGCACAGACAGAGAACGTTTTCGGATTATTATTGTTTCGGGACCCGACATGTCCATGGCACTCAAACATAGTCGAATGAATTCCACTGAAAGTCCGGATCAGAACGTGCGGACATAGGTGAATACAGTCTGCAGTAAACGACTTTGAAAACACCTAGGCATAAATGTTGAAAATAACTATATAGGAAAGTATAATTATTGAATTGAAAACATAATGGCAAAATGAGCAATTCCTCCTTTTTGCCACATTGTTTATAAAAGTCGTCAGAATGCATGAGGGGAAGGTTAAAGAGCGATTACGATCATATGGCAAGTAAGTGTTAAGGAAAATGAAAAGCTTTGACCCTTTGAAAACAAATCGTTTAGCATTGTACAGCATTGTACAGCTAATTTCAAAGCGTGTAACGTAAGCCTTATATTTAAGCTACCTTTATGAAACTAACGCTTTGATCCCTCGACCCCCATGGCTTGTGTAACGGATCATCAATAACAACAACAACACATGGGTCACACGCAAATCGACCTTTTTTAAACTAGCGACGGTCCATATCAGACCGCGACTCTGCACAGCCTAGCCTGGATCTTATGCGTTTACTATATTATAGCAGTACCATCATCCATCCAACCATTTCATGATTCCAAATCATTTGTTTGTATGTATGATGTTTTTACGCAGTTTTTGAGCTTCCTGGTTATGAATAACTGGTCCGTTTATCCCTACACCAGTGACATAGTCGTAATGCTAAACCTAAAGCGCAAAGGAGGGAAAGCCATTACTTCCATTTTAACAGTCTTTGGTATGACCGGGCCGGTGTTCGAATCCGCGTCTTCCCGCATCGAGGCGGACGCTCAACCAAATACACCAACGAGGCGGTCTGACTCCAAATCAACCACCCGAGTATACACTTCGATATTTATTTCCTTTAATTAACCCTTTCTCTCATATAGACGCTTTGCTGACGCCTCTGAAGCGGACGACCTTTGAAATCATAGTGACAAATGGAGAAATTGCTCATAATGAGCAATTTCTCCATTTGTCACAATGATTTGAACTCGATTTAATAATCATACTATCATTATAGAGATTTTCTATAGTTTGGACTTGCTAATTTCAAAGTCGTCTGCTGCAGATTTATTGTATGTGGGAAAAGAGTTAATTTCTAAACCGGGGGTCGCTTTTCGTGTGACGTGGCTTAATCATTAGAGTCACGCCTGGTGATTTTAGGGTTTTTAATGACTCTCCGTAACGGGATCGTATAAAGGTATATATTGAAGTAAATACAATGGGGCTACCCTTCTAACTCTGTCGTCTGCGGGTGGTTCTAAAACGTAATTACACGTGAATATACAGTAAAGGCTGGGTCTTCACTGTATGATTTGGAGTCTTTTTTCCGTAATGGGATCGTATAAAGGTATATATTGAAGTAAATACAATGGGGGCTACCCTTCTAACTCTGTCGTCTATTGGTGGTTCTAGAACATAATTACACGTGAATGTACAGAGAAGGCTGGGTCTTCACTGTACGATTTGGAGGATTTTTTCCGTAACGGGATCGTATAAAGGTATTTATCATGCAATGAGCAGATTACGTGACGTATAACACTGGTATGATAAACCTTTTGTTTACATGTCTACTGGTATGATAAACTTTTATCTTTATCAGTCTACTTATTTTTAGAAATGACGTAATCGCTGGAACTACTTTTTCTGAAATATAAATGAGCTGTTCCACCAGAAAATTATCGAACCGGATCAGCCTCAGCATGCCGCGCAGGCTAACCCGGTCAGACACGTTTCGACTCCTGTGGATTTTCTGTTTAAGGAATCATTGCTCAATACCTCTATCCCCCTGAGACGGAATGTGTCGGACCGGATTAGCCTGCGCAGGCTGATCTGGATTGATACATTACGCAGAATCCATAATGTTGTTTTTTATCGTGGAACGGCTCAATTATGTTGATAGTATAACAGTCAAAGCAATGAACAAACATAAAATAACAATCAGAAATAAAGTTATTATTGTTTTAATTACATTTAAACACATTTTACAATGCAAATACAAATCGAAAAGAATATCGTTATATAAATCACACGGGATCTGCATGTTCAGTCTTACTTGATGAACTGTCTTTCTTCGTTGAAAATGTCGCATACATAGACCTGTTTATTCTCACGTGATCAGTTCATAGGTAACCTTGTTTAAATAAAATCTGAAGCGAGTAATGTCCTATAATGAGAAGCATATCTATGTTTCCACAAGTCATTTTAATGCACTTAAATGACTCCACGTTAAACGACAAATGTTTAATTTCTATCGTCAGTCTTTGTTTTACCACGAGAAAGGGTTCACGAACATCGATCCTCATCTACCCACGGATTCCTCTTCCATACAGCAGTTCCGACAGAAAATCATTTTACGTTTAGGCGAGATATCCAGAAAATGTTTCTTCTAGTTAAATAACTTATCATTTACGTACAGCTAGTGTTTACATGATTCTTAAAACTAAAAGTTTCGTAACGTGTCTTCGACATGTCTACCCACAACAGTGATGGTATCCTTTTCCAAAAATGAATGTCTCCAATTTAAACGACGACTAAGCCTGAGCATCACACTTGTCTTGAATATAGTCATCTGTATTTAAACTTTGAGTGTTACTTGAACTTCCTTAGCCTGAACTAACTTTATACATTGACTTTCAGATCCAACACAACTATTCATTTTCAAAACACGGCGGTTGACATGTATACATGTTGACCTATCGTGTGTACTGAAGCGACGGCCAATCCGCAATACTTACACTTCTACTAAGAATATGTTCGAGTTAATATTGGCATTTTAAGGTATTACGTCACACCAGATATACAAATTAAGTAGTAATAATCGAGAAATATGGAGTTGAAGTCGGAACTCTTTAGCTTCCGTATGTCGTGTGTACACAATGTAATTCGGCGCAGATTTATGCACGCGCGTGACGTCATTCTATTTTAGGTGAGGTCATTCATGAATGGGCTTTTGTAATTTTGTATGTTATTTATTAAAACTAGTTAAAATCAATGTAGATTTACCTGAAACCCTTATTTTACATGCAAGATAAATAGAATATTACGTCCCTGACGTAATATATGAACTTTATCAGACTCGGCTGTGAGAAAGGATAATTGTCTCGCCAAAGGCTCGCCAATTATCAATTCTCCCAACCTCGTCAGATAAAGTTCATATCTTACGTCAGGGACATAATATTCTCTATATATCGAAGTAAATACAATGGGGCTACCCTTCTTACTCTTGCGTCTATTGGTGCTTCTACAACTAAATTACACGTGAACGGAGAGAGAAGGTTGGGTCTTCACTGTACGACTTAGGGTTTTATTGACTCTCCATACCGGGATTGTATAAAGGTACATATTGAATTAAATACAATGGGGCTACCCTTCTTACTCTTGCGTCTATTAACTGATTGATTGTTTGGTGTTTTACGCCGCTTTTAACTCTAGCGTCTATTGGTGATGCTACAACTAAATTACACGTGAACGGAGAGAGAAGGTTGGGTCTTCACTGTACGACTTAGGGTTTTATTGACTCTCCATACCGGGATTGTATAAAGTTACATATTGAAGTAAATACAATGGGGCTACCCTTCTTACTCTTGCGTCTATTAATTGATTGATTGTTTGGTGTTTTACGCCGATTTTAAACATGTGTCAGTTATATCACGGCATTTCCTGTGTAAGTTACCAGTATTACTGGTCCAAGTATACCAGTATTACTGGTCCAAGTATCCTGACACCCACCCGCCGAGCCCCGGTAGCTCAGTCGATAGCGACGCCGGCTGTCAATCCAGGGGTTGTGAGTTCGAATCCCGGCTCGGCCAACTTTCTTTCCGACGATTGACAAAAGTCATTGCGACATGCGTCATTCGTCTTCCACCACTGAGCTAAGTCTATGTGGAAAAGCAGCCAGTTGTTTGGGAAGATTGTTGTGTGGAGTACTGGTGTGAGAAAACCATGAAATGCATGAGTAGGGGAACTGGCCGCCGTGATATAACTGAGAAATTGTTAAAAACGGCGTTAAACCCCAATCAATCAATCAATCAATCCTGACACCCGCCAGTCAGTCATGATGCTAACCCCGCAAGGCTGAGCGCCAAGGAGGGAAGGCATTACTACCAATTTTAAGCGTCTATTGATGATTCTATAACTAATTTACACGGGCACGCTGGGTCTTCACTGTACGCATATTAAGTAAGACCCCAAAGTGACAAAGTATTACTAGAAAAAGTATATACATGTAGCGGAGAATGGCTCTAACAAAAACGTATCTGGCAGATCAATCCCTTCATACGCGCAATTTGAAATGTCCCTGCAAGTTTCATATTTTCGTTTAGTAACAATATTTTTCAAGCACATGAATTTGGCTAGGACGGAAAGATTCACAAACGTTCTTAAAATAACATCAGGTTTGGTTGACGACGCACTGTGTCTTTTAAAATGAATACTTTTAAAAAAGAGACACGGAGAAAATATCAAGTTTGCTTTGAAAATAGGGGAAAACGCTAACTTTCAATCATTAATCGAGTTAATCGATCATTGTCGGTTTCTTTCCTTAAAACATACAGGTTTAAATGTTTCTCAAACAGGCAATCGAATCATTAAGTAGTTCAATTTTCATTGATCAAACACAAAGCATCTTTCATTAAAAAAAAAAAGTCTTCATTGATGTGACCCTTCTTTTTTTTTAAGTCCCCTTACGTGAAATGAACTAGTTGACAGTGAAATTTCATTGTATGTAACTGACCCGTTTCACGAGAAAATCAACATTTTGTACTCTGCGTTATGTATCGACCTAGATCAGCCTACGCACTCATCGCAGGCTAATCCAGGCCCAAACATTCCGTCTCAGGGGTATAGAGGTATAGATTAACTTACTTAGACACTGACAGCAGAAATGGAACATTTCAAGGTCGAAACTGTTTTTAAAGGTTTTTTTGTGCAATAATATTTGATAAAACATGTTTTTATTCTAATTCCTGTACATGCGACTATAATGCGCTAAACTCCAGATTATAGCTTATAGATTATAGACAGTATAGTCAAAGTTTTGCAACTGTTCAAAGGTTCGCTTGAAATATCAGAGTCATTATTTTGGGATAAAATTAGAGTAATAAGTTCATTTTCGTGTACAATAAACACCTTAATATTGATCACTTTTAACGGGGTAGGCATACCCAGTAAGTAGAATTTTGTACATTTTAATGCCTTTCAATAGTTTTGAACTATTTATTTCTTACTGTGTTGTCTCTATGAGCAATATTTGCTGAAGTTTCGACATTTCAAACTTTTGATCTCCATCTGGGATTCAGCACCTTTAAGATGAAACTTGTTGAAAATGGCATTAACCCTTTCCCTGATATAAACGCTTTCCGACGCCTCTGCAGCAGACGGCTTTTTGAAAACATAGTGACAGAGGAAGAAATTGCTCAAAACGAGCAATTTCTCCTTTTGCCACAATGTTTTTTTTTTTTAGTCATAGGTTATCCATTCAATTATAGAGAGTTTTCTATTTTTTGACAAAATATGTTTAAAGTCGTCTGCTGCATAATTGTCGTATGAGGGAAAGGGTTAAAGTCGTCTGCTGCAGTATTGTCGTATGAGGGAAAGGGTTAACCTGAAATGAATCAATCAAACCAAAAGTAGAATAATTTCGTTTTTCTTGTTTTGAGCCCCACGTATCATTAACCCTTTCCCACATATCTGACGCCGCTGTAGCAGACGACGATGAGAAATTTCTCCATTTTCCACAATGTGTTTAACTATGTTTAATTATTTAACTCTCATTTATATAAATGTTTCACACTTTTACCTAGATAGTTCAAAGTCGTCTGCTACAGAATTGTTGTGTGTGGGAAAGGATTAAAGACAATCAAGTATGACGCACAGAACTTTATAATAACTGTCTAATCGTAGGTGACGAATTACTAATTACCGGCAGAAATAATAGATGACGAATATCACTCTATTGGCAAATTAGGTGGCTGTCTATGGAACGCCTCAACTGTGATGTCTGTTTTTGGAGTTTGCGCCGCTTTCAACATCTAAGTTCCTATCGTGACGGATAGGAACGATGGCATTGGTCCCACACCCTATATTTATATCGAGATAAAACATATAATATATGAAAACCAATACCACGACACCTGCTGGAGCTCAAGAGTTGCATTGCCTCCAATCGTTCAGCCCATTTAGCCGGCTCTTACGGTTCAATCAAGGGTTATACTGTGGCTTCCATTTTGTTTGAGTCTCCCCCCATACACGTTGGTGGCACCGACATAATATATCAGGCCTCAGCCCAGTCTTAACTTTTTCCCTCATACCACGAAGGTGCAGCAGACAACTTTAAAAAAATACTTGAAAACATTTGGGAACTCCCTTTAAATGAAAGTACAATAGTTGAATAGAGTTGAAAACATGGTGACAGAAGGAGAAATTGCTCGTTTTAAGCAATTTCTTCTTTTGTTGCCATGTTTTCAAAAAGTCATCTGCTGCAGAGGCGTAAGAAAGCGTCTATATGAGGGAAAGAGTTATCTTGATCTACAATGTTAACTGTTCGTTTATTAGGTTCTTAGAAAAAAGTCTACTTCCATAAATATGCAAAAAAGTAGTTCCGATTCTAGAGTGTAGATACCATGCGTATTGATCAAGCGTGATAAGAGGTAACAGATAGACAGAAAGGTTTTTTATCTCTATATCGGGTCATCCCCTCTAAAGGCAACTTTCAAAGACCGTAAGAGGAAATCCGCCAATTAACCTGCCGATCTTTAACCCTTTCATGTTAATTAGAGAATAATTGGACTCATAATTTGCTCGCTCATTGTCCATTTTTAACGTTTTGTTCCTTTCCGCCCGATTACACCGTTAACTGACGTTTCTGGTCCTTTTTCGTCGGATAAAGAGAATTATTCATATGTCGTATTGTTTCCCCGTCTACCTGGTTAATTTGTTACTTCCGTGGAATCAGAAATCAAAAGAATGGATGAAACGAAACGAAAAAGGAAGACAAAAACTCCCAATAATTGAATTTGTTTGTAAATGATAGTTTCATTTGTTAGGAATACAGGATGAAAGTTTGAAGCGGAATTAGGAATTGCTACAGACCTTTTACTTTTTTTTTTTCCTACTAAGCTGACATTTGAAATGCATGCAGAATAAAACGTTCGGAAACATCTGACATCTGAAAAACAGTGATAATACATTTTGCAAATGTACAGACAAATTATAAATTGTTGTATAATGATACCTAGAACTATGAATGAGTTGTTGCTACAATCTTCAATACTCAACGAATAGTCATTATGTTGGTGTTTCTAGACAGTTTGAAAAGTATTTGTTTTCGCGATATACATGTCAGCCATTCCACGAGAAAACCAGCATTATGGACTCTGCGTAATGTATAGACCCAGATCAGCCCCTGTAATCCGCAGAGGCTAATCCGGACCGACACATTCCGTTACAGGGGATAAAGGTATAGAGTAATGATTCCTGAAACAGAAAATCCACAGGAGGCGAAAAGTGTCTGTCCGGGTTAGCCTGCGCGGCATGCTTAGGCTAATCCGAGTCGATACTTTACGCACAATGTTGGTTTTCTTGTTATTCGGATCATATATCATAGCTACATACATGTATAAAACACTTCTTGCGAATTAATTGTGGTAACTTTTTATTCGATTCAACGACATCCCTACAACCCAGATCACCGGGAATGATAGGTAGATACCATTGTCGCTTTGATTTCTTTAAGACCAGACCAGTGTTCGAACTCGGTACCTCCAAATTCTGAGGCATGTACTTATTGCACCACTGTAAGTGTTTCCACAACCGTAAACAGGGGCGTAGCTAGGCAATAATCAATGTGTAGGTTGTCTCGTGAGAAAATCAACATTGTGGACTCTGCGTAAAGTATCGATCCGGATCAGCCTAAGCATGCCACACAGGCGTACCCGGCTATACACTTTTCGCCTCCTGTGGATTTTCTGTTTCAGGAATCACTACTCTATCTATCCCCCCTTAGACGGAATGTGTCGGCCGGATTAGTCTGCGCGGACAGCGCAAGCTGATCTGGTCGATACATTACGCAGATGTGTATCGCCGCAGCTGCATTTTGGGGCATTTTTAGAACAAATGTATAGTCACGTGCCTACAGTGCCTAAACGGAGCTACGCTCCTGGTAAAGTACAATTGACTATACCCAAATTGAATTGTGAACACTTACATTGCATTTTAAACATCCCCTCACAAGTGTATTATTTGACAAAACTACAACCAAATTGAATTATGATTTTACATTGCATTATAAATATCCCCTCGGAGTTAAGTACAGACCTTAAACGTTGGTAGTAAAATAATTGTTAGCTCATAATGACATACTTCTGGCCATTGATGGCTTTCAGACATGTTTTTATATCCTCTGTTATTATCTTGTCAATGGTACACCTGTTGATACAAAGTGGTATGGGTGTAGTCACTTCTCCATGGGTCAGAGTGCGTCTACTCCCTGGGTGGGGGCGGGCTCATCGCCCTGAAGATGTCGGTGTGACATATTAAGTAGGTTGTACGATGTTTGCAACGGGATGTTCGATACATCACAACGACAGTTCACTTACACATGACCTCAAGGATGACTTACCAGTTCTAGGCTACAGACGAGCAGATCTCCGAGAAGACAATGAAACACACATTAAGTCTATTGACCGCTGTGATATAATTGAAACACTGTTGAAAAACGGAGTTCAACTCCAATAAATGAAAAGAAGTATTATGGCAAATTCTACTGACGGAGGAAATACAAATTATATTTTTCTCAACTTATGCTCTGAAGAAAGACCTCCTGTGTTATTCTACAAAAAAAGTGCATTGTAAAATGGGCGGGATCCTAGTTTTGGTAACAGGTGTTGGGGTTTTAATTGCTTTGACTTTTCAAATAAGTTGGAATAATGTGTATTGTTAGACAACAATACTGAGTGCCCCCTTGTGGTATACTGTTTAAACATAATGCGAAAGAGCATGGATGTCTCCTTTTTTACAAAGTAATTTACCAAACATTTCTCGTATTTTCTTGAATTCCTTTGCTTTAACGGCATTAAAAATACATGTGTTTGTTGCATAAGAGTTTGTACATTCTGATCCCAAACTGTCCAGCTAGTTGTGGTAGGTGTAGTTGGGTATCTGGAACAAAAACACGAACTGACGGAACGCAGTGCGTGGAGAGTCAGTTGATTTATCTCTGTCAAAAAAGTTCGGCTAATATTTTAGTATTTCGAGTCGCTCTGTGTGCAGTCCGATCCGAATCCGTCCGCCAATGTGCTCCGAATTTCTAGTCCAAGATCCGAGTCACATTCAAGTCTGCGTGATTCAATGACATAGATAATGAGGAGTTAATCGAGTGTCTCTCATACATATCTATGTTACCTATGTGTTGAGTTTCCAACATAATTGTCTATTAGTGAAACGACTCCCATGAGTACCGAGTCCAAGGCAATGCCATAGATAATATGAGCCATTCGCCGAGATATCCAACAGTATTGACTCTGCGTAATGTATCGACACGGATCAGCCTAAACATGCCGCGCAGGCTTACCCGGATAGCTACTTTTCGCCTCCTGCGGATTTTCTGTTTCAAGAATAATTCCTTTTGACCTCTATCGCCCTGAGACGGAATGTATCGGCCCGGATTAGCCTGGCTGATCTGGTCGATACATTACGCAGAGTCAATTATGTTGGATTTCTCGTAGAACGGCTCATATATACTTCAATGCTACCGATGTGTTAAGTGCCCAACAGAGTTGCCTCGGTAAGATTATTCTCTAGAGTAGCCACAACATAGGTCAGATAACGAACATTAAAAACATTGCTTGTGTGTTTTTCAGTCAGGATTTCATTTTTGTTTTTTTGTGACTAGGATCAGCTTGCAAGAATCCTAACATTCTGATCAGACAATCTGCATCTCGGTGTTACATTCATAGAAAAACTGGTATTAATGCATTCCGTAAATACTCGGATAAGACTGCACATTCACAGGCTTATCCGACACAAAAACATGATTATGGACATTGTGTTAAACGACTGAAATGGGAGAAAGTATTCGCATACTGAAAAAGTCGCTATTCCTGCTTAGGGTCAGGGTGATAAAAGAAATGTAAATTCACTTTATAATACAATATTGATAAATGTTTTAATAACGTTGTGATAATAGGGACACATTTAATCTTTTCTTTGTTACTTTTACATGTAACCTTTTTAGTGCTCTTGACAGAGTTACACGTTTACTTTATACCGATATGATAGTTTGAGAGTCGAGTCGCCATAGCTCAGTCGGTAACGCCGGGGGCTATCAGTCCATGAATTCGAACCACGGCTAGGTAATTAATTCTTTCCGAATATTGATAAAAGTAATTAGACTCCCGTCATTTATATTTTAAACGTGGGCGAAATGGCCTCTGTGGGAAGGAAACTAGTTGTTTGAGATGATTGTTGTGTGGAGTACTGATGCGAGAAATCGCGGAAAACATCGCGTTAAGGGAACTGGTCGTCGTGATATAACTGAAGTAACTTTAAACTCCAATCAATCAATCAATCAATCAATCAATCAATCAATCAATCAATCAATCATTTAATCAATCAACCAATTAATCAATCAATCAACAACTAATCATCGATAGTTTAAGAGTCACATCAATAACTTAACCATGATTTCTGAATAACTGATCAAAACTTGTTCTATGAAATGTACCTTGCCCAATGGGATTCCACCGTGTCAGTGAAGAGAGGGATCTAACACGTGACGCACGCTCTCAAACACCGGGCTAGCCACTCGGCAAACGGGAGATTTAATATTAAACCACTTTTCCCCACATCCTACAATTTTCGGCAATCGACTTTGAAAACATCTTGAACACAATTGGAACACCTCTATAAATGAATGTTTAACTATTGAATAGAGTAAAAAAGACGCATTGTGGCAAAAGGAGAAATTACTCACCATGATAAATATCTTCTTTTAACACAATGTTTTCAAAAATCGTCTGCTACAAAAGCGTAGAACGCGTCTGTATGTGGTAAAGAGTGGTTAAACGTTTGTTGGTCCCACATCAGAAAATCGTTTTGTACAAGTCTGTGTTAAGGGTTCTTTATACATTAAAAGTTAAAACCACTAGCTCCAGTTAAAATGTTTGCTTTTCAATTTTTAATATTAGATTCGGGTGATTATCTACGCATACATAAAGTAAATAGAAATGAGTTGCTATTTTTTCTCTCTGTTTACGTTTTTATATAGAAAAGCAAACATACTGAATAAATGTTTTCATTCTATTTTCGGAAGTGGTTTGACTTTTAAAATGTCAAATATGAACTTAAACACCTCGGTTTGAATAGACATTTAGATTTTCTTAATCCGTATAGGTCTTTAAATCTTTCAGCGCCGAATTGTTTAAAGTAGACTCTTCCATGTTCAAAATCTGATGTGTCCATTTCTCAATTTATGAAAGTCTTTGACTATTTTGGTAACTGAAAGGCAGACAATGCTGATTCCAGGTGAGACAGCTCTCACCTGAATCTGCATTGTTTGCAAAAACCTCGATATTGCCTGTGGCGCTGAAAGAGTTAAAACGCATTTCCTTATAGGCCTACGTTATTTCCAAGGTTAGTTTACTTTGAAATTTTGATAGTAGTAGTGGCTGCCTGCCTTGGCGCATATGGTTGCGGGGTTAGCGTTACGACTGACTGGCTGGTGTCAGGATAAATGTACCAGTAGTACTGGTAGATAATTTACCAAGGAAACACCGTGATATAACTGAATTATGTTTTTGAAAGCGGCGTTTAAACACCAAATAATTAAAATTTAAATTAACAAGAAGGGAAATAAAATTTAACCACCTTGATGATCTATAAAACTGAGAAGAACATAATGCTGCATAATTAGAAGATCTTTTATATATAATCGCTGCTTGGATCGAACATGGAACAACCGGTACCAAATAATAAACACATAGTAACAACTCGGCCAGGCCAGGGCGGGTTTCTGATTTTACGAATAAACAGCTATGAGCAATAGTTAAGCTGATCATGTATTTACTCACACATTGATAATCGAAACATAAAACTAATGATGCCCGAAATTGTGTTACAATGAATTTCTTTGCTACCTGTGATTCATTTTGCTTTAATAGTATTATTATATTAATTTAGCTTTGTTTAACTATTACAAACACACAATCGATGGTTTTTGATGAATTGGTTTTATAAGTCATTATTTAACAATAAAAGTTATTTTTACAGTCGTGGGAATCCAGTGACTAATTTGACATGTTTTACAAAGAAAGGCATTATTTCTATATATATTATATATGTAACAATTAAGGTCTCATATAAACCCTTCACCAACATTTTGTATTTTATTGTTTCAGTGAATAACATATCTTTCAATTTTAACCGAAAACAATCTTAATTCGTTATTTGAATGAACATTTCTAGATGATTAGGAACTATTTAAATTGAAAGGAAAGTTTGGAAAGTAACACTTCTAGACTAAGAGTAGTCTTCGTTGATCTTCAGTCCGATCTTAAACTACATTATTCATAACTCTATTTATTCCTTTATTTTTGCTAAACAAAGTTTCAAGACGTAATCCAATCCTTACACAATGAAACAAACGTTTTACTTTATTATCTTCGCTAATTACAGCGCGATGTTCAATAGGCCGGACTCAAATTTCGGCGGGAAAACTGACGTTTATTCTTCGGCTGCTACTGATCCATGCTGATAGACATGAAGATATCTATGTTAGAAAAAGATCTCCAACAATTGCCTTGCGTCCTTAACAATTGAAATAAAAACAATCCTCTTTGTAAAGCGAATAGCCGCGCCATTTATATAATTAGGATTTCTTCATATAGGCTACAGCACATGGAATCGGTTTCTTTTAGCATGTTGACAGAAATTTCCTCACAAGTCTGTGACTATTTGGCGAACCGTGCAAACTCGTATTGGACTGCACGGATGCACAGACTGCTCTGGACTCACCTTTTGCTCGTTAAATGTCTAAGGTTGGATTTTTTCGATTAGCACTAAAATCGTCTTCGACAACGTACATATTTAGTATGTAGTTTTTCACTGAAGTCTTTCTCATATTTGTTGAAACATTTTCCTTGGGTAAGCTATATTCTGCTCATCAAGAAATAAGCACAAACTAAGCTTGCATTGTCAAGGCTGAAGATAAGGAATGTGCGTGACAAATTCAGAAGTCGACACAACGGTAACATCGACAAGTGACCCTCCCCCTTTTCTTGTGGTCCCAGTTGGAGCATTTACATGCAACATGATCCATGTACCGATGACACGAGAGATAACGCGATTTTAAAATTGTATCCAAAGTTTCGGTTGTTAAATAATGAAACAGTCACCTCAAATAATCCATTGGATCATTTGATTATTGCCTCTATTATTCCCTCCACGAAGTGCATACATTGTATATAATTAAAACGACAAACACCGATGTCACGATGTTCCGAATATTTGAAATTGCGGACAGGACTAATTCCTCTCGGAATAACGATTTATTGCAAAACATGAGTCATCCCACAAGGTCAAGTTTGAATTCACTGTCATGTTTAATTAAAATGTTTATATTCAGATACATGTATTAAAGCGTTTAAAGTCATGTTGACTGATAATGGAACACAAATTAGAAATTTAAACACAGCCGAACTAGGGCGTTATAATTACAAATATTAAGCGTACGAATCGAGCGACGATTCATTTCTGTGTTCTAACTACGTCAATTAGTCAGATAATTCTTCGTAATTTTCTAGATGTTAACTCATCTGCAGACGACTTCGAAAACATCTTAGCAAACCCACAGAAACTATCTATAAATGAAGGTTTAATTTCTGAAAAAAATGAAAACATTGTGGCAAAAGGCTAAATTGATCACTTTCCTTTTTTCCCAAAATGTTTTCTACTATATATACAATGCATCAGAATTATATTATATTTTCTCCAGACTGTTCATAATTTGTCTCGAATATTTTCAAAGCAGGCGACATGGAATATCTCATATCGAGTAGATGCTTTAACTGCTTTTTGAATAAGAAAAAGACACGCGTAGATCATTAGTCTGTCAGTACACTACTACAAGTCCCAGTTAACACACATGTTGAAGTCTTTCTATTTGGTAACTTGGACATTTTGGTCGTGTTACGATAAAGCTGTAATCCCCCTCGCCGAAATGCACAATAGCCCCCATGCATTGAAGTTTAACCCTTTCGCACTTACAGCCAATTTGCAGCAGATGACTTTGAAAATGTCTCGACAAAACATAGAACGTCTCTATAAATGTAGGTATATAAATGAAGACAAAAGCATTGTGGCAAAAGGAAAAATTACTCGTGTTGGGCAATTTCTCCTTTTTGCACAACGTTTTCAAAATTCGTCAGATGCAGTAGCGTCAAAATGCATTTTTAAGAGGGTCAAAATGTTAGAAACGTTCTTAGTATTTGAAACGAATTCAACCTTTTCCTGCGTTGAATACCGCAAGATAACATTAAACAACAGAACTCTAGATAAGGAGCATTTTCTTGTTCTAAAATCCTTATTTGACATTCAAACCCTATGTTGTGGGTACTCAAAAGAATCGTCTCAGTGATACGATTCTTTTGAGTACCCACAACGTAGGATTTTGTTGAGTTATAAGAGAAATATTGTAGGGAAAAGACCTGTTTACTCCCTCTTATCTAGTCGTCTATAATAACTTCGATTATATAAAATGTTTTGGTCGGGACCGGGAGCCCGGTTCGAGTTGACCCTATATTTGACCTTCTGAATGTCAACTGTAGTAGTAATTTACCTCCTTGGAACACAAATAGCAGGGATAATTTTCCGATTAAGGCGCTCGTGTCCGGTTTAAGATGTGAACAGGTGTGATACCTATGCGTCCACATATATATTTCAATACACGTGTGATACCTGCTGTGGGTCCCCGTGGGGATTACTATACCCACCAGGGTCTGGAGTGTGTGATAAGTGCGTGAAATATCACTAGTTAATGACCTAGCGTGTGACTTCTCTCTGAAAAAGCACTGTCAGTCAAAAACGAATCTTGTTGCATTTACGTTACTGCATTGAACAAAACTAGACTCTTCTAGCGATGATAGGTATCCGTCGTAGCCGAGTGGTTAGAGTCGGTTTTTATTTGGAACCGGGTGTCCGGGGTTCAATCGCGAGTCGAGGAGGCCATGGTGGAGTGCCATTTGACAGGGCACATTGCTCACCCAAGTACGGGTTGTTTACCCAGGGATCATGAATAAGTGAACTGTCTACATGATATAACTGAAATATTTTTGAAAACGTTAAAATTGGCTAATGTTAAATATATCTATATCTGAATGCATCAAAGATACCCAAACTTACCAATTGTTTTATACGTGATTTCACAAACCTTGTTAAATGACATCAGAATGATAGTCCTTAAATACTTAAACGGGGTTTGACCGATCCAGAAGTGGTCATCCCTGAGGTTTGACCGCTCTTTCGTTCGAACAGGCATGGTCTTGCATGGTCATTAGGGTGGATGATTAAGATCATATATATTTCAACAATAGATGGGTGAATGTAACAAATAAACAAGAATGCGTCAGGCCCCGACAGGCCAAACTGGGTATGTAATATCTCCTCCCCACTTGTCAACACAGGAAACATGTATATTTTGCATAAAATTATGCTTTAAGCTTTCTCTAGATATTTGAGATTTAATTAAAGTGTTTCATACTAAATGAAAACAATGATGAGACTGCATTGCTTACACGTACATTAACAGATCTGAAGCATACGGCTTTAAAACATGAAGATAGAGATAGTCGAATTCTCAATAAATGAAAGTACAGATATCAAATAAACTTGAAGACATTGTGACAAAAGGAGAAAATGCTCATTATGAGCAATTTCTCCTTTTGTCACAATAGTTTCAAAGGTCGTCAGCTGCAGAAACGTCTATAAGTACTAAAGGATTAGGGACACTCTTTGCACGTTGTTGTT
Organism: Serripes groenlandicus; assembly: GCA_031761405.1. NCBI lineage: Eukaryota > Metazoa > Mollusca > Bivalvia > Cardiida > Cardiidae > Serripes > Serripes groenlandicus. The sequence goes on from JASEVX010000025.1 coordinate 1,168,058, forward strand.
CATTTGCTAAACAAAATGTTTCAATTCAAGAAAGACGTATCCGCATGTTTGTACACTTTGGAGATACGATTCTGTTGAATGATCGCGGAGAAAAGCTTGCCGACTCATTTTGTTTTGTGAACATCTACCGAATACTCATCCGTATTACGGAATCTCTAACAATACCGTAAATAGCGTAGAGTAGGTGCGAAAATTGACTGCCGCTTTTGTTGATACATGGAAACAATGGACCACGATAATGGTTATTTGTTTTCGCCTTCACAAAGGAATGAACTCAAAGGTATGCCGAAACAATGATGACTGTTACGATGTTCTGTTTTCCCTTTCTTTGTTGAATATGCTCAGAGTATATGTGCTCTAAATACGTATATGATACAAACTACTCAGTACTTAAATAAGTAGGAAAAAGAAGCCCGTTTCCCTCTATCTTCTTGCTCAGCATTTCCCAATTATTCCGAAATGTGATCACGTTGTTGCCGGAAAAATGTAGATGCGAGGATAATTTCAACAAAGCGCGGATTTTTATGCGCCTTTGATCCTGAGAGCGTTTTGAACCGACACAATGATATCAAGATACGACTTTGGATATTGCTCGCCTAACTTTTATAAACACCACGGGAAATGCAGTTTTTATTCATTTCGTCCGATATCTTACAATTGATTGAATTCAGCAGAAGCAAATTGAAAGTAGCGGCGGCATCAGAAACGTTAAACCAGTTGACACCAGTGATTGTGGCAATTATTGGCTAAAGCGTGTGAAAAGTTCTTCTGTTGAAAATGAACGGCGTCTAGAGAAATGTGGGGTCGCGTTGCAATTGCAAACACTGAGGCCCAAGGTACTCCCGTGCATACATACGGTCTAACTGTCCGCATATATTATATATGGAACTTGATTCGTATGCTGACAAAAAGAAAAAGTGTAGTCCCAAATACAATAACACCAATGTACTGTTGAATGTTGCTCAACTGAAAAGCCAATGGGATCCACAATCGCCCGACGCGGTTTCGAATAATTTACCTAACATGAAATAGAAATGAAACAAAGACCACTTGAGCGAGAGAATTGTCAGTAAGATATTTGAGTCATTGTATATTATACTAATGTGTGCGGGACTTTGTCATCATTGATCCTTTGATTATGGACATACTTTCGATAATCAGCGTTTTCTTTTGTTGTTGTTGTCTTCCTGTCAAACAAAGACATGTTGGTCAAATGTGAAGTATAATTAACGACAAATGAATTTTTGTTTGTTTATCTTTTATTACAAAGCCAAAAAGTTGGACAGCTGGACGTGTAAAATTGACAAATTTCAAACATATATATATATATATATATATTATAGTATCTTATAAATCACACACAGTTAGTGAAAACTATTTAGTTTAATTGGTTTTAGTTTGTCTAAACTTGTTTATTTTACGTCAATCCTAAAATAAGCTTTCAGCTTACATGTATAGTAATCACGCTCGATGCCTGCTTCCTTGGAACTTTACCAGTCTTGCGTTCATTAGACACATTAGTGTAGCAAACCAATGAAAGTTACAGGCTTTCACAAATTTCCTACACTGAATACAAGACAGCTCTTGCGCCGTTTGTGTGGGGAAAAATCCGAAACATTCGTGCCCGAAACCTTTGGTACGAGATGCCGACACTCTTCCACCACTCATCTGTCTTCGGCAGTAAAAATGTGGATTAACTTGACCACGAACACGTAAATACATCGTTCGAACACCTGCACTCGAATGTTCGTTCCGATCTTCGAAATCTTATACGAATCCCGATATTACGTATCGAGCAATGGCACCTAAATTTCCATAGTTTACAAAGAAAAATGATATAACGCTTATAAAGACTTTATGGCGAGGTGATTAACCTTGGTAAAATAAATACCAATTTCAGTTACAACCGTTTCATGCCAAACCCTCGAAATGATGTATTTATGTATCACGGTAACAATAGAACAACAGTTCTTATACAAACGTATGTCATAATCAGATGTATATGTTTATAAAAAGGATGATTTCGAGGGCTTGGCGTGAAACGGTTGTAACTCAAAACCTATTTTGAAAACCCTGGTTTAGGGGGAATTTCGACCCATTTGTAAACAATGCAAATTTAGATGCCATTGCTCAGAACGAGCAATGGCACCTAAATTTCCATTGTTTACCAAGAAAAATGAGTTAATGCTTATAAATCCTTTATGGTGAGGTGATTAACCTTGGTAAATAAAATACCAATTTTAGATACAACCGTTTCACGCCAACCCCTCGATATGAACTATTTTGATTCTTTCTCGTAGGCGTGCAACATGAACACCAACACGAAGGGCATTTACGAACAAATGTAGACGGAGATAATGAGCACTTTTTCCTCTTGTCACAATGATTTCAACCTTTTTCAATTATGATACTTTACTTGAGATTTACCATATTGTTTCCTAGATGTTTTTTAAGTCGTCTGCTGCAGATTATTGTATGTGGGTGAACGGTTAACATTAAGTGTTTTGTGCTTTTAAGGCTGTATAGAATACTGGCGGAGAGTGGAAAGTCTTTTCGTCTGTCCAATCGTCTGCTGCAGATTGCTGTATGTGGGGAAACGGTTAATATTTAGTGTTTTTGACAGAGGGTGAATTTAAGCCATTCATAGCATATTGGCGGACAGTGAACACTCTGTTCGTGTGACCAGGCTCACCTGCGGCTTGAGTGAACTCAGATGCAATAAGACCCGAAATCGCCCAACGCGGCGCAATTATATATTGTTCAGATATTATTTCATTTATAATTTGTTTAAGATATAATAAGTCACCTGGTATATACAGAACTGTTCAAGCTGCACGAATAATGAGACATTTCCTACTCACACAATCGAACAAGTTATTTTCTTATACTCTCTAACATAGCGTGTGACATCGTTTTGTAAACCGCATCTATAGGAATATCTAAAGATATATCTTTTCATTGCAGTTTATTGTTCAACCGATTATATCTAGGTAAAAAAGCTAACATTTAGAGAACAGCGTGAATGGATAAAATATAGATTTGTATCTAGGACCGTTCACCGCCCGTAAGATAGAACCATAAACTGTAATGGACACGTCACGGATAAAATAACGTAAACGACGAGTGTGTAGAAATGAGCCGTTCCACGAGAAAACCAACATTATGGACGCTGCGTAATGTATCGACCCAGATTAGCCTGCGCAGTTCGCGCAGGCTAATCCGGGCCGACACATTCCGTCGCAGGTGGATAGAGGTATAGAGTAATGATTCCTGAAACATAAAATCGACAGGAGGCGAAACTTGTCTGGCCAGGTTAACCTGCGCGGCGTGCTTAGGCTGATCCGGGTCGATACTTTACGCAGAGTCCACCTTGTTGTTTTTTCGTAATTCGGCTCAAATGTATTTTACCTGAGGCACCATACTATTATACTGAGACTAGGTCTCGAGCTTTGAGTCTTGGTCAACAATTATACATGTTTCCCGCGGCCGGGTCAAACCAAAGACTTAGAAAATGGTAGTAACAGCTGCCTTCCTTGACGCTTAGAGTTGCAGGGTAAGCATTACGACTGACTGATTGACTGGTTAAATGGACAAGTAGTATTGGTAACTGACCCAGGAAACGCCGTGATATAATTGTAACATTGTTGAAAGCGGCGTTAAACTCCAATCAATCAATCAACATGCTGCTATCAGTACACGATGCAGTAGCCTTAACGCATGCCACGTTTTTAAAATCTGTGCATTTTATCTCCACTTACGCGAAACCTGAGAGTGTAATTGTATATGTTTTATTGCCATGATAAAGAACGTGGTTTTAAAAAAGATAAAACATTCGGATAAGGGCAAACACAATAGGCGAAAGTCTTTATACTGCAAAACAAACAAAAACCTCATAGGGCCTTTGTTGGAATCCTTTCTTACGTTCAGACGATTTCTGACGATTCTGCAACAGATGAGTTCTGAAATATTGTAGCAAAAGGAGAATGTCGATCAATTTTTCTATTTGCCTTAATATTTTCAAAATTATTCAATAATTGTTGAATTATTTACAAAATCCACGTTCAAAAGGTTTCTGACGATTTTGCAACAGACGACTTTTGAAATAAATTATGGCAAAAGGAGAAATTGCTCATGATAAGCAAATCCATCAATTGCCGCAATATTTTAAACTTTATTCAGTAATTGTTTGGTTTTTTTCAATAACAGAGAGTACCATTAGTTTTGCATATTTGTTTTCAAAGTCGTCAGCTGGAGGTATACTATATGTGGGTAAGAGTTGAGGTTTCTGCTGTAAGGGACCCCGAGCTCTACAAGATAAAATTCGCTTTTACTTCCATAATTTAAACATAAATATAAACAGTGTTGGTCAATCGGGTGTGAATTGTAAACTTCTTCATTACAAAAGGAAAATAGGAGTACTTGTCAACACTACCATTTTTTTTTTTTATATACAAACTATTAAAGTTTTTAGATACCGAAGATAATGCCTTTTGATAGTGTAACAAGTATCGTATCATGCTTCCAACACATATGAAAAGTGTTCGAAATAAAAAACGTAAACCTGCATCGTTTATAAATGTGCGTTTTGTGACTAGCAGACGCAGATATGGCTCTAAATGAACATATCGAGGGCTTGGTGTAAAACGGTTGTAACTAAAAACCTATTTTGAAAACCCTAGTTTAGGGGCAATTTTGACCCCTTTGTAAACAATGCAAATTTAGGTGCCATTGCTCAGAACGAGCAATGGCGCCTAAATTTCCATTGTTTACCAAGAAAAATGATTTAACGATTATAAAGACTCTATGGCGAACTGATTAACCTTGGTAAAAAAATATTAATTTTAGTTACAACCGTTTCACGCCAAGCCCCTCGGTATATAAAAACAATAACTACGTTAATGTCCCCTTTCACCTTGGCGTTTCATTTTTCAACAAAGGTTCTGAGCTAGCGGCTTGGGTTGGCACTAACAATAGAAAAGTGAAAAAAGATGAAACAGTAAAAAAAAAACCTGAATAAAACAAAAGTGAATCATCCACCAAAACAGATGTTTCACCCCCCCCCCCCCCCCCCCCCCCCCCCCCGTTCTTGTTCACTGTTAACTTTTAGATCTATGTCGTATCACAAACCACGATCTCTTTCACTTAGATGATTGGTTTTCCCTTTTCAACTCCGTGTTTATCCTTTTTCAGATCTGCAGAAGACAGTTTTAAAATATCTAGGCAAAACATGGAACATCTTCTATAATTCAATGAAGTTAAAAACAATAACATTGTGGAAAAAGAAGAAAGTGCTCATCTTGAGAAATTTTCACTTTTGCCAAAATGTGTCTGCAGGTGGGAAATATTTAAAAATGCTCATCGATAAATACATTTCTCCACTTCTGTTAGCTATTATCCATTCCAACATACAACACAGAACAGAACAGAATCTTTATTAAATCTGACTTGAACAAAATGTTCATCTTCATATACAGACTGTTTTAACATACATGCAACAATGGCACTTGGCATGTCAACAGATGACATTGAAAACATCTAGACAATAGTATGGATATTTTCTTTTTGTGAAGGTAGGCTTATTGAATCGAATTGAAAACATTTGTACCATTGTTGAAATTTGGATGTGTGGTTTTGTGTTGATGAAGAGGATTCTTCTTGAGGCTGTATTTATTAACCAATAATATCAAATAGCTCAAAGGGACGTGCTCCTTTAAACATAGATATGATCATATGCATACATATTAACGTTGATATATATGCATAGGATGCTATCTATTTTTAGAGGAGCACGTCCCTGTCAATAACTGTCGGATATGGTGCCAAAAGTCAATCAATTTGGAGACTTCTTGCATTACGTCTTTGTTAATGCATGTAGATTTATGGAATTTCTTTGGTTCCAAGCGAGTTTATATCGGAATTGTAACGCGAGTTTAAAATCACGAAATTCACAGAGAACAATTATCAGTTATTGTGTAAGAAAATATCGTGAATAATTTCTTCAAAAACAGTCGAGAGAACATATGTACGTTGAGATTTAATTTGGAACACGTGTTCAGGAATAAAGCGAAAGTGATATACCCCCTTTCTATATGCTAATTACCTTTGTCCGTATATTGGAAACTCCCTTTGACCACAATATGGTTAAACACTGTTATTTGGCCTACAAAACTCAGTGGGATAAATCATTCATGTATACGGACAGGTCTCCGAATAAGGTGGTATCTTAATACTTATCCTCATACGAAAATTCTGCAGCAGACGACTTTGAACATATTTTGTCAAAAAATAGAAAATCTCTATAATTGAATGGAAAACCTATCACTAAAAGTGGAAAACATTGTGGCAAAAGGAGAAATTGCTGGTTTTCTTCTTTTGTCACTATGTTTTCAAAAGACCGTCTGCTGCAAAGGCGTCAGAAAGCGTCTAAATGAGGGAAATTGTTAACGCTTTCCAACACGGAGATGTATGTTGACGCATCTACACCATATGACCTTTTTTTAACCCTATCCCACATACAACAAACTTGTAGCAGACGACTTTGAAAAGATCTAGGCAAAAATATGGAAAATCTCTATAAATGAAAGTGTACATGTACTTACTGAAGAAAGTTGAAAACATTGTGGCAAAAGAAGAAATTATTCATGATGAGCATTATTTCCTTTTTGCCACACTGTTTCCAATAGGCGTCTGCTGTAGATGCGTCATACTGAGTCTACAAGTGGGAAAGAGTTAAAGCTTTGAGGCAAAAGGGGATTCTGCTCATTATTAGAAAACTCTTTTGTGTTTTCAACGTTATTTCATAATTAAACATCTATTGATAGTAGAGATTTACCATATGTTTTGCTTAGAGATTTTCAAAGTCGTCTATTGCATATTGATTGTATTGGTTTTATGTGCGAAAAACATCTAACCCTTATACAGCTTACTATTTTCATTCAACAATAGACAACAGACAAAAATGTATTAACGTGAACAATATAGTTTCTGGTCAAACAACACATCCTAGTAATATAAACAATACAAAAAACAAAAACATGATTAACTACAATAAACATGAAATATACACATAATGGAATGTTTATCATTCAAGATTATAAAATACTTCCTCAATACTGTTAATAATTTATAGAAGTGCAGCACTTCAATTATTTCGCTGGATTTCCTTGGTGTAAAAGGAGTATAACACTTAATCTTATCTTACAGTATCAATGTGTAATACAATATTGTAAATTAATCTATTTCTCTGTGTAAAGGCTTTCTTGATATATTTTGCAAGATGTAATAGTTTTTGTTTATTATTGCTGTTTAGCAAATTTATAAATGTGTACATGTTTCGACGAATGAAGATCGCACAGATCATGTGGGTCTACAGGAAATAACACAAGATGATCTGAAGTCGCAAATTGCGGCCCAATTTGCGGGCTAGCGGATGCCGACATTTTTCAAAATTATGAGTAGTTGCGAAAAAATAACAGGATATAAATTGAATGTACTTTATGAACGGTGAAAACATTCCAACAAGACATTCTCAAATTTCAAAATACTGTCATTATATATGAATCACATATATATATATATTCAATAGAGTTTGACACACAAAAGACCATAAACTATTAAACAGTCAAGACAAATTATTCTACATAAAATACTTGACTGGATGAATGAATGGGGATTTTACCTAAATGCTCTTGAAGGGCTTTTGATGGTATTTAATATAGTATTTCACTCCAAATTTAGATTTGGGTGTGGGTCATTTGAGATAAACACTCGATTTACAACATTTTCTATTTCTATTAAAATACCCTACAATAAAAAATCGTATTGACGCGCCTTTGTAAACACTTGTATGGTTTGATTATGTTTTGTGTGATTTTTCCTCATATTTTCCTTCATTCTAACGTTCGTGTAACATTCGAGACGGGAGCTAGCATTTCAAACCATCTAGGGCCCCAACGACCATTGTAAACTAAGATCAAACAGCGCAGTCATTTCTGGTCCTTCACATTTCGCATTTTTCTCACAGAAGTTAGCATAAACCTAAGAACAAACGGTGTATATTTGAATCGGTAAAGATAGACGCAGCAAAAATAACTTTATTTTCACTCGTCACTCGAATAATACTGGATCAAGGCTGATAAACCCTTACCCACATACGAAAAACATGCAGCAAAACGACTTGAATATATAAGGCTCAAATATGGATAATCTCTATAGATGAAAAAACACGCCAAATATTGAATGCATTTAGAAACATGTTGGCAATAGAAGAAATTGCTCATTCCTTTTGTCACAATGTTTTCAAAAGCAGTCTGCTACATAGGCGTTAGAACGCGTCTGTACGAGGGAATGGGTTAATTCTTGGGCATTGCACGGCGCTATCGTCTCCCGCAGAATAGCGTCAGATCTGGTGAATATCTGGGAAAGTATTAACCATATGTTCGCTTCCTTCCCTTTAAACAAACCCCTGGAACTCGTCCAACAAGGGATAAAGGCGATGAGTCAGTGGTGTCTGTGTCACACAGCGACGTCATTAACCCTTTCAAAAAAGTGTGAGGCAGACGATCAACAAGTCTGTGACAGACTACTTGGAAAAAAATCGTTGCAGAAACACTCAAAACAATTTCTTTTAATTAAAATATTATATAGTTATAGAATATATCATTAAAAAAAACATTATAGCAAAACGAGACATTAATGATGATAAGTAATTCTCCTATTGCAACATTTTTTTTTTAATTAGTCGTCTGCTACGAATGCGTCAGTTTCCGTCGAGGTATGGGGAAAAGTTCACGATACCCACACGTGCCTGGTATTCAACAGAATTAACCCTCTCCCTCATATAGTCGCTTTCTGACTGCCTCTGCAGCAGACGGCTTTTTGAAAACATAGTGACAAAAGAAGAAATTGCTCAAAACGAGCAATTTCTCCTTTTTCCTCAATGTTTTCCACTTTTAGTCATAGGTTATCCATTCAATTATAGAGATTTTCTATTTTTTGACAAAATATATTCAAAGTCGTCTGCTGCAGAATTGTCGTATGATGGGAAAGGGTTAACTGATTCGATTATGCACTTTTCCGCTATAAAACAGCATTTAACTGTTACGTGTTATAAACTTCCGTCCCATTACAGCTATTATTACTCCTATGCTGCCAACGTCAAATTAAATCTTTTGCAAACAATGCAGATTCAGGCGAGATATCTCTGTCTCTCATTAATTCTGCATTGTTTGCCACTTAGACATTATTTTTTACCAAATTCAATGTAGAAAGATAAATAGAGTGGTTCAATTTTAAACAAGGAAGAGTCGACTTTGTTGGCAGTGGGAGAGTTACGGAGTGTGGATTAGCTTACGCGAGCTAGCGTAACAGTAACCTGAACGCTCTGAAGATTCTCAACCCAAACTCGCGTTTACTGCAGTCTGAATTAGAGAGATATCAGAATATACGTAAGAGATATATCTTTTTCTTTTAGATAAATATCTCAAAGATGGATCGATATCTCGTCTACAAATACATCGTAAAACGGGTTAGCCATCATACCGAATTTTAATAGACTTCAACAAATGTGTATACTATTTAACCCTTTCCCGCAAATAGACGCTTTCCGACACGTCTGCAGCAGACGACCTTTTGAAAACATTGTGACAAAAGAAGAAATTACACAAAACGAGCAATTTCTCCTTTTGTCACAATGTTTTCAACTCTATTCAATACTTAAACTTTCAATTATAGAGATATTCCATATTTTGGCCAAGATGATTTCAAAGTCGTCTGTTGCAGATTTGTTGTATGTGGGAAAGGGTTAATGCACAGTGACTCAAACTTCATTCATAAAGTTTACAGCTTTCGGAACCGTTTCGCATTTTACTTTTTCCTAAAAGCCCAAATCTACAAAATAGGTTTTAATGTCAAAATCTACATTAAATGACAATTTATGGTAGTTTCAAGTCGTAAAATTGAATTGAATCCAATTTCTAACCCTTACCCATTCCCAATCTGTTTGAGTGGTTTGAACATGGATTAACCCTTTCCCTCATATAGACGCTTTGTGACGCCTCTGCAGCAGACGGCTTTTTGAAAACATAGTAACAAAAGAAGAAATTGCACAAAACGTGCAATTTCTCCTTTTGCCACAATGTTTTCCACTTTTTGTCATAGGATATCCATTCAACTATGGAGATTTTCTATGTTTTGACAAAATACGTTCAAAGTCGTCTGCTGCAGATTTGTCGTATGAGGGAAAGGGTTAAAGTTAAACATTTACTGGTTAACGGCGTTCGACGATATTTCAGTTATATCATGGCGACCAGTTCCCCTTACGTGTATTTCCTAACTTCCTCGCACATTTATTCTTTTCAACATTAAATCAAATTAATACTAACATGTGGCATAGTAGCTAATTACATATATCGACCGACGAAATTGTTATTATGATAAACTTATCTTGTCGTAAGACGAAGGGTGGTATTCTCATTCTGTTTGATTACCAAACAAACCAAATACAACGAGACAATGCCCGTAACCAACAAAGTAACTATTTCCACCATATGTGCAATGGTTTGCAAACATTGCCAGTGCAGAAACGCCCATTTGAATCTATATAATACGTTTCTTTTCTTTCATGTTTTTAAACACTGTACAACATACATACGAGCTGTTCCACGAGAAAACCAACATTGTGGACTCTGCGTAAAGTATCAATCCGGATCAGGCTAAGCATGCCGCGCAGGTTAACCCGGACGGACACTTTTCGCCTCCTGTGGATTTTCTGTTTCAAGAATCATTATGCTATACCTCTATATCCCCTGAGACGGAATGTGTCGGTCCAGATTAGCCTTCGCGGACTGCGCAGGCTGATCTGGGTCGGTACATTACGCAGAGTCCATAAAGTCGGTTTTCTCGTGGAACGGCTCATATCTAAAATGAGCCACGTGTGTGGATTTAGGGACTTATTGGTTCTCCGTTACGGGGTCAAATAAATGTAAATGTGCGTAAACTTAATGGGGTTACACATCAAGAGTTTTGTCAAAAGATGCAATTATGAGTAAACACCACTGCCAGTAAACTGATAGAGAATGCTTCAGCGAGACTGTGAGGATGCATCCCCCCCCCCCCAAAAAAAAAAAAAAAAAATATACGCGATGATATGGTATCAAACTTAGGTAGCATATAGTCGTTCTAGGGTAAGTATTATGACTTGACTAGCTTTTGTCTGAATGAATGTACTAGTAGTACTTGTAACTCACCGAGCAAACGACGTGATATATCTCAACACTTGTTGAAAGAGACGTAAAACACCATACCAATAAACACGATCTTACGGTTGAATACGCACTAAGTAGCACGTTTAACAGATGACCGCTTGTGAAATTATCTTTCTAAAAATAGGATTATTAATATAGAAAAGGGACAATTATGCTTATCGTTTTGAAATCATGAGTTCTACTTCGTTTCACAATAATTTGTATAAACATGTCGTCTGCAGCAGGGGAAGGGTTGGGCCACATCGAGGCATTAATTGATGAAATAACAAATCATCGTAACTGCACACCTGGCTACATTGTAACACATCACCAATACCTACCGTTGCTACGAATGGGCGGACCGGTCATTATTTACAACTCTGACATTTTTAAGACCGACGTCGGTTTTTTTTGTTCACGACCTATTTTGTCGGTTATTTGAATTTAATTTGATAAGAAAACCATTATTTAACGCTTGTCCTGCTATTCGTGAACCTATGAACACAGGTTTATTGAACTATGCAATACCTTATAACAATCACCATTTTGAGGCTATACTTTTGAAAACAATGATACAAAAGGAGAAATTGCTCATAATGAGAAATTTTTCATTTATCCACAATATTTTCAATTATATCCTATGATTATTCATTCATTTTAGTTTCGATATTCTTGATGTTTTTTTTAAAATCGTCTGCTGAAGATTTATAAATTGCGAGATAACTTCATAAACATCCATGTCGATAGCCTGCATTGTAAAAACTTCAACAGGCTAATGGTTAACCTTAATTAAATATCGGATTTATTTTCATCATTTCTTAGTTTGGCTTAAACTTCATCCGCTTCTCAAGCTATCGATTGTTTACTCTTCACTTCAGAAACTAAGTGTGTGTTTTATTTGATACTTCAAACTTATTTGTTAATTAAAGTTGATGACTTATCAAAAATCGTAAATATCATCTAGGTTTTGCGAATTGGCTTTCCTGAAAAAGAAAAAGAAAAAACCCTGAACGATCCAACCTTAGCATAAATGATACACCCGTAAACAAATATGAGCCGTTCCGTGAAAAAACCCAACATCAAGGACTCTGTGTAATGTATCGACCCAGATCAGCCTGCACAGTCCGTGTAGGCTAATCCGGGCCGATACATTCCGTCTTAGGGTGATAGAGGTATATAGTAATGATGCATGAAACAGAAAATCCACAGGAGGCGAAAAGTGTATGTCCGGAGTAGCCTGTGCGGCATGCTTAGGCTGATCAGGGTCGATACTTTACGCAGAGTCAACAATGTTGGTTTTCTCGTTATTCGGCTCATATATCTTCCGAATGACATCGCACGTGGTGCGTTTCTTCATGACGTTCGCTGTTCATGACCGTTAAACGTTTATTTCGGGAAGGTAGAAATATTTTTAGCAACATTTTTAAAATTTCGTTTTTCGACACAGTTCAGCATTCATGATGTGATATATAATGGCTTGTCACGCAATCACGCTGTCGGTTTTACCCCAGACCACCTGGTCTTAATGAGGTGGGTTTTTATCAAAGGAGGGTTTTGACCTTTTTTTTTTCTTAATAATGTATTTCAACATTTCGTATTCGTATCAAGTTTCGTATTTTATAAAATCTGATTTATTCCATTATAAGCCCAGAATAATTTTTATATGGTTTACAAAAATAGATTTTCAAAAAATCAAATTCACGGTAAGAAAAATAAAAAAATTAAACTTTCGCACAGGATTTTCTAATCATAGAAATATACTGGTATCATGGTGTTTAAATCTATATTGCCCAATTATTTCTTGAACATTTTTTGGTGGGTAAGTATTAAAAAGAGAAAACATTATCAGATTACATGTTAATTTCGTATTTGAACTCCAGCAATATCAAATAACGTTAATATTAACATACATCAATCATTTATTGATTTCAATTCTCGCTCCAACTGACTATATTAGGTCGAAAGGGGGCCGTAAAAAAACCTCACTGGTCATTGATTTCAGCGAAACCATTTGACATTCGATAGAACAACTGACCATTGTTTCTCTATACTCTAAGTTATGTGTGCGTGTGTATGTATGTAAGGGGAGGGGTTTCAGATTTGAAAAATAGAAAATAGTAATTGATTAGACAAGCAATCAATTTCTTTTGATTATATGGTGTTTAACTCAGCTTTCAACATTTTTCATTGATATCTGCTGGAAACGATTTTGTAAAGTTTGTGGTACTATCTGCTCAACTCAACATTTTTATCGCGATATTCCTGAAACTGGCTATATATTTTTCAAAATGCATATGTGGACAGGTTCAATCAAACAAAATCAACGTTAAAAGGGTTTAACATTATATTTTACCACACTAAGGCTCGTATCGGCGAATTTCGCCCTTGAGGCAATAGCCCCCGGGATCATTCCCTGGAATCTCCATGATGTGCTTTTTTAAATCTACCGTGGCCGAGTCATTAGCGTAGGCCGGGCATTTTGAACCTGGCGTCCCGGGTTCGATCTCCAGTTGCGCCGCTAAGGTCATGGTGGAATGATCTTGGGCTAGGCACATTTTCTAACCTATTACTGGGTTTTTTACGATCATGAATAAGTGAACTATCGCCGTGATTTAACTGAATTAATGTTAAAAACGGCGTAAAACCACAAATCAAATAAACACACACATCTCGAGGCGGACACTTTATTCCGCTTCACGAAGGGGTTATATCACCCAGACAAGACATTAACGTATATAAAGAAGTAAATTAAAGGTTTTAATTCGAATATTGAAGTGTCAGACCACAATGTTTACAGACGTGTATTGGGCTTGAAAATTAGTATGTCACGTCTTCTCGCTGACGTGTGCCTTATTAAGACACGTCAGGTGAAATGTTGCCTTAGTGTATATGAGCTGTCCCGCGAGAAAACCAACAGTGTGGACCCGGATCAGCCTAAGCATGCCGCGCAGGCGTACCCGGATGGACAATTTTCGCCTCCTGTGGATTTTCTGTTTCAGGAATCATTACTCTATACCTCTATCCCCCTGAGATGGAATGTGTCGGCCCGGATCAGTCTGCGCGGACTGCGCAGGCTGATCTCGGTCGATACATTACGCAGAGGCCATAATGTTGGTTTTCTCTTGGGACGGCTTATATCCAAACAATGATGACTTAAGTGAATCTACGCTTACACACAGTCTGGTCATATTCTACACCATCCGCACACATATAGAATCGTGTATTCACAGATACAACTTATGACCGAAAACGCCGGAGAATTTGAACCTCACTCGTTTCAGTTTTGTGACATTTTATGTTTAGCAAAAAAACCTTGTCATGCAACAGTATCTATTTTCTTCCGTGTCGCATCTCAAATATAAATGGTAGTATACCAATGATGTACACAATATATATTCCTCACGAAAGCAGTAACAACTAGGCAATAATAAAACACATAGACCTAAAAAAGTAGTATATTTATTTCGCAAATGTGTCAAGGTCAAACGGTGATACCTTATATCCTGGTAAGAGCAAGGCTTCAATGTAATTAGATTTGTTTTCCATCATTGTATGAATGTTTTCTTTTAACAGAGTGTACATCTCAAATACAGCAAAATACTTTAAAAACGCATAATGTAGTAGTTTTGGCTACCCTCCTTTGTCGCTCAGGATTGCGGGGTTACCGTTACGACTGACTGACTGGCTGGTGTCAGGATAAATTGACCAGTAGTACTGGTAACTTACCTAGGAATCGTCGTGATATAACTTGAACGATTGTTAAAAGCGACGTAAAACACCAAACAATCAACCAATCAAGCAATCAAATTCAGCAAGAGAACTTTAAGAAACCGTATGTTTCCAAATTGTCAGTACTGTACCAAATAAATATTGACAGAGAGTGTATTTTACGGGGTTTTGCGCACACAAGAGTACAAAATGAGTTGGTGTGTATTTGCCCGAAGACATTTACTTTAGTCACCTAGTGTTTGCTTTTAATTTAATATTGCTTAAAAAGGGTAATGAATTATGTATTGTTAGCTTTCTTTATGTTTGTTTTTGACACTTTCTTCTCTCTGGTTTGGCACATGTCACTACTTAATATCCTCGGTTTGTCAAGGCGCTTTACTATTAATTCGTACAAAAAGACATATCTCTCACTTTGAGATATCATCTCATTTAAGAGGGATATCTCAGTATTTTAGAGATATATGTCTCTAAGAGCTTATATTTAGAGATAT
The DNA here is from genome assembly GCA_031761405.1 of Serripes groenlandicus. NCBI lineage: Eukaryota > Metazoa > Mollusca > Bivalvia > Cardiida > Cardiidae > Serripes > Serripes groenlandicus. Next base: position 1,183,521 of record JASEVX010000025.1, read on the forward strand.
CTTTCTAAGTCTGATTTAAACATTTCAAATTTAAAAAATGGAAATATCTCACTATGCTACAGATATATCTATGACTTTTAAAGAAATATCCACCTGTTACAGATATACCCATCTAACTTAAATTAGCCATATATATTTCAACGGGTAAATTTCTGTTCAGTTTGGCATATTATACCATGATGCTCCGATGTGGAGGATGGATGGCATTAAAAGATGCCCACATGATCCGTATTCACGTGACTATTGACAATTTTATTTTCGAAAAAGTAGTTTATTGCTCATGGGGTTTGATGAAGAGGAAGCAGGTACATATACTTCGCCTCCTTTCACTTGTGTTACAAAACAATGTGTATAGGTGCACATTTATTCACAATAACTATTGTCAAAGCACGAAACAGAAAGAACTGGCAAGTCTAGTCTAGATTCGAAATCACGAATAATTTATGTTTTTTACCCCCAATGGGCGTTGTAGTCTATGTTGGAAGGTAGCCAGTTGTCTGTAAGGACTTGTGTACAGGAACGCACGGAAACTGTTAGATGAAGTAGCCGCCGTGGTCAAAGGAAAACTGTTGAAAACGATGTAAAGCTCCAAACAATCACCCACACCAAGATCGGGTTCTTAGACAGTTTTTGTCATACAGCCCACTCACTAAAGTATCAATATATCCCAAATAACCTTATCACGTTATTGGTTAGAGACCGTCTTTACCCTTCCCCGACATACCGAAACATGTCGAGGGCTTGGCGTGAAAAGGTTGTAACTAAAATTGGTATTTGTTTACCAAGGTTAGTCACCTCGCCATAAAGTCTTTATAAGCGTTAAATCATTTTTCTTGGTAAATAATGGAAATGTAGGTGCCATTGCTCGTTCTGAGCAATGGCACCTAAATTTGCATTGTTTACAAAAGGGTCAAAATTGCCCCTAAACAAGGGTTTTCAAATTAGGTCTTTAGTTACAACCGTTTAACACCAAGCTCTCGATGTGTACGTATATATACTAAGCAACATGTTTTAACATTGTAGCAAAAGGACGAGGAGCAATTTCACCTTGTACAATTACCTCAATTACCTTTTTCAACTGTACTCTAATTTGGTTTCATGTTTACAAATATACCATACTGGTTTCAAAGTCGTCTGCTTTAGAGTTGCTGTATGTGAGACAGAGTTAATATCGCAGACGCCAATATGTCTTATATATCGAGATATCATTACATCAGTTTTAACACGAGACAATAAAAACACGGAGGTGTTATATTGTATTACTACCCACTGATTTATCAATATTCGATCTTCGATTACCACAGATAAGTAATACATCCTTATACAAAAGCTTAATAACAATTACAACTTTTCAAAACATTTATGGCACCCCTTTTTAGATAAGTTATTTTAATGATTCTATTTACTGTATTGTATAATAATATAAATACAATTCTAATGGATAATAAATTTGACCAACTATTAGCCAGCATATGTGGACAGTATTAAATTTAGAAAATTTCTCCAATGTACTCAGTATAATAATTAGGAATCTCGAAATGTATTTTCAAAGTCGTCTGCTGCAGAATTGTCGTATGTTGGAAAGGGTTAAGTAGGTTAAGGGGTAAGCAAATAGATAGATCAATACCAAAACTTGTAAATTACGCCAAATTTAGATATGAATAAATCATGTTGTACGTAAATGACTTAATGCTATCAAAGAAACGGTGTGTAACGAGATTATCTGCCTGATTAGAGAGATACCTTCTCAACCCTCTGTGTGTCTAAAAGATAGCGAGCTAATGCATAGGTATAATAATATCATGACAAACAGTTTTGTCTGAAGATAGTGGACAATGCATTGGTAAGCATAATATCATGACATGCACGTATGTCTTAAGATAATGAGCATTGGTAAAATACAATAATTATTAGCGGTTATGTCCAAATATGGTGAGCACGGTATTATAACAAGCGCTGATGTCTAAAGATAGTAAATAAGCATATAAGACTGTATCATAGCATCACGACAAGCCCCGGTGTCTAAAGATAGTAAATACGCATATAAGGTTGTATCATGGCATCACAACAAGGGCTGATGTCTAAAGATAATAAGCATATAAGTTTGTATCATAGCATCACAACAAGCGCTGGTGTCTAAAGATAGTAAATACGCATATAAGGTTGTATCATGGCATCACAACAAGCGCTGGTGTCTAAAGATAGTAAATACGCATATAAGGTTGTATCATGGCATCACAACAAGCGCAGATGTCTAAAGATAATAAGCATATAAATTTGTATCATAGCATCACAACAAGCGCTGGTGTCTAAAGATAGTAAATACGCATATAAGGTTGTATCATGGCATCACAACAAGCGCTGGTGTCTAAAGATAGTAAATACGCATATAAGGTTGTATCATGGCATCACAACAAGCGCTGGTGTCTAAAGAAAATAAGCATATAAGTGTGTATCATAGCATCACAACAAGCGCTGGTGTCTAAAGATAGTAAATACGCATATAAGGTTGTATCATGGCATCACAACAAGCGCTGGTGTCTAAAGATAGTAAATACGCATATAAGGTTGTATCATGGCATCACAACAAGCGCTGGTGTCTAAAGATAGTAAATACGCATATAAGGTTGTATCATGGCATCACAACAAGCGCTGGTGTCTAAAGATAATAAGCATATAAGTTTGTATCATAGCATCATGACAAGCGCTTCATATGTACAGTTTGCCCCAATCTCTTAAAAAAAACAGACTAAAACTCCGCTGCATTAGCAACGCTCGTATATATCTTATAACAGCATATAACAAGTCATCAGATTGACCTATGCGTCAGCCAATCACATTGTCACCTATAATATCGTTAGGTATCAATATTCGGAGATAACACAAATTAATAAACGAGATAGAGAAGCGATGATTGCCTTCGGCGAAATATTTGGGTCTGATTTCATTGTGATTTATTTACCCCGGACACTGTATTTTGGCTGATCGAAATTGATTGATAAATTAATTGTATATCAACTCAAATTATGTAAACAAATAATACTTAATAACTAATGACAATGCAGTCCTGCCGCACGTCGCAAGTGAGGTTTTTATAATATACCACATTAAACAAAATCATTGTAATAGGAAAAATTGATCACAATGATCAATGTTTTCCTTTGTGACAACATTTTCAACTCTATTTGATAGTACTACATTATTAATTTATGAACACATTGATTTTTTCCCTAGATATTTTCAAAGTCGTCTGTTGCAATTGTTTTGGTATGTGTGTGCGGAGGTTAAAAGGGCAATTATGAAAGACCGAATCGATTTAATTTTGATTCAATTGTCGCGGTCATTTAGTAAAATATGACACCTACAGAATGTATCATTACAAATCTAATTACATTCCTGGCACGAACACCCGGCTTCTACTACAATGTACTAAATTAACCCAGGACCATACGCAAACGTTACGTGTCCGTTTAAAGAGTTGCACTGAAGGGTTACTAATAATATTGGGCAGGCCGGACGAAAAGGGGTCTTGTTGCACTTGCACACACTGAAGACGCAATTGAACCTGTCCGTATATATGTAGTATACATATTGATGAGTTTTCCGACAAGCATCCAGAACTGAAGTGTAGCTTAACCAGTTTACAATCAAAATGATACAGAAACTTGGATTCTGTAATGTCCTATTTCGGCTAAGGTGACTCGTTTGTAAACGACAAAAGAGCACGTGCATTGAAAAAAAGTACAAGATCTTCACATATTATTGCCATAAGATCGTAAGAAGCTTCTGTCAACTCATGTAAATTCTGGCGAGCCTGAGCGATTGTACAGGCCGGACCAAAGCTACATTGTGAAAAAATATAACGTGAACCTTTTCGCATGCATTAACTCAAATATGTTTTAGATATGTATTATTCATACAACTACCTTATTGGTTATTGGTATGCACTAATGAATCCAATTTATATCCATGTAAAAAGATAATCAAATTGCGCTGTAATTATTGTTGGTCATAAATAAATCTGGTTGCTGCCTAAGGAAGGGATAACAATATTCAATAGATCACACTTTTGACATTTATAGATAACACGTAAACGGACAGTGCCGGATCTGATAAGACTTTACGTACACACTTGTTTGCGATGGACCTTGCCCTTTCTCACATAAAACACAATTCTGCAGTAGGCGACTTTGCTAACATCCATACAAAATGGCCAATATGGAAAAATCACTATAGATAAATATATATCATGGCAAAATGATAAATTACACATTATGAGCATTTTCTTTTTTTGCCACAATGTTTACAAAAGTTGTCTGCTTCAGATGAGCCAGAAAGCGTCTAAATGTGGAATGGGTTAAATATTCGCATATGCCATAAGTACCCTTATAAGACCCCTTATCGCCTGCACCGAGTTCCATCCTACCTGACATCTGCTAGTCAGTCGTAATGCTAACCACATAATCCTGAGCGCCAATTAAGGAAAGCTATTAAAACCAATTTAAAGTCTCTGGTATGACCTCGCTGGGGACCGAACCCGCGACTTCCCGCCCCTGATGCGGCGCTCTACCACTTCACCACCGAGGCATAACACGATAATACTCACAAAGCCCGGGAGTAATGAAGTTATTGAAAGTAGTAACGAGGGTTTATTGCCTGATATAACGATCGATAAGCATGCTTTATTAATAAGACAAGACATTACGAAGAACGTTTATTGGCTATGAAGATTTTTAATGAATATGATATGTTGAATATAGTCGGTGATATAGTATATTGCAAAACACTTCGCAAATCCTTTCCTAAGTTCATTACGTCATTGTTTTTCAACTTTTTTCATTTGACTTTGTAGTAGCAGTCAACTGAGAAGTGTTGAAAAAATATTTTGTGATGTGAAAAGGCTCATTTAATCCTTCATAGCTTCGTTCTTTGAATGCTTCGGATCTGCGGGGGGGGGGGGGGGGGGGGGGGGGGGGGGGGGGGGGGGGGGGGGGGGGGGGGGGGGGGGGATTAGTCAATGAAAGTGTAGGAGAGACTGATCGCATGCATTTATGAATATGGTGATATTGTATTACCCAATCTGATCCGGATCGTTGTGCATATATATTCGTTATGATCTATTCGTATTTTTTATAAAGACAAATTCAACGAAAACACCAATCTCCTTCGCAGAGTTGTCGTTCCTTACACTCACCATACATGTATGGTGAGTGTAAGGAACCACAACTCTGCGAAGGAGATTGCGAAAACACATGTGGTATCCCCGCAACTCTGAGCGCCAACGGAAGCATTCGATACTACCGCTTTTAGAGTTTATGATATGACCCGACCGGGGGGTCGAACTCTGATCTCCGGCTATCAAGGCCAACGCTGTAACCACGAAACAACCGATGTGATAACAACTAAACAACAGATGCGGTAAACAGCATCTGTTGTGGACTGGCCTTTTTACTGACGAGCTATTTTATTTAAAATAATATATTATAAAAAAAATCCGCAAAATCAGAAATGGGAATATTAAATTTAATTCCGAGCTTTACACACACTTGGAAATGGGGAAATTGCTTGTTTTGAGCCATTTCTGACTTTCCAACAATGTTTTTTAAATTCGTGTGTAGCAGATGAGTTAACAATTCGTGTGTAGCAGATGAGTTAACAAGTTGTGTAACTGTGAGTCAACTACGATATAAATTGTAACTTTCTATTCTGTGTCACGTCTAATTTGCATAATGTATGCACCTCGATTGAACGCTGGGTGATTTTGTGTCTGATCAAGTATTTCCCTCATGTTGACGTGTTTTGGTGGATCTTCAGCAGACGAATGTTCAAAACACGACTACAAAGGGAGAAATGGCTCAAAAGGAACAAGTTATGCTTCTGTCACAATAGGTTAAACTCTTCACAATAGTTATTATATTGTTTATGGAAATGTGTCATATCTATGTCTAGATGTATCAAAGTCGTCTGCTGCAGATTTGAAGTATGTTTGAAGTATGTTTGAAAGGGTTAAGAATACAAACGCAATTGAATCTTTATCCATGTTAAAAGGGTTAAGAATACATGTTGATAAGTTCGACCATCTGTGTTCGCATTTTGATTTTGGCTATGCCTATTTCTCAACATTGACAAATTACGTGGTTATCATATAAAATAACTGCGGCAGATAACTTTAATGAAAGGATTAATAAACAGCTAGAATAAGAGCAAGGTCATGGCCAAAATGTTGTTCTTGATCTATATGATAAAATGGCCTTTCATGGAAAAACGAACCGGTCACAAATCACGAGATCAAAGACATACTCTTTTCTTTCGACTAGCCTTTGTTTAGTCATATATATAAAACCTTCAGAAGAATGTTTTCGATTTTCCAAATATCCATCAACATATGATAAAATGATAAACTCAATTACAAATGGAAAAAAATAACTAAAACATTGACAGAAAAGGAGCAATTATTCCTTATCGGTGCATTGTCCAGTTCCAGCGAATGTTGGTTAATCCTGTCCAAACACATATGACTTTGAAGGGTCCTAAAATCAGAATTTTGTAAAAGAAGCTAAAAACCAGAATGTTACCCCTATTCGTAAAACATTTAAAGTAGATATCAATATTATGCTAATAATTCTAAAACATGTGTACAAACGAATCGAAATATATAGCATGTACACAGTTTAATCCTTTCCTACTTCCGATAATTCTGCAGCAGACGATCTTGAAGTCATCCAGCGGGCAAACATAAGCAAAACTCTCTATAATAAAAAAATTGAATTATTGAATAAAATAAAAAGACATTGTGGCAACAGGAGGAATGCTCTTTATGTCGCAATGCTTTCATTAGTATACAGCCGCAGGAGCGTCAAAATTCGTCTGCAAATTCCAAGTGAGGCAGGGTTTTTGACGACACATATAACGAGTGATTCCCATTTCGCCGTGCCCCCTGAATTATATTTCTTTCTTTTCATTATTTTACTTCAAACAGTTTTCAAAGGCGTGAAATCAGTCTAATTCATCAAATTTAAAAGGGGATCTTATCTTTTGATTTTACCCCAATAATTCATAATTTCCCCCTTTAATTTCTTCAATCCTTTATTTGATTTAACTATATCAATAACAGAATCTACTTAACCCTTTCCCACATACAGACGCCACTGCAAAAGATGACTTTTTGAAAACATAGTGACAAAAGAAGAAATTGCTCAAAACGAGCAATTTCTCCTTTTGCCACAATGTTTTCCACTGCAAAAGATGACTTTTGAAAACATTGTGAAAAAAAGAGAAATTGCTCATTATGTAAGGTTAATGGTCAGCCACTTTACGTTATACTCTTGAACTCTTCCCAAGATGATTTTATATACTATTTTATTTTAAAAAACAATACTACTTCTCGCATATTGTTGTCAACCCATTCTAACATACATGTACAACAAGCTTTGAGAATATCTATACTTTTAAATAGAGTTTAAAACATTTTGCCAGACTGTTTTCTAAACTGTTTGCTGCAGAGGCGTCGTTAAAAATGCATCTGTATGTGGGAAAGGGTTTTGAGTGTCCCTAGTCTGATACACTTTAATAAGCGTCTTCTTTGAAAACGTCGGAGGAAATAGTTGTATATCTTGAAACATCTCACGCATTGAAAGGTTGGGGGAGATAATTAAATGATAAACGCCAACAAATGAAAATATAAGGGTGTAACCCTTTAACACACATACTGCATATCTGCAGCAGACGACTTTGAACATATTTTGTCAAAAACTATAAATTCTCTAAAATTGAATCTATAACCAATGACTGAAAGTGGAAACCGTTGTGGCAAATTCATGAGCAATTTCTTCTTTTGCCACAATGTTTTCAAAAGTCGTCTGCTGCAGAGGCGTCAGAAAGCATCTATATGAGGTAAAGGGTTTTAATAAAATATTTCAATGACTTTTCTTTCATCTTCCAAATCTTGTTCCGATCTTCATATTAAAGATAGACTATTCTCTAATCAATGAAATTGACATCTTTTTAAAAAAAAAAAATATTTAAAGCTATTGATACTTAAACAAGCATCATAGCATTACCACTGAATTGTTCAGTTATATCACGACTTTTTGGAGGTAATTTCCCTGTACTACTGGTCAATTTAAAGCTGACCCGAACGAATCAGTCGTAATGCTATCTCCTAGTCCTGCGCGCCAAAGAGGAAAATCCAGTACTGGCATTTTTAAAGCTTTGGCATGACCCGGCCGTGGATCAAACCCGCGACCTATCGCGCTCGAGGTTGACGCTCTACTAGTACGCTATATACCAATGTGATCAAATGTGAGCATATATACAGAATGTTGAGTCTATAATTGACGAACTGTTTCATAAACAATATATTTGGATCAGCTAATATTGATGTCCTGATCATAGCTAATATGTTTCCCTTATATACAAACTAGCACTATCTGAACTTTTCTTGGGAAACTTGTACTAAGATAACAATTTCAGTTTCATAGCAACACCTAACATGAAATACTAGTTAATTATTTAAAGATCTATCGACATAAGATGGCAGAGCGTTTCGCGCGATACGTCTGTTGAAATATTGATATGAATTTTATAGCAGCCAGGTGAACTGTTTCACTCAATAAATTTCAATGATTTATACTTGTATCAAAACGGCCCAGTCAGGCTAAAAAGTACCGACTTATTGTATAGAATCATGTGAGACGTTCTTGCCATGTTTGACAGATTGGATGATTGATTGTTTGGTATTTTACGACGCTTTCAACAAATGTACGGCGTTTCCTGGGTAAGTCACCAGTACTACTGGTCCATAATGCCTTCCCAGCAACACTATGTTATCCCACTAGTTTCAGTAGCATACCCAATATACAATACACGATAGATAGACTGATTGAAGTGTTAACTCTTTCCCACGTACAACAAATATGCAGCAGACGACTTTGAAAACATAGTAACAAAAACCTGAAAAATCTCCATAAAAGATGGCGTAATTGTGAAATAAAGTTAAAAAAATTGTGACCAAAGGAGAAATTGCTCATCATGAGCAATTTCACCTTCGGCCACAATGTTTTCAAAGGTAATCTGCTGCTATTGCGTCAAAATGCGTCTGCGGGTGGAATGGGTTAAGCCGGTTTACAACGGTATTCAGTTATGTCACGACAGCCAGTTCACCTGACATGCTACACACCGTTCTTCCCAGGCAGCTGACTACCTTTCCCATTATATGATACAAACAAATAAACAAACCAGAATATGCAATTACTACAACAGCCCTTTTCTTGTAGCCACTCTTATAGATAGAGCGGCCGTTTTATTTGATCCATTTTAATTTCAAAGATAATGACTATATATGTGACGATAATATGTGCACGGTGTACGCGTGCCAGCTGCCTCATTACTCACGATCCCTTTTTTGAGTGTGTATGTTCTTATTGCAAAGTCAGTATCGTTTTTCTTTGTTTTGATTCATTGATAGGTGTTAAACGCCGCTTTCAACAATTGTTCAGTTATATTAAGGCGTTTCCTTGGTAAGTTACCAGTACTACTTGTCCATTTATCATGAAACCAGCCAGTCAGTCGTAATGCTACCCCCGCAACCCTGAGCGCCAAAAAGGGCGACCATTACTATCATTGCTTAAGTCTCGACTCGACTGGCGATCGATTGTCTTTGTCTTTGCTTATATGCCGAAATGTTTCCTTTCCTAAAACCTCGTGTCACGATAGATAATTTAAAAATACCATGGACAGATACCCGTCATTTTTAACAAGCGATCTATGCACATTTCCCAGCGTGGTGGGTTTTTTGTTACAAAATGGTTTTAAATATGGGTAAAAGAAAAACTAAGGAACGCTAGTTTCAAAATTGATCTTGATATCAAATCGACAATATAAAGATCAAACATAATTCAAACTGATAAATTATAAATGCTAGTTTTATTTGTGACGTACGTTTGAATTTGTCTTTATTCATTATATGATCGTTGGTTCTACGCTTACGAATTATCTACGCATCTTAGCGTTACCAATAAATGTCTTTTCATTTACGACATAAAGATGTCTTAATGTAGTAGTAAAGAGAGAAAGGCGCAAACAATGGAAACATAGGACTTCTTTCGTATTCTTCGACCTTTTTACATTTTAGGCATATAACAGTGACACAAAACCAAGAATAACGTAAAAAGATTGGACTTCTTTCTTATTCTTTGATAACTTTATATAGAGAGTCCACCGTGGATGTGTGGTCATCGTCGATGATTTGAAACCGGGCCTCCCGGGTTCGATCTCCAGTCGCAGCGTTCATGGCGGAGTGTTCTTGTGCAAGGCACATTTCCTACCCATAGTATTGGATTATTTACGCAGGGATCGTGTATAAATGAACTGTCGCCGTGATATAATTGAAATTATGTTGAAAATGGCGTAAACCCCCAATGATACAAATGGATAATTTTATATAGTAGGCATATTTCAATTACATAAAACCAAGAACACCCTTAGTGTACGGTGCTAGTGCCAGTGCTTAAACTATGTAAAAGGCAAAGATGCTCTCTTGTTTTAAAGCCGATGTAACTCATTTAGTAGCGACGCGGTTTATCAATCCAGAGGTTTTGAGTTTGAACCAGATCGGCAAACATTATTTCCTGCGTTTAATAAAAGTCAATAGCAATTCCCTGTGTATAGCGACCATACTTTTAGTTTCCGTAATACTTATTTCTGCATAAATTACCTTGCAATTAAAGACCATCTGTGAACAAAGACCAAGTTGTTGTCTTCCCGTGGGTGGTATTAATATACAGGTTCAATTATAGGTCCAAATTATAATTTGACATGACTCTCTAAGCGTTCTTAAAGTAATGTGTCGTTCCGATCTCTTAATCAGATCATTGGCGTATTGTATCTTCCTACATCCTTTTTTTTCTGTCATCCAAAACCCAATGTTTTTAGGTAATCAAATGATAAGAGATATCATTAATAGAACTCTTCCATAGTTTTGGCGTCGAGGTTTTTAAAGCCGTCTGCTGTATAATTGTATTATGTGGGGAGGGGTTAAAGTTTAAATTGGTTAACCCCTCCTTGTGCTGGCCTCTGATAGTAGTCTTTTGTATTTGACATAATGAAGTTATCCATTAAGTATCAGTTTAATTGATGATTAACCTGTTGATAAGTCAACTAGACGGGATGTCTATCGAAGAAGACCCTACCCTTTTACAATATATTAATTTAGAGCTATAAGAAAACAATTGAAACAGATAATGTGTTTGTTTAACTATTGCTTAATTCCAATTATGAACCAACAGTATCTTCTTGTCACATTGAAGGGGTAGACACAGATCAGAGTGATCTTGTATCTATTAGAGCTACTGCTACTTATTATGATTATTTTCAGTGCTTGTGTTTTACAAATACTAGACTATTTAGCATTCATTTTAATTAACCCTTTTCCCACCTAAAGACGCATTTTGACGCATCTGCAGCAAGATGACTTTTGAAAACATTATGACAAAAGAAGAAATTGCTCAAAACGAGCAATTTCTCCTTTTTGCCACAATGTTTTCAACTTTGTTTTTCAGTATTTATACCTTCATTCCAATGTCGCCTGCTGCAGATTTGTTGTATGTGGTACAGAGTTAAGGTGGACACATTTTGATCGGTTTACGACGCGACGCGGTTGTTATGAATGACATTTTCAAAGCATATCAAAATCTGGCGACATCAGTTTTTTGATGTACGTATTCTGAACTCTAACCCACATCAAAATGTTAAAACTTGAATGTCATGGCGTAGATGGTCTTGAAATCGCGTCATACTAAAACCGACCTACATAGATTTTGGTAAATGTTGGTCATTGCTGTTAAATTGTATGGTTCGTAATTTGAAATTTGTGATAATGTTTAGTTTTTGAAGTAATTATTCTCGCCCTCTTTTCCGGTGATGTTGTACTAGAAGTCATTTAGTCATCGGCAACGTATCGTTATTAGGCTCACGCCCTTCGCGTCCTCGGTACCCAGGCTAGTCATAAAATATATGATATATTTTATGAATAGCCTGGGTACCGAGGATGGCTCTTCGGAGATCCGAGTATATAATACTTATGTCCTCTGTTTTCTTTTGTCAAAACGACTCACATAGACTTATTTGATAAGTACACGACTACACTGTATACAGGGGAGACTTTCATCAGATTACACAGAGGTGAATGCTGATCTGGATTTTCACTGATCGGAAAATTCCGAGGATCCTATTTTGTGACGTCAGGCGATACAATGTCTTGTCGCAAATCAAGGTTTTTCTGGCATGCATAATTCCCCACATTCAACACATCTGCAGTAAAAGATTTTTTCTTGTGTAAGATTCATTTGTTTGTTTCATTATTTTTGAGTCAAGTCATTCTCACACCCTCGCTCTAGTAATGCATATGTTTAAGAACACTAAATGTCATGTAAAATCCGCATTCTACCTTTGTTTAACATTAATGACATTAACGCTATATTAGCTACGACATGAAAATATGACATTTAAAATATCATTGTCTCCTTAATGCTTGACAGGACGTGCGGGAGGATGGTTAATAAACAGTAAACCCTTATCATTAAAGAAACTGTCGCACGTTGTTTGGTCTGAAAACTATACGTGTTTAAGATTTTATAATATTTGTAAAATTGGTTATGAATGCAAACGGTTATGTTTCATCAACATCATGTGTAGATTGTGTCTTCAGTATGTGCTTCGTGCTAATATGTTACCCGGTTAGCTTAGTGTTGCGCTTTTCTTTTGCAAACGAAATCTCACCGGAATCTACCCTCAACGCCGAACCGTAAAACAGTAAAAGAGACATAAATATACATTCAAAAAAGTTATTAGACCTTTTACATCTATCCCACATATATTGACACTATGTGACGCCTAGAAGACTATTGAGTAAATTCTCATTTTGTCACAACGTATTCAACACCATTCAATTATTAAAATTTCACTTAAAGACATTTTTTGATTTATTGCCAAGATGCTATCAAAGTCGTCTGCTACAGATTTGTTGTATTTGAGAAAGGGTTACCATGGATACGCAGACAGCTCTTTTCCTCACACGTTTTAAAATACTTACGCTAAGACTGTGTTTACCTGGAGCACCGCTCAAATAGTCTTTATCACGATGACGAATCAGAATTTCTGAAAAGGAATGAAAAGTATGTCTAAACAAGACATTAAATCTTGTTTCAGAACCATTTGGACCAAACCTCCTGCCGTGCATACATTACAAATTAGCGTAGTTAATCCCCTCTTTAATCCATACCGCGTGCCGAAGCTTAATTTGGAGGAAAATAAGTATAACACGGTCGAATGGACGAAATAGAAAAATAGAAAAATAAAAAAAATAAAAAGTAGACATTTATCTTTGAACTATAAGACAAGTGAAGATCCAGATCAGAGAGTTCACTCTTGCAGCCTGATCAGGTTATTCCCTGTTTGCTCTCTAGATGTACAAGCAGCAGTGCCGAAGTCTCCGGTGAAAGGTCATGACTCACTTCACTCCTTGGCGCTCAGGGTTGGGTTGTGGATTTTACTATTACGACTGACTCGTTGGTGTCTGAATAAACGAACCAGTACTACTGGTAACTTACGCAGGAAAACGTGATATAACTAAATTTGTTTGAAAACCGCGTACACCGTACGTGCAATCATTGCACTGCCAACAAATATGCACTGACCGTGTGTCATCATATCGGTCGAAACACTTCTCTGTGTTATGCCACATGAAACAATTTAATGTTTGGACTATGAGACGAGCGAAGGTCTAAATCCCAGTTTTCCTCCCCACATCCCCTGTTCGATGCAAAGTCGTATACGCATCACTGTCAAGGTCTCTTTTAAAACGGTTATGACTGACTACACTTAATGGCACTCAATAGTGTTGGGGTCAGCATTACGACGTAAGCACTGGTGTCAGGATGAATGGACCATATATGTACTGGTAACATACACAGACAATGGCGTGATATAACTGACAAAAACTGAAAAACGGCGTAAAACACTATATACAAAAAACATTTACACACTTATGTAATTTGTGAGATATGCATTGCCGTTAATTTATAAAAGACAAACACCCAAAAGCCTGGTGTTCGTGTGAAACGGCTAATATCAAGTTGCGTTAAGAGAAAGTACCTGAATGATTAACTGTTTCATCACGATTGCTATGTGCGTACATAAAACATATGGAAGCTGTAGATAAGAATGTGACTCAGTATAACACGGTGATGTGTGAGGTTTTCCGCATGATTCTCCGAAGAAAGATTCTAACACCTATCTTATAACTTTCGATATGCTCTTTTCAACAGCTGGCGAGGTTCTCACCTAATATGCTAGATCTTGAACTCTCGGAAAAAAAATCTTTTTTTTTATATACTTGTATATCACTCGACAAAGTTAAAATGATTCCGAGCGTTATGCTAATTTATGAATTATTATGACATGTGTATTTTCACAAAATCTTAACTGAATGTCGTTTATTTCAACAAGAGTATTTATATCAATTAGAGAATTTAAAGATTTGCACACGTCATAATAGAAAAATATATATTTATATGAAAAAAGGTCAGGAACAGGTTAATAGTGTTTAGTATTAAACCTTTGTTAAAAAGACGCGTTGCCTTCATTACAACTGTGTATTCGTAATATATGTAAATAAGAAACCTCCTACTAACACTTAAAATGATATACATTTATTTAACGTAGAGAAATGTATCGTAAACTTCATTTTAATAAGGAGATATCTCTTTTATAAAGAAGACTTTCCATGGGAAAAGGTACAAGTAAGATCTGGGAACAGTGTATATCCAGATTAGCCTATATATCCATTCATTGGGATCAAGATCTCCACTCTTCACATATTATTTACGTAAGCTTGTTAGAGGCTTCTGTCAAATTGTTTATATTCTAATAAGACAGAGCAGTCGTACAGGCAGCTCCGAACATACGTTGTTCAGAAATGCCAACTTGTACCAAAGATGAAACGGTTTGCCCGATTGTAAACAGTGACGTCCCCGTTTACTAAAACGAACAGTCGCTTTATAACCTGTATGATTACATATATACTTACGTGAGTTCAGTAACCTCGACAGTTAGTCAAATAGAGCGTCAATCATGTAGAAAAATGGTATCTATATTTTTCAAATGTGACACATAAGCCCAAAGGGCTGGGTGTAAATTACTAAAAAATGAATTAATAGTTTTTATATATGACAGTAATTAACCTACCTGTGTATACAAACGTCACTTTAGAACTACATAAACATGTGAAGACATACGAGGGATTAATTGGATCTTATGTATAAAAAAAGAATTTAACTAATTCGGAAATGTCTTCATATGTTGCCTGAGTCAACTTCAAACGAACAGTACATGCATGATATAGCAGTATGGTTACACTTTAACATTTTGCAAAAAACAATCCCGTTTTATTATAATATCTTTACGGCACGTCCGCGGCAGACGACATCCAGGAGACAATGTGGAACATCTTGATGAACGCAGATTTGATCGTTACATGGATTTGATAACATGTGACATAAAGAAAAAGCCCATTTTACGGAATCATTCCTTTTGCCCCAATGTTATCAAACGTCGATTGCTACAGATGTGTCTGCATGTGTGAAAGGGTTATACCACTTCCATGCCTCTGTTTAGAGAACCGATGTAATCGTAAAGCATGAACGATTTATTGGAGCATATACTTTTAACCCATTACCATATGCAACCAATCTGCAGCAGACGGTTTTGAAAAAACCTGGGCAAACATACGGAAAATATCTATAAATGAAACTGTAATAAGTGGATAGATTTGAAAAAAAATGGTGGCAAAATTAGAATTTTCTTATTATGAGCAAATTACCTTTTCTTGTCACTCTATTTAAAAATGACGTCTGCTGCTGATGTGCCAGAATCTTCTGCAGGCGGGAAAGGGTTTAGGGTCTTGACTGATCGCAAACGGCCCTTTTAGCAATTTACACCTACCACGTTTATTTATATAAGTATTTCTGTGTATTTCCAGGTCTAGAAGAAATGCATTCTCAAGTTCAAACAGCAGCTTTAATTCTTCAGGATCTTCTTGCGATGGTAAGTACATTGTTTGATTGATTGTTTGATTGATTGTTCGGTGTTTTATGCCGCTTTCAACAATGTTTCAGTTATATTACGGCATTTCTTTAGTAAGTTACCAGTACTACTGGTCCAATTATCATGTCAGCAACTTCAATTCTTCAGGATCTTCTTGCGATGGTAAGTGCTCAGTTTCCCATACATGCGCATCGTTATTACAGTTATGCTTTCATTGGCACTGTTTCTGTGGTGTAGTGGAAGAGCGTCCGCCTCATGTGCGGGCGGTCGTAAGTTCAATCTCCGACTGCGTCATACCAACGACTTTCAAACTGGTAGTAATGGCTGTTTCCTTATTGCCCAGTGTTGCGGGGTTAGCATTACGAATGACTCGCTTGTATCAGATTAACTCGAAGGCATAAAACCTCAAACAATCAATTCATTGACTATATATACGATGTTAAAAATACACATGTGTATACACCACAACTATGATCGTTGGAAGGACAATAGTAGTTTATTTAGTTTGTAGTGACATCGAGCAAAATGGAATCTTCATTATTCACATGTATTATCATGCAGCTTTAGTAATAGTTTCTTTACAAAACATTCCGTGTCAATGTATTGGTTTTATACTCTTGCACAATGTACTTGACCTAAACGGGTACTGCACTATGTACTCGAATGTAGTAAGAAAGTGACAATATCATAACTTTCTCTTTCTAGCATTGATTCTTTAGACTAATGGGGAAAAGGAAAAACATTAGTTACAATTTTCGAAAAGAATGTTTGCTTAACCGGTATTTGAATCCGAAAGATACTACTACTCAAAAGTAACCAGATGCTTGAAGAATTTTGTACACTTCCTTTTTTAAATTCTTCATTTACAGACGCATCTGCAGCAGTAAAGTCATCTGCTTCAGTTTCTACTAGTTTCCTTAGCTCCTATATCAACATTTTTTCATTGCATTCTTTGTCTGACATTTTCTTTATTTTATTACAGGAAGTAGTATTTCATCGACGAGTTCACGGTCTGAATCCAGTAGTGAAAGCACAAGTATTTCTGACCAATCAGATACGGACTCATTGATGGCATGCGATCAAAACAAAATGACGCTTCAGTTTTTCACAGATTCTTACGAGATTTCAGCAATGGAGGAACTCTATCGACCACTTATCAACTGTATCGATCCAGATCTACATATTGTGAAAGTGACGGACAAATCCGAATGTGCGGAAAATAATATGACGTCACTTCCGGATTTCAGTGCTACGCTTCCAAGCATGGCGATCATGTTATTTCTTCAGGAGGAAGGTCCACTCGGTTTTAAACGAACACAAACTGTGCAACGGTGTTTCGAAAAATCACCATGGAAGTTTCATCATTCAGAACACGTGACCCGCGGTGCTATAAATCCATATCCGTACAACAGTAGAGATTTCTACTACACGTCCGAGGAATTGCCTCTTTGGGCCGTGAGACAAGTGCATGCTGGGAAAGAATTTTTCCGAACTGTGTTGTTCGTAAGTGACAGTAGTTGGACGAAAATGATGCAGTTTTATAAATTGGTACTCGGTCGAGAGCCGGACGTAAAAAGGGAGGACTTTTGCTTGTTCACAATCAACGCTTTTCAGAACTTTGATATTCAACTCGCGTTAAAGAAACTAAAAGAAGACACAAAACCTCGTGTGTTAGAAGGGGTAAAAATGCAGTTTAAGGTCTCAGATTTAAGTAACATTGTTTCCTTGCTGCCGAATATTTGCAAGCCTCTGTCTGATACTAGGTGGCAAACCACGGACGTTGACGGTAACGTCGTAGTCTTGGAAACACCTCAATTGGCCGGTAGTCAGTACGGTAACTCATCATTCAGTGAACGATCTTCCTTGTCGGACAGAAGCTCTTTGTCTGAGAGACACTCTTTAATAACGGAAGGCGTTAATTTCGACCAGAGACGCGGACGTTGTGATTCAAATAATAGCAGGGAATTCCGTGGTTCTAAAAATAGAAACTCTTTCGACCAATCAAAACGCAGTAGAAATGAAAATCAAAGAACGAGGTCGTTTGTTGCTGACGATGTTTTTCAGCGAATTAAATCTAGTAATTCAGACTTTAAGAAAAGAGTGATACATGATATTAAAGAAGTGCAAGGAACTTTACAAAGGAGTCAGAGTGATTATAAGAACAGCTTCGTTACTGTTCAATCGGATGTTATAGATTGTAACAGTACTGAAAATCCGACGGTAGGGCGAAGTTTCTATGTATAGATAGGATCTGATATCAGTTGTTCGTTCAATAAAATGTTACGTTAGCTAATGGTGGCGAATCCACCAATCATTTTAAAGTCTTCTCCGTGTACATTGAACTTACTCGCTCACGTGACAAATACGTCATTGAACCCTTTTTGAGGCAGTGCATGAGAACATGTACAGGTTGGCATTTCTGAACTGTTCAGAGAATACTGTACATCTGATCATTCTTATCAGAATATACTCAAGTTGACAGCATCTTCTTACAGGCTTATGTAAAATAAATGTATACAGTGTATATCTTGATCAGACTGTGTGGATGCACATGCTGATCTGGATATACACTGTTCGCGACAGTTCTCATGTACTGGGTCATATATGCTTTTTCAAAAATCTGACCTCGACATGTTTTCATCACGCTAAAGCTGCAGCTTAGTTTGCTGGGACGTAAGCTGTTCTTTTAAAAGTGGATTCGTTAACTACTCGTATCGTACCAGACGGTTCTTATATATATATGAGGTATGGAATAGTTTCTCACTGTCTTACACTGATACCTCATCTTGGGGATGTAGACACAATCAATATGTTAACGGTGGTGAAAATCTAGTAAAACATATATGAATGTAACTAATTCCAGTATTCAGAAAACAAGATATTCACCTGATTGATGAGATCTATAAGAGCCGAGGTCTAGTGACAAAAAGCTCTTTATAACAAATGCAGATGAATACGAGCCGTCTCGCGAGAAAACCAACATTGTGGACTCTGCGTAAAGTATCGATCCGATCAGCCTTAGCATGCCGCGCAGGCCTACCCAGATAGACACTTTTCGCCTCATATCAATTTTCTGTTTCAGGAATCATTACTCTATAACTATATTGCCCTATGACGGAATGTGTCGGCCCGGATCAGACTGCGCGGAGTGCGCAGGCTGATCCGGGTCGATACATTACGCAGAGGCCATAATGTTGGTTTTCTCGCGGGACGGCTCAGACGCTATTTAATCATAAACGAAAAGGTATGCCAGACGTGTCTTTATTCCTTTTATGGCAAATATGCCAAGGGTGCCGAAACAGATTAACCTGTGTTAATGCCCAGGCTGATCTAGATCTTACACTAGTCGCACAACTCCTCATGGGTCTTTTTTTGCCGAGCACGGTTGAATTATAAACTTTGTTTTCGTTGGTCCATATCTACTTCATTTGTTGGCGCGTTTCCAAATATTTCACCGCTTTTCTCTTTCATACAGATATAATGTAATGTAAGTGTCGACATTTCCAATTTGCATTTACAATTTCAATAGGGTATGTATGTTTTGCATTTACCGGTAAACACTTTACACCGTATAGGTTCAGTTTTGAGTATACGCACGTTGATACTCCGTGTTTACAGTAAACCGCTGTCAATTTCAAGAGATGAGTTAAAACATTGTTCAGTCATTTATGTAAAGAATTGTTGATGTCTGTTTAACTTTTAAACCATTCCCCCACATACAACACACATGCAGCAGGCGACTTTGAAAACATTAAAGCGCAATGTTAACCCTTTCCCTCATATAGACGCTTTCTGAAGCCTCTGCAGCAGACGGCTTTTTGAAAACATAGTGACAAAAGAAGAAATTGCACAAAACGTGCAATTTCTCCTTTTGCCACAATGTTTTTCACTTTTTGTCATAGGTTATCCATTCAATTATGGAGATTTTCTATTTTTTGACAAAATACTTTTAAAGTCGTCTGCTGCAGAATTGCCGTATGAGGGAAAGGGTTAAAAATCTATATAAATGATAGTTTATAAGAGGTCATAGACTCAAGGTATCTTTCAAGATACATGGACATGTTTTCTGATTACGGTTCTGTTCCGGACTGTATACTTAAAGCCGCATCACTGTGGCCGAGTGGTTACCGTGCCTTCCGGGTTCGATCCCCAGATGGTTGAGTGTTCTTGGACAAGGTACATTTCCTAGCCTAGTACTGGTTTGTTAACCCAGGGATCATGCATAAGTGAACTGTAGCCTTGATATAACTGAAATAATGTTCAATACGGCGTTGAACCACAATAACAAAACCGCATCATTGTAAAAACCAACCGTCGTTATTTTTCGGCCAGCGAAGATCGAGATCAGCCTGCGCCTCCGTGCTCTCTGATGAGGATCTTCTTTTTTCGCGAACTAGCCATTGTATATATAAACATCACGAGAGCCTCTGCTAGAGATATGAAGAAAAACGGATTATACGAATATGCGACCGTTTCCCACATTTACCCGCGTTATGGCATCTCTGCAGCAGACGAATTTTGAAACAATATGGCGTTCTTAGGCCTCTGTGGTAGATAGGTTTTGAAAACATTTTTGCAAAAAGAGTAATTGCTCATGATGAGCAATTTCTCCTTTTGTCACAAAGATTTCAACTATATTCAATAACCATTCTCTCATTTATAAAAAAAAACATTCCATATTTTTAGCTAAATGTTTTCATAGTCGTATGCTGGTGGTTTTTTTCATGTGGGAAAGGGTAAATACTCAATCAGTAGTCCTCCGTCTCGAATCTATGTTGTATATAAAGATGTGTGATGAAAAACATATTTACGATTTTAACTCTTTCCCTCATACGACAATTCTGCAGCAGACGACTTTGAACGTATTTTGTCAAAAAATAGAAAATCTCCTTAATTGAATGGATAACCTATGACAAAAAGTGGGAAACAGTGTGGCAATAGAAGAAATTGCACGTTTTGTGCAATTTCTTCTTTTGTCACTATTTTTTCAAAACGTCGTCTGCTGCAGAGGCGTTAGAAAGCGTCTATATGAGGGAAAGGGTTAACCCAATACGTGTAATTATTTCTTATAATTATAGATGTAAAACATTTCTAACTTAACTATATGTTATAACACGGCCAGTGAATACATTTTGATATTACGCTCTGGGACATTGTTTGAATGACATGTCAGTTGACTAGGAAATACAACAACAACAACAATTTTAGTCAGCATTAAAGCCTGTTCGACTGAGCTTGAATTCAAAATACATGTTTACCAAAATAAATATATCTAAATTTAAATAACCAAACCTGTGAAACAATGATTGGGTTGATTGTTTATCAGGGTAACAGAAAAGATACTTTTTGGACTTTTTTTCTTTAACTGCCCATTCGGTTTTAGTAATTTGTAATTATTCCTTGTCACACGACGTATTTCAATGGTTTGTTTTGAGATTGAGTCAGTTCAAAAGGTAGTAATTAATCATAACAGGCAGTCGAACAGGGAGTATTAAGTTCAGTCGAACCAAGATTATTTAGTTCAGTCGACTTCGTTAAGTGTACGGGTTCATGAAAACTTGTAAAGCATTTCTGTGATATAATCATGTTCTGTCATTTTAGTACGGTATATTTGCGTGAACATTTCGTCATTTGCTGGTCAAAGGTCATTTCATGCTGAGCTTAATTTGGCACTTTGACCCTTTGGGCAGCAAGGTCATACGTTTACCTATACATCTGTATGTTTGTTTACTCCAGGTTTATGTATGCTAACACCTTGTAAATTAATTAAACGAAACCTATGTGCAATATGAATAAACAAAAAACTTAGAAATCATATTCAGGTGTTCTGTGTTATTTTGCGCTGCTCCCTCCCTGTATTTTGTTGCAATTTAGCCAAACTAGTGTACAGTGTACAGTCCAACATGTTTAAAGACCATCCTTGGAAAGAGAACAATGTTTTTTCTGTTCACAGGTTGTCTTTAATTGAAGGGTCTTTTATGTAGAAAGTGATTAATTTTCGGAATTAAAAGTGTGGTTGCTATAGACTGGGAATGCCTACACATTCTTTCTCAAAATGCCCCAAAATGCAGCATCGACATCTGCGTAATGTAGCCTGCGCTGTTAGGGGGATAGATGTATAGAGTAGTGATTCCTGAAACAGAAAATCCACAGGAGGCGAAAAGTGTCTATCCGGGTAGGCCTGTGTGGCATGCTTAGGCTGATCCGGGTCTATACTTTACGCATAGTCCACAGTGTTGATTTTCACGAGACGGCCTACACATTGATTATTGCAAAGCTACGCCCCTGATTGTAGTGTCATGTATGCAAAACATCAGTAATTGGGAAATTAAAAGTGTGGTTGCTATAGACAGGGAATGTTTATACAAAGGTGGTCTTTAGCACAGGTTTGACTGTATATCCATTTGCAAAATACAAAGGTGGTCTTTAGCACAGGTGACTGTATACCCATTTGCAAAATCGGCTTCTCTGTTTGTTGAGTCACGTACACTTTCACAAAAGTACAATACGATCTGGTGGATGCCCAGACGGATATATATACAGTAAAGTTAAAGTAAAGCGTTTTGTTTACAATAGTGTCAGCCCTACTGGAAGGCGAATCAAATGCTATGACATTTGTCTTCAGTGTATATTAATTTGCAAAATACTCATATGCTCTGTTTGTTGAGTCATATACACTTTCACAAATGTCCCGAGACACGGTGTACAATAAGAGTTGATGGATGTACAGACGGATCTATATAAAGTAAAGTAAAAGTAATGCGTTTATTTAATATAGTGTCAGCCCTATTGGAAAGGACATCCATTCCTGGCTTATGTAACACATTAGAACGTTTACTTCCCGTCTCCTATCCTTTTTATCAGGCACCAGGCAGACAGACATTCCTGGCTTTTGGAACACATTAACACGTTTACTTCCCGTATCCTATCCGTGTTGCCATGCACCAGGCAGACAGACATTCGGTACCATTATTGAACAAGCTGGCTGTTCACCAACCGGCCATATATATAACGGTTCTGTCACCCCTAGGATTCGAACCTTCGACCTCCTATTCCCGATACTATTTTCAAGCTAGCTAGCCGTTCTCCAACCGGCCATATATCTAAAACGGTTCCGTCACCACTAGGATTCGAACTATCGACCACATATTTCCGAAGCGAATGCCTTAACCACAAGACTATCGGGATCGATACCTTATACATGTGTATGCGTTTAGTTTGCAGCATACTTTGACCTTCTGAGTGTGATGCTCATACGTTCATTTTGCACATCCTGGCATATCCTGTGAACTTTGTGACCGATGTAAATTCATTTCAGTAAAAACCTCAACGCTGCCTGATAAGGTCTTATATCTTTGCAGTTTATTCATACAAGTATACTTGGAGTCCATGGAAAACACAAACTGTCTGTTAAATAACGCAATTCAATCATAATTGCTAATTTTGTATTTGTTTGGATGGTGTTTAACGCTGCTTTTAACAATTCACAGCATTTTCTGTGTAAGTTACCAGTACTACTGACACCAGTGAGTCCTTCGTTATGCTAACACCACAATCGTGAACGCTAAGAAGGGAAAGCCATTACTGCCATTTTCAAAGTGTTTAAAATGACAGAGGCGGCTATTGAAGCTGCAACTTCCCGCATCCGAGGCTGACGTTTTACCGCTACGACGTCGATGCGGTCTTAACTTTTCGAAGGACGTTTTCGTGTGACATGGCTGAAATTTCGGTGAAAGATTTAGTGGCGGAATTTAGAAATAAATCGATAGAACATTGTATCTGTCCTTCTTTTGACATTTAATGGTCCGAGATAATAAACGAGCCATCAATGAACTTTATTGATTTAGTCTGTCTGCTAGATTTAAATATTGTGTCTACGTCATGTAAAATGGTTCCCAAAAGGTCATGCTCTGTCGATCATCGCAAAATATGTCTAGTTAGTCTACTCTTCAGTGAGCACTGTTAACTTCAAAGGTAGCGACGGGGACTGTTAATCCAGGGTGTGTCAGTTCGAACCAAAGCTCGGCAAACTATATTTCCGACGTTTATCAAAGGTCAATGCGACGAGCGTCATTCTTCTTCCCAAAAGCAATAGACTTTTAGTGTATTTAAAAAACTATTGGTTGGAAAGACTGCTTTGCGGAGTGCTGATTGTGAGACCATGTGTATGTGATCTGGCCGCCATGATAAGATTGAAGAATTATTGAAAACGGTATACATACTTATATAGTTACATATTGGTCATGTCCGTTAGCCAGAGGTATCCATGATGTTGTATGACTAGATGGTGAACACGGAAGTTCATATTCAGTCATTGCTGCCCTCCTTGACGCCCAGGGTTACGCTGTTAGCATTACGACTGACTGACTGGCTGGTGTGAGGATACATTGAACAGTAGTACTGGTAAATTACCCAGGAAACGCCGTTATATATAACTGAAACATTGTTGAAAGCGGCGTAAAACACAAAACAATCAATCAAACAATCAATCATTTTCAAAATTCGCATGGGCGCAGGCTGGTCGAGATATTCGATGAAGGTCGGTTTTCGCTTGTGGTGTCACACACTTCAGGAATTGGGTCTTGTAACCGTGTATATAAAGACACAGCTCAGTCTTGGTGATGCATTGCCTCCATATACGAGTTTTATTGTCTGCTTTTATGATATATACGTCTTGATATAATGCATTCCGATAGACAAAAGTCTGATACTTCTGATATCAATGGTATCAAAGTTAGGCAGCGCTTTCTGTTAGCTTATTACCCAGTGCATTCTGACTCTTTCTAAACAAATGTCCGAAACGTCTTCATGATATCAACGACAGGCAGCGCATTCTGACTCTTTCTAGACAACAGTTTGTTACTTCTGAAATCAAACTTACACAGTTCATTCCGACTCTTTCTAGATAAACGATAGATGCTATTTTGAAGCTTAAATATCACAAAATAAATACCTCAAATTAATTCAAGAACTACCATTTTTAATTAGTCTTCATATTAAAACACGCCTCCCCCTAAAGAGTAAACATGTTGAAGCCTTAAGTCCTTAAGAAATATAACACAATGAAGCTGAAGTTCTGGGAAAATGTAATCTGAAATTAAATCAAATATATCTATATATATATTTTAATTAAACTTGTCAAGTGTAACATTATTGCTTATTTAAATAATATTTGGGATATACTTTTAACTCTTTCCCACACGCAGTCGCTTTCTGACGCCTCTGCAACAGACATAATGAGCATTTTTTTTCCATTTGCCACAATGCTTTCAACTTTATTCAATTATCTTACTATCATTTATACATTTTTTTTTATATTTTGGACATGATAATTTCAAAGCCGTCTGCTGCATATTTATTGTATGAGGGAAATGGTCAATTGTATGTACAGTATGTGTTTCTTTACCTGCCTTGCAGTAATTGGATTAAGGAGACTGCTGTTACTCTCAAGCTTACACAGCCTGTATATAGATAGCTATTCAAGAAGGTTCACCTTTCTTTTTGACGCGGTTCAGCTTGTGTCCCGGTCACCCTATGGACAGTCGGTTGTCAATATCAAACAGTATTTAATTTTAAAGATGTGTCTTCATGTATAGATTTAGATCTTCTTAACGTGTCAAGTTAGGTAAAATACTGTGATTTAAATGGAGCAATTACTCAAATACTTCAGTATGTTATATTTGTAAGCTTACTTCAGGCATACAATGCTATCTTTCACAATAATATGTTATTGTTATACACAATACATGGTTTTGTCGCTTAAAACTTCCCCACCTACAACAAACAGGGGTGTAGCTCCCTTTAGGCACTGTAGGCACGTGCCTACACATTTTTTCTCAAAATGCCCAAAATTGCAGCTGCGGCGATAGACATCTGCGTAATGTATCGACCAGATAAGCCTGCGCTGTCCGCGCAGACTGATCCGGCCGACACATTCCGTCTTGAAACAGAAAATCCACAGGAGGCGAAAAGTGTCAATCCGGGTATGCCTGTGTGGCATGCTTAGGCTGATCCGGGTCGATACTTTACGCAGAGTCCACACTGATGTTGATTTTCTCACGAGACGGCCTACACATCGATTATTGCAAAGCTACGCCCCTGACAAATATGCAGCAGACGACTTTGAAAACATCTTAGCAAAGCAATCTATAAATGAAAGTGTGATGATTGAAACACAGTTGAAGGTATGTGGCAAGAGGAGAAATCATGATGTGCCTTTTTTCCTCTTGCAGCAATGTTTTCAAAACTCGCGTGCTGTAGAAGCGTCAGAAAGCGTCTTTATGTGGGAAAGGGTTAATAAATAATTATACATGTCATTCAAAACAATATTGTCTTATCAGCAATGTATCGTTCTATGAAATAAATACCGAACAAATTCACCTTTTGCCATTATGTTTTCAAATATTATTGATGATTAAACCCTAGTTTTTCACGCTTTTACCAATATGTTTCAATCCAAATATCGTCTGCTACTTAGGTGATGTATGTCGGAAAGGGCTATGCAAGTAAGATTATGTTGATAAGATGTTTGATCTGTTAACCTAGAAAAACTTTGTAACATTAGTGGGTATATATTACACGATATATGAAAACGAGGGGATTTACTATACAGCGTATTCTATATAGTAATTATGAATGGGTATGTTTTAGATACGTGTTGCATTTAGAGATGGCAACATATTTGAATGTTTCTTTTTTGTTGAAGAACTTATTCTTTGTTGACCACTTTGAGAAAAATGGTTTAAAGAGCGTTGAACATACATTAAAAAGAAACGCACGATTATGGTATCAGCCAAACAAACGGCCTAGAAGGAGATATTGGAATTGATTTGCAGTGTTATTTTCAATCTTGTTTGCAGCAAATGTTATAAATGATGCCGTATATTTGTTATATGAAAACAGGAGCGAGGCATAGTTGAAACAGGAGAAATTGCAACTCTGTAACAAATTTCAATTACATCAAGATAGATTCACATCGTTGGAGGTTGATACGTCAAAATCCAATTATATTATGGCACCACTTTTAATATATTACGTCACTTTTAAAACCAACAATGCAAATACAAATAGTCGGCCAGAATTAATCCTTTCTCGCGTACAACCAATTTACAGAAGAGTTATTGATTACAGTTGAAATCATTATGGCAAAATGAGAAATTTATCGTTATGAGCAATTCTTCCTTTTTCCATAATGATTTATAGACAATTATCCTGTTTTAGATGAGTCATATTGCATGTGTATTTTAGAAAGGGCTTAATACAGTGTACCAAACCAATATCTACTTAAGGTCTATGACTAACTTGGACACCGTCCACATTAATTAGTCATATATAACCTTGCTACCTATACTATTTCTGTATTGTAGCAGATTTGGTCAGTATCACTTTTGACAGGTGTCATTGTTTGTTTGTTTGGTTGGTTGTAGAATGTTGTACGCCGCTTTAAACATAGTTACAGTTAAATCACGGCGTCCCGTCGGTATAATGCTATACTACTTGTCCTTTTATCCTGCCACTAGCGACCAAACAACCATTAACACGAAAGAGGGAAAGCCATTACGACCATTTTAAAGTATTTGGATTGACTCGACCAGGCATAGAACCCGTGCACGAGGAGGCGCACACCGTACCACTTCACCACAGAGTCGGTGCATGTGACATTGAGTTAAATCCAATGTGTTGTGATCTCGTTAACTCGACCAATCAATCAATGTTCAATACAACTTCTCATTTCCGTCGTGTTCGTTGTTTATCTCACGTTTGATATTTCCAACTTTGTTAATTTACATCCTCTTTAAACAAGTCGTATGCAGACTGTACACCTTGTCAATCGTGAGATAGACATCGAGTGTCGGTGACGATGCTCGGTGGAAGAACATTAGTCTCCTGATCCTTAGATTCCAGGTTCGAATCCAGTCAGTAAAAAGGTTTAATGTTTGGTTTGTTTTACCGATTTAGTATTGAAGGTACATACCTTGAAAGTTATTACTTAGTTTTTACATTTCATCAATTACGAAACAAGCTTTCAGCTTATAGTATTCACGCTCGATATCTGCATCCTTGAGACTTAACCAGTACTCGCGCCGTAGGGTGGACACATTTCAAAGGCAGATCCCCGCTGTTTACACGATACAAACCCAGGACCTTTGGTCCGCGATGTCGATGCTGAACGACGGAACGACTGTCAGCCACCAGTTTATACTTAATATTAATCGAATTTCACCAATCTTACTTAGCGCTAGGTTATACTTAAATACTTAAATAAGGTTGGAACACACACCACCATTCATGTTTTACAAACCATTTAAGTAAATGACTAAGTTGAAATAAATAGTTACCTTGCTGACTAACAATACTTGTTTAGAAATGAATTATTTAGCAAGTTTTTAGGGAAACAAAAATGATGAAATATGATTTTAAGTATTTTAAAAGAAAGTATTACTTAGCTCTAAGTAAGGTTGGTGGAATTGGACCATGGTATACTACAATTAATGTCCAATCTTACCTTTTGGGCAATTGCTGCTTTTCCATCACGAAATGCTCTGCATATGTGATGAAAGAGTTCCTCATCAGACGTCATTTAAAAGCATTGTTGCAAATGAGGAATTGTTCACGAAGAGCATTTAGTTTTACTTATGCCAAACCGTTTTCAATTTTGTTCAATTACTTAACTTTCATTGATAGAGCTTTTCTAAATTCTTGCCTGGAAGTGTTCAAAGTCGACCGCTCGACTGCTGTAGACTTGTCGCGTGTGGGAAAGGGTTAATGATTTGCAGTACTTCACGGTTAATCCGGCGTAATCAACGCCGTGATGGTTATTACTTTAACGGGATTAGAATTAAACACAAATTAAACAAAGGATTTAGTGTCAGCGCATATTGAGCTATGTGGGAAAGCAATAAATCTGCCAAAATGGAATTACATGTAATAAGCCCCAATTTACAAGAAATTCCCCTCTGAGATTTAGAAACATATAATTTGGGTATGAGTTAACGTCATCTAAAAACGTGATGTTCATTTCTTTGCACTTGTAAGATGAAGTTTTACACCGCTTTCAGCAATTGTTTAGTTATATCACTTCGTTTTCTGGATAAATTACCGGTCGGATGTAAACCCCGCAATCATGAGCACCATGGAGGAAAGCTATAAGTTCTCTTTTTTCAAGTCTTTGGTAAAGCCTGAACGGAGTTCAAACCCCGGTCTCCAACTCCTTAGTGGCGAATTTAACTACAACACTACACCACTGACACTGTTAGCACTTTTTTAGACACGGAAAGTGGGTAGGCGTTTTTATGGCTATGCGAACTGTAAAGACTCAGGCGAGTTTGTACATTCACACAGTCCTACCAAAGATGTAATTGTCCATCTATTGTAGTATATTGCATAGATGAAACTTTTGACAAAACAAGAAATGTAGTTGCATTTGGTTTCGCAAAGTTATATGCTACCGTTAGTCCGTTACGGTGAGCGAAGACCTCCGCAATGCTGTAGTAGTAGAGCGTCAAACTCGGACGCGAGAGGTCGGGATACAATGCCATGCCTGAACATAGCTCAGACCTTAAAACGGTAGAAATGTTTTTCCTTCCTTGGCTATCAGGTTAAGGGGGTTTAGCATTAAGACAGACTCGCTGGTGTCAGAGAACTAGGACCAGCAGTACTGGTAACTTATCCGGGAAACGCCGTAATATAATCGAAAATGTGTTGAAAGCTGCGTAAAGCACCACGCAAACAATTAACTACGGAAAGCCAATACGACCCGATGAAGCCTGACGCGGTTCACTTTAATTCGTTCATCGTGTAGGTCGTCTCGAATCGTGAAAATCCCAATATCTCTTATATTACTTAGCCTAGCCCCAGGAGGTCATTCGATCGCGACGCGGGCTGTCAATCAAGGGGTTCCGAGTCCGATCTACAACTCGGCCAAAAATTGTTCTGACGTTTGACAAAAGTCAATGCGACACGCGTCATTCGTCTTCCACCAATAGGATAACAGTCTATGTAGTAAAGCAGCCAGTTGCTTGGAAATGCTCTTGTGTGGAGTACTGGTGTGAGAACAAACATGAAAAACATGGCTAGGTGAATTGGCTGAATAATTGTTTAAAACGGCGTTAAATCAAAATCAATTATTCAATCTCACGCATGAGTTGACAATATTGACCTGACCTTGATACCAATGCGAACATATATGAGCCGTTACACGAGAAAACCAACATTGTGGACTTTGCGTAAAGTGTCGACCTGGATCAGCCTAAGTATACCGCGCAGGCCAATTCGGGCACACACTTTACGCCTCATGTGGATTTTCTGTTTCAGGAAGCATTACTCTATACATCTATCCCCCTGAGACGGAATGTGTCGCAGGCTGATCTGGGTCGATACATTACGCAGCGTTTGTACTAATGGTATTCTCGAACGGCTCAATCATTTATACTATTATTAATATTAACACATGCCCACATACATACTCTTTCTGGCGCCTCTGTAACAGACGATTTATTTTAAACTTTGTGACAAAAAGGAGAAACTGCTCTTCAAGCTCTTACTATGTTTACGAATAAGTAAATTGGTGGGTTTTTTTTTCGTATAAAGTTCATGAAATCGAAGTTAAGTGGCAATGTTTGTTATTTAACCCATTCCTACCTGTAGATGATTTCTGACGCTACTGCAGTAGACGACATTTACGAACTTTATGGCAAAGGGAGAAATTGCTCTTTATGTTTGCTACTTTTTTTGATAATAATACTTTTATTTAAAAAGATTTTCCAAATGTTTAACAAAACGGTTTTCAAAGTCAACTGCTGCATGTATCTTGTATGTGGGAAAGGGGTTAAGATGGAGCTGCGACAGAATAGCTGATAACGACGAAGGCTATCAACCCAGGAGTCGTTGGTTTAAACCCCGTGATCGGCCTTTCATTCTTACCTTATCATTGACAAAGGTTAATTTACAAATACATAAATCATCTATGAATATTTTTTAAAGTTTGCTTGAAAACGTCAGTTTTTATGTGAAATTTAACTCGCTTGCATCATCCGATTTAAATGCTGTTGATTTAAAAGTTAAAACATGTTACACCGTCTAATATGCGATTTCATGAATACATAAATTGTTGAAAAAAAAACTCACCTTAATTTGTAAGAATCACCTAGAATGATTAGAATAATTGTGACAAGCCTCATTCCCTTTCCATCAAAGGGATACACAGTCTACGTGGGAAGGGGGTCAGCTACCTGGGAAGAATGTTGGTGTGAGAAAGCCAGGTGAACCTTGCCGCCGTGATATAACTGAAATGAGCCGTCTGGCTATGAAACCAACATTATGGCCTCTGCGTAATATATTGACCCAGATCAGCCTGCGCAGTCCGCGCAAACTGATCCTGGCCGACATATTCCGTCTCAGGGGGATAGAGGTATATAGTAATGATTCCTGAAACAGAAAATCCACAGGAGGCGAAAAGTGTCTGTCCGAGTTAGCCTGCGTATCAAGCTTAGACTGATCCGGATCGATACTTTACGCAGAGTCCACAATGTTGGTTTTCTCGCGGGACGACTCAAATGCCGTTTAAAACGGAGCTACACTCCAATCAATCAATCAATCAATATTATTATGATTTTCTTCCGTTATTAGTCTCTTCATTGATGTGTAAAGATCTACATAGTAGAACAAATGTTTAAATTTGATGAAAAACTTTGAATGTTATTTTTTACGTGAGTCCGGTCTGGCTTATATCGCCATAAAATACGACTGATAAATTGATTTGGTGGTTTTACGCCGTTTACAGTTATACTATCATATGGCGGCCAGTTGACCTACCTACGTTTCCAGGCTTTCTCACACCAGTAATCCACACAACAGTCTTTCCAAGCAACTGGCTACTTTTTCCTCATAGACTGTTAGTCAATTTGTGAAAGACGAATGACAATTGTTGCATTGACTTGCCTTTTGATTCAAAAACTCGTATGTCATTATAAAATGTGTTTTTAATTTTGTCGTGTTAGGCTTATATCATCATGAATTACGACAGACGACTTCGAAAACATCAAGGCAACAATATAGAACATATCTACAAATGAAATACAGTTCGAGGGCTTGGCGTGAAACGGTTGTAACTAAAATTGGTATATTTTTACCAATGTTAATCATCTCGTCATAAAGTCTTTAAAAGCGTCAAATAATTTCTGAGCAATGGCACCTAAATTTGCATTGTTTACAAAGGGGTCAAAACTGCCCCTAAACCAGGGTTTTCAAAATAGGTTTTTAGTTACAACCGCTTCACGCCAAGCCCTCGAGTTGAAAACCGGGACTGAAATATTCAACAAAGAATAGGAAACATTGCGGACAAATTGAACATTACATTGTCACAGGTTATGTGCTGCAAATGTCTCGAAAGTCGTATATATTTCGATCTCTTTCACTGAATGGTTAACGTATTTTGGCATGAATGTACACGTTTAGCTGTCACTCTTGTTTAATTATATAATGCTGTTTCATAGGCCGATAGCCTAAATACTGGAAACATAATATGTCTTTGTCTTTAGTCTATGTCCATGTTCAATACACACTGAAAGTTCGAAAAAAGAAGTAAATTTTCGAGGAATTTTTTTAAAACAAACCAGGGGTTCGCGAAATATATTAATATTTCGTTTTTTATTGAACGCAGTGCATTTGTATATATTAGTGTTCAATAGCCCGACCTTGATTCACGCTCGATTACGTTAAAATAAAAGTGTCACGTATAATTGACTTAACTATTCTAATAGGGAATAAAAGTTAAGTCATTGATTAAAATCTAAAGTAGCATAAGTAAATATTTAAATGCTGAATATGGATTTCACAATCGGTCCAATATCATGACCCTGTTATACATATAATATCTACCGTGGATATATTTGTAGTACACTTAATAATGAATAAAATATCCTTTGTTCGATGCGATGACATTGAAAGAAACGATGGTTTCAAACGCTACATCGGACCATCAAAAGACTAAAACATCTATTCAAGGGTACAGCGTTACTGGCTGCATGCGTTTTAATGGCGTAAATTAATCGTTTCCATTGTGTTTTCGATGTATTAACCTTTTATCTTCAAAAATGAACATTGTAAATTATATTTCAAAAGCGTCTGAGTATAGAGAATATTGTATTAATCAAAATATGGTGTTTAGTAATAACTAAGAATCATTTGCTACTTTAAGCATTAACAATGATACTTGGTTACCTAAACATAATAGTACTTCTCTGGCATAGTTTAGTTGATTTTTGTATTCGAAAAGAATTATGTAAATGGATGTATTTTACGTCATTGAGCCATATTCTTTACGTGGTACTTATGTGTCAACTGGCCTAAATAAAATTGCGTTGAGTTATTGAGTTGTGTTATGGTTGGAGCCTCCGCGTCGAGAGTTGAGTTATTGAGTTGAGTTATTGAGTTGTGTTACGGTTGGAGCCTCCGCGTCGAGAGCTGGAGACAATGGTTCGATCCCGGAGCGGGTCATACCAAAGACATTAAAGTATAGGCTTCCTTCCTTGGCTCTCAGGGTTGTGATAATTATTGGGATAGAATAACGACTGATGAGCTGGTATCAAGATACAATACTACCGGTAGTACATGATGATTTACCCAACAAACGCCATGCTATAACTGTAATAGTGTTGACGGAGGCTTAAAACAGCATTTTTTTGGTAAATACAACTGCTTCGGGTAAATATTTGTGAGCCTTCCCGCGAGAAAAACTAACATTGTGGGCTCTGCGTAAAGGTATCAACTCGGATCAGCCTAAGCATGTCGCGAAGGCGAACCCGGACAGAAACTTTTAACCTTCTGTGGATTTTCTGTTTCCGGAAGCATTGCTCTGTACCTCTATCCCCCTGAGATGGAATGTGTCCGGCCGACACATTCCGTCTTAGGGGGATAGTTGTATAGAGTAGTGATTCATGAAACAGAAAATCCACAGGAGGCGAAAAGTAAACTATCCGGGTAGGCCTGTGTGGCATGCTTATGCTGATCCGGGTCGATACTTTACGCAGAGTCCACAATGTTGATTTTCTCACGAGACGACCTACACATTGATTATTGCAAAGCTACGCCCCTGATCATAAAGCGCATTGTATGTGGGAACGGGTTAACGGAATTTCAGTCTTCGTAATCGATACCGTTTTACAATTCCCATAGTAGCGAACTTCCTTATGTAAGATTTAAACTGTTTTATCAGATTAGATCAAATCATTAGATAAACTACCCTAAATGGCAACCATTGCCTTGATACAGACGACAATTGACGCCGCTGCAGAATTTTGTAAAATGTTTTTGGAAACAGGTTACATTGCTCATTGTGAATAATTTAGCCATTTCCAATAATTATTTTCAATGCTGTGCTAAAGATTAATACTTCTAAATTCCAGATGATAAAAACTGTTTATGTTGAGGTGACGATTTCAAACCAGGTGATATAAAAAGCGTATCATTAAAGGCGAGCGTTACAAAATGGTGTCACGTGAAACAACTCCATTTATCAGAGAAATGCGTAATAACATATTACTTCTAGCTCTTTTAATTTGATAAATGTTAAGACATCTGATGCAAAAGACATTGAAATCACTGATCTTGGAACAAATACAGAATATCTATATAACTAAAAGTATAATAAATGAATAGAGTTGAAAACATTGTTGTAAAATGAGAAATTGCTCATCACGAACCAATAACGAAACAGCCCAGTTTCTGTATGGCGCTAATATATTATGTGATTTGTTTAAATCTGAAGATATAAATCACTACCTATATCATTGGTAGTACAACTTAACCCTTTCTCTCATATAGACGCTTTCTGACGCCTCTGCAGCAGACGGCTTTTTGAAAACATAGTGACAAAAGAAG
Organism: Serripes groenlandicus; assembly: GCA_031761405.1. Taxonomy (NCBI): domain Eukaryota; kingdom Metazoa; phylum Mollusca; class Bivalvia; order Cardiida; family Cardiidae; genus Serripes; species Serripes groenlandicus. The sequence continues at coordinate 1,218,501 of JASEVX010000025.1, forward strand.
AAATTGCACAAAACGTGCAATTTCTCCTTTTGCCACAATGTTTTCCACTTTTTGTCATAGGTTATCCTTTCAATTATGGAGATTTTCTATTTTTTGACAAAAATGCGTTCAAAGTCGTCTGCTGCAGAATGGTCGTATGAGGGACAGGGTTAAAACAGATTAACCAACGTTAAGTAGGCTTTCACAATCGACTCCCTCCTATGTCAACTCGCCTTTGTCGAAATTTAATTTGAAATGTTTAAGTGCTTCAATTGAAATTTGAAACCGTGCAAATCTTCATATATTTACATGCATATATCAATCGGCTAAGTGACTTGAACCGGAGACACGGGTTCGGTCCCTAATCAGGTCAATCCAAATAATTTAGAAAAAAAGATATTAATTTAATTTAAACTTATTCATTTTACATCGATTGCGAAACAAGCTTTCAGCTTATATTAATCACGCTCGATGTCTGCTTCCTGGAGACTTAACCAGTACTCGCACCGTCTTGTGTGGAAAATCCCAAAGTCAGGACCCGCTCATCACGGGACTCGAACCATGGACCTTTGACACGAGAGGCCGACGCTCTACCTCTGCACCACTGCCTTCCACGAATGGAAATGATTTTTTAAAAACATTTTGATAAAAGGATGAATTGCTCATAATGAGCTATTTTTTTTTTTTTTCAACTGTTTTCAACTGTATTTAATAATTAAACTATCATTTATGGAGACACCTTTTGCCAGTATGCTTTCGGAGTCGTCGACTGCAGATGTGTTGTATGTGGGGAAGTGTAAAGAGTATGTACAGACGCTTTCTTACGCATTTGCAGCAAATGAATTTTGAAAAACATTTTGATAATAGGATAAATTGTTCATAATGCTCAACTGTATTTAATAATTAAATTATCATTTATGGAGAAACTTTTTGCCAGTATGCTTTCGGAGTCTTCGACAGATGTGTTGTATGTGGGAAAGGGGTAAGAATATGTACAATACATTTTCGTAACTGGCAGAGGTTACGCCAAATTATAATGATAATGCTGTTAAAAGTGTAGAATATTCGACAAGCCGACCACGAGAGCGTAAGACAGTTGATAAGCAGCCAGTTGCTTGGACACACTTGTCTGTGGTATTCAGTTGTGAGAAAAACTATAATACACGTGGATATATGTGAACTAATAGACGTGAAATAACTGAACAATTGTTGAAAACGTTATTAAACCCTAATCAATCAATCAATCAAGCAATCACCCGTAAACTGACCTTCAGAGGGTTTTAAATAAGTGGCGTTTACGATCAACTTGTAAACTAGTTGAGTAGGTTTGTGTAAAAATGTTAATCAGACGTTTACGGGATGCTTAAAGACCAGACGGTGAACAGAGCAGATCCTGATCATACTGCACTGAGGGGCATGCGGATCCGGATCGACGCTGACCGCAAATACCCGAAAGTCGCTTTTCTTATAATGTGCACATTTAAACTCACAACCTAGATTAAAATGACTCACTCGAGCACAGCCAATTTACATAGACTATAAAACTAAGTATGAGTTTCATCACCACGGGTACCCCTCAACTACAATAGAGATTACGCTCCAGGATAATTGTTACGGGGGAATTGAACGGACCGTTTAATGGGTACTGTTACATGTGCCAGCGCGTGCTTGACAGACCAATGGTGTACCGGATATAGAATTGCCGACCCCCTACAGCTATCGATATGCCTGTGACATGGATCTGTCAGGCATTGCCTTTGATCTATGTTACAGTATAGCCAACCCCGTGTCGTGGTGAATACAACGGCCATATTGAGTGCAAAAGGTCATATGACCTATACAATGTCAAGTTAGACAAACCTACTTATAAGTACACGTCTAGTTATTTGTTATGTCCGTATCAACCAGTAATGCTACGATTGCATTCCAAGTGATGTACCAATTCAAGGATAGCAGAAAGGCAGAAAAGTGAACGATAAAATAAAGAAAAAAGCAGAAAAGTAACGGTTACATTAAAGAAAAAAGCAGAAAAAGGCAGTGAGTAACGATAACAATAAAGAAAAAAACAGAAAAGTAACCGTTACAAAAAAGGAAGAAAAGGTAGAAATGTAACCGTTACACATAAACAAGCAGAAAATATATACAAAACAAAGTAACCTTTATAACAAGTTACAAGGGCAGACATAAGAAGCATATGTAAACTAAATATGTTGAAAGCTCAGACGCATCTTTGATACCAGGCACATATGTGTCATAACAGTCAACTCTTTCAAACTAAGTTACATCTAAGTCCCTGACATTGACGGATATGATGAGGCTGTTTAAGTTTACAATTGTAGCAGGATCCCCTATACACGACACGGCTAATTTATATCACACATTTATCATGACTTTCATTTCATCTTTGTCCCAATCAGTTTTGTTTTATTGGGTTTTACGCCGTTTTCAACTTTATTTCAGTTATATCAAGGCAATATTTCACTTATTTATTCATGATACCTGGGTAAGCAAACCATTCATCGTGAGTACGAATTGATGACGAGTTATGACAAGGAGGCCCTGATTTCTTGATTTTCTTGTCCATAAAGAAGAAGATGCTGCTGAAAAAGATCTTGCTATTGCCCAGTTGCTTCAGTTTACATTGTAATATTCCTAATTTCGTAAGAAATAGTCAAAAATGGTTATTTAACATTTATATATTACATCAGAAATCAGTAATATAATTATGTATCCCGCAAGAGATGCTGGGTCATGCACTGGATTCAGAGAGTTAATGACGTTGGACACTATGACCGTCTTTATGACCGTATTATGCATGAGAAGTGGTTCAATACTATACTGAGTGCGGACTGACCAAGAACTCTCGTAAATGCCGACGAACTTTCGAACAAAACAAAAACACGCTCTTATAAACACTGATTAGAAGTCAGGCACACTCTGTGAATGTCGAGGTCATGTCAAGATGTCTCCCTTATTCGCAGCTGAACTCGTAGTTTGTCAAATACACTAATACATGTCTACCACACGTGTTCGAGTTTAGGTGACAACCCGTTAGAGATATCAAGTCTGCAATGCAATAAATAATTTGTTTTAATTCTGTTGGAAACAGAGATATAAAAGCAGATGTCCATATCAATTTACAGGCAAATGTCGCTCATGTAGTTGGTATCTTAAAGACTCTCCTAGTAGGGCCTACTTAGAGGACTAGAGACAGTCTTACCAAGGACGCACCCGAACTCAATTACATGACACAACCCCCCCCCCCCCCCCCCCCCCCTTCTTTTATAATGACAATGTGTTCATTGCTGAATTAAGGCAAGTCAATAAGTTATAACTTCAAGTGTTATCTGGTTTTCCGCAAGAGATCACACAAAATGAACCATATTTACATCATAAATTTGCATTAATGTTCCCCCTTGATAGTTGTTTGACATTAAGCGGTATTTCAGTATTCAACATTTTGTGAAACATGGTAACTTCTGATCACCTATTAAACATAATAGGATCAGACGAATATAGCAGTAAAACATCGGGAAGCGGCAGTTTCAATTGTTTGTGGCAAGCATTCGAAAATAATGTCGAACAGTTATCATTAATACGTCTACTTTAACTCTTTCATTGCCGAATTTCACAAAGTCGACTCTTTCATGTTGAACATTTAACTCTTTCAGAGCCGAATTGTTTAAAGTAGACTCTTCCATGTTCAAAATCGGGCGTCTATATTTCTCTTGTATTAAGCCTTTTGGAATATTTTTATAACTTAAAGACAAACAATGCTGATTTCAGGTGAGACAGCTCGTTACGAGCTGACTCGCCTGAATCTGCATTGTTTGCAAAAACCTCAATATTGCCTTTGGCGCTGAAAGAGTTAACCACTCCATTGGTAAAATGTAATGTCTGAGTGGCAAACAATCCAGAGTTCAGGTGATCAACTCCTTTGGCAGCGAAAGAGATATACATAAAAAGTTTTAAAAAATGTATCAAGATAAAAAAGAAAGACGATGGATTATGGTCATAAAAGCATGGAAAAAGTATAAGGGGTCTAAATTGTAAATATCGGTGTATAATTTCATCTTGCAGGTTTGTCTCAAGTGGTAAACGATAGTCTTGATGGAGTGACATTCGATCAAGTCACCCGGAAACAAATATGCTGATAATTACGCTCATTTAGTAAGGTAAACGCTCCTGTAACATTTGAGTCCACAACGTCCGAAAACAGGCCTGTCGGGGGTTCTAAAGTAAATGACAATTGCGATCCAATTGCTTACCTGTGTAATCCGTTGTTGACCATATTCTTTTCCCCAAACATTTCCATGATGCTTACATACCTTAATGACGAACATTGAAGACGCTGATCGGACTGCAAGGATACGAATGTGGATAAGGAACTGTGCTGGTCATATGGTTCCAGATAGTCAGTGTTTGTGTGACTAGGCCTATCTCATGTTTAATTGTGTGTATAGTGACCATGTTAAATGCTTTTCCCTTCGATAACACAAAACCCTTCTCCTACTGAATTCTAACTATACTCGGGACTCCTTAGTTCCTGATCAGAAGCATCCAAAGAATGACGCTACCAAATAATAAATATTTCAACACGTTTCAGTTGACTGCTAGTACAAAATCACCGGAAATTAGAACAAGGACGAAATTAACTTAGGATAATCACGAAGTTGCTGTATGAGACATGTATTAGGTACCATCAGCACACTGGCACCAGAGAAACAAACTGATGTAATATTAAAATGTGATTTGTTTATAACAATTTCTTTTTTGTTTTGCCCCCACGGTTATATTAAAAAGAAAATACTGTCTTACCATACCCGTAGGCTACCTGTGGTTCTTACTGTACTATACTGTAAGGCAGCCTACAAGTATTGTAAGGGCTTAACAATCTTTCTTTTCCCATTTTCAAATAACCGTAAGCGCTATGTTACTATAGCATCAGTGTGTTGCTTTGGTGTCAGTGCATCATCGTTTGTTATGACGTTATACTTGCTACATATTGATAAATGATTTGTCAACAACGTTTATGAGCCGTATTGCGAGAAAACCAACATTGTGGACTCTGCGTGAAGTATCGACCCGGATCAGCCTAAGCATGAAGCGCAGGCTTACCCGGGTAGAAACTTTTCGCCTCCTGTGGATTTTCTGTTTCAGGAACAATTACTCTATACCTCTTTACCCCTGAGACGGAATGTGTCGGCCCGGATTAGTCTGCGCGGACTGCGCAGGCTGTTCTGGATCGATACATTACGCAGAGGCCATACTGTTTGTTTTCTCGCGGGACGGCTCATATCAGAATTAGACTGCACTAGACGTCATAGGACACTATTTAAATACATTCATGACACTTTCACAATATGTCTAATAAAATGTTTCGAGTCACTTTCTACACTAACAAATAAATCTGCATTCAATGTCTGTTCTATAGATCCCGTAAACCCTCTTCAATATTAACCCTTTCGGTTCGATACAAGCTTGGTAAACATTCTTCCTGGTCATTATAAAAAGTCTTGTGAATCTTCCACCAATGGTCTTAAAAGTCAGTGTGGGAAAGGAGTCAGTTTTCCGGGGAAAATAAATTGTGTAGATCTGGTGCGAGAAAGCCAGGAAATGCGATGTTGCGTGAACTGGCCACCGTGATATAACTGATATATCTGAATCCCGTTGAAAACGGCATGAATCTACAATCAATCATTAAGTCAATGCCCATGTAAGTTAAGTAGCGCCCATGAACACTAATGTCTATGTTGAAAGGTACATTATGACCAGTTTCTATTGGAAAATGTTGTGTGGAAAACCGGTTAACAAAAATAAAAGGAAAAAACATTACATCCCCTGGACGCCGTAATATAACTATATCCCGTTGCAAACTGGATCAAAGTACAATCAATCAATCAATCCATGCACATTTGATAAGTTACATGTTAAAATTAAACTTGTGTGACTGAAGAAATTATACGACAGAAAAGGATAAGAAAATAAATAGCATGCATAATTCACATGCACCTTTTGAAGTGTTCTAATGCAACTCGGCGTAATTTGAGGCTACATTTGATAGAGACAAGTGGCTCTAATTTCAGCGTTTGAAACCATTTAGAGTCATTAATGTCACATTTAAACGGGAGGTACACAACTTGAACTTCAATTTATGTCAAATTCATATTACTTGGCGAGTTTCTCTTTCGTCTAACATCGATTTGCATGTCAAAGCGAGCGCCTTCGTTTTTGGTCTGATCTAGAGTTATATAACACTTTGCTAGATCTATTTCATTTTAGTTATTCATTTATAAGCATAATACGTCGTGCATACACGTGTACATGTGGCGTTTTCCTTGGTCATTTACCAGGTCTTCGAGGCCGAGCCGTGGTAATTAAGTAGGTAGTAGCGACGCGGGCTGCCAACCCAGCTCGGCCAACATTATTTCCAACGTTTGATAAAAGTCACTGTGACAAGCGTCATGAGTCTTCAAGAAATGGGCTAACATATTTTTGATAGTAGCTAATTGCCTGTTGTATGGAGTACTGGTATGGGAAAGCCAGGAAAGACATTAGATGGTGAACTGGCCGCCACTATATGACTGAATATTTTGTGAAAACGGCGTTAAACCCCATTCGATAAATTACGATGTCTTCGACAGAAAATAATCTGATAATTGCACATCAATCGATGTAATTGATTGAATGAATTTTAAAATACCGCTTTCAACAATATATTAAGGCGAAAATTCCTCTATGCGTGTGTGTCCTGGCCTTACCGCAGTACTACTGTAATCCACACGTTTTCCCCAAGCAACTGACTACCTTCCTACGTCGAGTGTTTTCAGCCAATGTTGAAAGACGAATGATACTGGTCGCACAAACATCGAACATAATGTCGGACAAGCCGGATTTCGAACCGACGACACTTCGATAGACAGTCCTCCGCTTTACCGACTGAGCTTTTGCAGCTCGACTAATCGTATTGATTTGAGCCTCGTCTAGCGAGTTGGGGTCTTAAAGCTGCTGCGAACAATGAAGACTCATATGAACCTGTAAATCGGCACTGTCTTACCAGAATATTCAGAGTTCAAAAATTCATCACATCTTCGGAATTAACAACTGAAATTGTAGCCTCCTAGTTTTCTGCTAGTTTGTCTCATATTTCTCATTTTCCCGACAATTTCTACAAAATAAATTTGACTGTGTTATTTAATTTGGACCGTTTCGGTGGTGAGGTGGTAGAGCGTCCGCCTCTGGTTTGATCTCCGGCCGGGTCATACCAAATACTTTACAAGACGAATTTTGATGCAGAGCATCAAAGACGCCGCGCGTGATTTTGAAGCATGACTTAAAGGAAGCATATGTAGTACAGTACATTTAAATAACGTGTGAAAACAGACAGGATGTAAATATTTCGAACAAGAAGGCCAAATGTCCCTTTATCATAACCAAGAAGGCCAAGATGTGCCTATATTGCTCACCTGGCTACCATAGCCTATAATAAAAGGTTACCATACAAGCTGAAGTTTCTTAATTTTTTACCAATAAACGGTTTCAAATCTGCTCTAACTAGGTCAATTAGATAAAAAAGATCACATAGGTGCTTAAATATTAACATTAATGCCTCTAGTTATAAGTTTTCACTATAACCATATCATAAGGCAAAAATAGCCCCGTCCCCTGGCGGCCATAGTTTTCGACCAATCAACTTGGCTCGAAGAAATCTGAAAGAAGGTCACTTAAGCAACATTTCTACACAATTATTTGAAAATCGGCCTGATTCCTACGGAGGAGATGAAGATTTTTGAAGTTTTCACTATTTTTTTCTTTCGGTTCCCATGGTAACCAGAATTCTGCATATATCCCAAACAGCTTGAGGAACTTAGGAGAGGACATTGATAGGATGCTTCCTATGAAGTTTCATCCAAATTGGCCAATTGGTTAGGTAGGAGAAATTGTTTGAAGCAAAACGTTTACGCACGCATGCACTCACGCACGAACGCAGGACGGACAATTCCCCATGACATAAGCTCGTCTGGCTTTCAGCCAGTGGAGCTAAAAACGGGAGTATATAAACAAAAAATACGAAGTAATTTTACAAAGTTTAAAGATATTTATGATCAAAATTGAGCATTTATGAAATTAAAAGAAAAGGTTCACATGTATAGTCAACATATAGCAAGAATACAATGGTCTGAATGTACAAACTGTATGGGGGAACGTTTTAAGTTTAGAAATACAACATAATTTTATAATAGGCAAAAACATCCGGCGAATTTTGGGGCCGTAAACCAAACTATAAAAAACAGCGTAGCCTAGGCAGTTGGGGAAAAGTTATTAAATACAAATTAAATGTGTCTAATGTTTTGTAATAACGGTAGAAGACAAACGTTTTTTGTATCTTGTTGTTTCTTAAATCAGTTAATACAATTTATTGATTCATAAAGGTTGTTTTTTTCAAACATACAACAGAGTTTTTCTTAACAATAATAATGTTTATTGCTCCCTTTTCGATTACGTCACCCCATGATACAAAATTAAAACCTATCCCATACTGACGCCGCGCGTCCACGCGGCGTCAATAAACGGTAATAATGGCTGCCGACCTTGGCGCTCGCTCAGGGTTAATGGTTAAGCATAACGCCTGAATGTCTGGTGTCAGGATAAATGGACTAGTAGTACTGGTAACTCATCAAGGAATCGCCGTGTATAACTTAAAAGTTGTTGAAATAAGCGAAATTCATACAACAATGAATCAATCCTTAATTTGGCGTAGGTTCAAGTCTGTGTCAAAATGAACTATCGATACTTATATAATTGATAGACATATGGTACAGGCTCCTTCTTGTCTCGTAAATAAAACGATATCGAACTCCTGGAGTGATAGGTGTTGTTGTATTACTTGCTGTTACTGACCTGATATTGACCTTTTTGCTATCGGACTTTTATTTATTACATACAATTTAACCCTTTCCCTCATACAACAATTCTGCAGCAGACGACTTTGTATATATAAAACATATTTTGTCATAAAAAAGAAAATCTCTATAATTGAATGGATAACCTATGACTAAAAGTGGAAAACATTGTGGCAAAAGGAGAAATTGCTCGTTTTGAGCAATTTCATCTTTTGTCACTATGTTTTCAAAAAGTCGTTTGCTACATAGGGGTCAGAAAGCGTCTATATGAGGGAAAGGGTTAACCCCCTTTCCCATATACAACTTATAAAAAGAGTTGAAAACATTGTAACAAAGTGAAAACTTGCTCATTATGAGTTATTTCTCCTTTTCCCACAATGCAAACTGCGTCTGGACGTGGGAAAGTGTTAAATTGTGTGTCATTCTCTAACCATGTGTGTTTCAATAAAAGCTAACCACAAATCTGATGAAAGTTTACGAACTGCTACGATATAATTAAATATTATCGTCTACCGACATTGGGAAATAACTCATATATATGTACAGCAAAGACTCAGGCGAGCCTTTGCATACGTACAGTCTAATCGGAGACTTCACTATCCGCTTCTATATTACATAGACCTGTATATATATATTGACAAACAGCTAGAAGTGTAGCCACACTAATTGTACGCCAATGCACCCATCAGTATACGATCCCGTTACGGAGAGTCAATAAGGTCTGACGCAGCTCATATACACGTTTTCACACAGGTTATCATCAGTTTAATTGTATTTCGTAACAACAACCTTTTCTCTGTGTACTTCGAAATTGTGCAACTTTTTTGGCAGCTGATCTCAATCACAACTCTTGTTGTAGTCGCATTGAAATCTACTTTCAAATGGCAACCCAAAAGAATATTGACATTTAATTTCATTTACTTACATCGTCATTTCCTTTGTTACTGATGAGTATTTGTACCACGTCAATCGAAAACAGACTTCGGCATTTTGTGATCATTGGAGATTACGATCAGCCAGCGCTCATGCGCAGTCTTATCATAGTCTTCTCATTGTTCGCTTTCTAATCTTACACATGTCACAGAATCGTCGCAAATGCGGTTATAGTGAAAGGCGACTGCACTGACGTGCAATATATTGATCATGATTGCCATTCATTTGAAACCTCCAAGGGTCAATAATTGTGTGGCGTAGCTCATTGAGGTTTAACACTTAGTCTGGTTATTTAAATCGTGTCAGTTTAGTCTATGGCACGTACCGACTGAGAATTCTTGCCATAGATAACGAATACGAATTTGGTTTGGTTTTTATGGTGATTTACGCTGCATACAACAATTGTTCAGTTATATCACGACATTTCATTGGTACGTTACCAGTACTTATGCATCGTCCATTTATCACAGCGAATCAGTCGTAAAGCTATCCCCGCAGTCCTGAGCGCAAATGAGGGAAAGCCATTACTATCAGTCTTTTTATGACCCGACTGGAGATCGAACCCGCGGCCTGCCTCTTCCGAGAAAGAAGACGCTTCATCATTACAACACCAAGTCACCTAACGAATGAGAGGAGAACTATGCATTGTATGAAGGCTGAACATACTCGACATGTTTTTAAATTTTTGTGTAAAAAGTCGCAGATATGACGATAATTAAGGGTTTATACATATTCTCATAACGTTTTATGACAGAAGCAATAAAGTTCATATATCATATATTTTGTCTCATATTTTGTCTAATTATGTTACCACACAAAGGGATTGAAATATTGATAAATCCAAGTTCATTGATAATGAAATTTTATTAATATTCTCTTAATTTATGAGTTGATGTCAAGGCCTGTGTCGGTTTCAATTATGCGTATGTTCTGTTAAGGTTTTCTCGAGTTTTTGTTTTATAATGTTATAGTTATACGTCTTCAATCAATGCGCTAACAGTCAAGTCGG
>JASEVX010000025.1:1229524-1514214 GCA_031761405.1 Serripes groenlandicus
CTCTCTCTCTCTCTCTCTCTCTCATCTCCTCTCTCTCTCATCCTCTCACTCCTCTCCTCTCTCTACTCTCTCTCGTCTCTCTCTCCTCTCTCTCTCTCTCTCTCTCTCTCTCTCTCTCTTCTCTCTCTCTCTCTCTCTCTCTCTCTCTCACCTCCACTCTCTTCTCTCTCTCTCATCTCTCATCTCTATCTGTCTCTGTCTCTGTCTCTCTCTTTTTCACTCTGTCTCTCTGTCTCTCTCTTTTTCTGTCTCTGTCTGTCCTGTCCTCTGTCTCTGTCTGTCTCTGTGTGTGAGGGTCTTTCTTCTCTGTCTCTGTCTCTCTCATGTCTCTGTCTCTCTGTCTACTCTCTTCTCTCTCTCTCTCTCTCTCCTCTCTCTCTCTCTCTCCATCTCTCTCTCTCTCTCTCCTCTCTCCTCTCTCTCTCACTCTCTCTCTCTCATCTCCTCTCTCTCTCTCTCTCTCTATCCTCTCCTCTCCACTCTCACTCTCTCTCTCCCTCACCTCTCATCTCTCTCTCCTCTCTCTCTCTCCTCCCTCGACTCTCTCTCTCTCTCTCTCTCCTCTACTCTCCTCTCTCTCTCTCTCTCTCTCTCTCTCTTTCTCCAGAGTGCCACCGGCTTTGTTTTATGCCTCCGACGGTTGTATTGCGTAAAACCTGTTCCGTATGAATACAAATAACCTGCTGTTATGACAGGCGTCAGAAATACAATAATAGGATCTGATAATAGACCGACAAGAGACACCTTTCCAATATGTCACAAAAACCTACTCACTGACACATGTTTTAACTCTTCTACTGCCGAATTAACAAAGTCAACGCTTCCATGTTGAATATTGGACCAGTCCATTTTCCTCCTCCAACAGGAATTTAGTAAAATGTAATGTCTAAGTGGCAAACAATGCATATTTCAGGAGAATAGCTCGTTACGAGCTGCTTCACCTGAATCTGCATTGTTTGCAATAGCTTTTGAATTGCATTTGACAGCGAAAGCGTTAATCTATACTGATTATTTTATAAAAATCTGTCTCGATATCGGGACGTTTTTGTACAGAATAGAGTCAGTGTTATTGCACTTTGCTATTGACGTTCGCTGTAACGGTTACAGTTAGACATGCTTTGTATATAGTGTATGTTTAAAGATAATGAGTCAACCAGTAAATACAACTTAAAGGTCCTTCAAGCTAGCCTACAGAGGATAGTTTAGAAACTTCAAATCATTTGAAAAGTGTAGAATCCCTTTATCATGCCGCGAAGCTCCACACTCGTGTCTAGTTCATCTGTAATGTGGAAATATCTTAATTTGAATTTCATTGAATGATTGAAAAAGAAAATCCTAAAATATCTTGATTCTGATATCAAATTGGACGCATGCCATGCTTGCGAACAAAGCTACTATCATTTTGATTCGAATTTAGAACGTAACGTGATCATCCTTGTTTATTTTTATAAATGTCAATATAATTTTCGCGTCGGGATTTGAGAAATATATGTTTGTTTATTTGTATAATGTTTAACGCCACTATCAACAATTTTTCAGTTTTTTCGGGGTAAATTATCAGTATAACTTTTTTCCGAACACTAGCAAATCAGTGGTAAAGCTAACTTTGAGTGCAAAGGAATGAAAGTCATTTCATGTACTTACATTTTTAAAGTACAGTCAAATCTGTGTTTAAAGACCCTCCGCTGGAAGAGAACAATCTGTACTTTGTTCAAATTTGGTCTTTAATTGCTGGTTTATTTATGCAGAAAACGAGTAAATAGGAAATTAAACGTGTGTTTGCTGCAGACAGGTAATTGCTATACAAAAGTGATCTTGAGCGCAGGTTTTACTATATTAAGTATGACCTGGACGGGGATTGAACCTGGTTCGAAAAGCATGTGCGTGCAGTGAAGACTCGGGCGATTCCGTGTATCCGCACAGTCTATCAGATTACTATATGTACGTTGGTCCAAGGTGCATCTTGTGACAAGAAACACTAGACATGTAGCCACAGGTGCCCGTCTCGTTTAAAATCTAAAAATAGCATTTTACTATATATTGTAAAATGCTATTTTTAGATTTTAAACGAGACGGGCACCTGTGCCTGTAGCCACATTAGTTTTACGTCAATTAACCCTTTTCCCTCATACGACAATTCTGCAGCAGACGACTTTGAACGTATTTTGTCAGATGGATAACCTATGACTAAAAGTGGAAAACATTGTGACAAAAGGAGAAATTGCACGTTCTGTGCAATTTCTTCTTTTGTCACTATGTTTTCAAAACGCCGTCTGCTTTAACCCTTTCCCTCATACGACAATTCTGCAGCAGACGACTTTGAACATATTTTGTCAGATGGATAACCTATGACTAAAAGTGGAAAACATTGTGACAAAAGGAGAAATTGCACGTTCTGTGCAATTTCTTCTTTTGTCACTATGTTTTCAAAACGCCGTCTGCTTTAACCCTTTCCCTCATACGACAATTCTGCAGCAGACGACTTTGAACATATTTTGTCAGATGGATAACCTATGACTAAAAGTGGAAAACATTGTGACAAAAGGAGAAATTGCACGTTCTGTGCAATTTCTTCTTTTGTTACTATGTTTTCAAAACGCCGTCTGCTTTAACCCTTTTCCCTCATACTACAATTCTGCAGCAGACGACTTTGAACATATTTTGTCAGATGGATAACCTATGACTAAAAGTGGAAAACATTGTGACAAAAGGAGAAATTGCACGTTCTGTGCAATTTCTTCTTTTGTCACTATGTTTTCAAAACGCCGTCTGCTTTAACCCTTTCCCTCATATGACAATTTTATTGCAGACGACTTTGAACGTATTTTGTCAAAATCTCCACAATTGAATGGATAACCTATGACTAAATGTGGAAAACATTGTGACAAAAGAAGAAATTGCACGTTTTGTGCGATTTCTTCTTTTGTCACGATGTTTTCAAAAAGCCGTCTGCTGCAGAGGCGTCAGAAAGCGTCTATATGTGGGAAAAGGGTTTAAGTTTAAACTTATTTGATATACATCGATTGCGAACCAAGCTTATATTAATCACGATCGATGTCTGCTTCCATGAAACATAACCAGTACTCGCGCTGATTGCGTGGAAAAATCCACAAAGACATAATTTACCTTTATATTATTCCGTTAGAGACAGTCAATGAGACCCTGATTGATTGATTGATTGATTGGGGTTTAACGCCGTTTTTAACAATTTCTCAGTCATATCACGGCGGCCAGTTCGCCTACTCATGCATTTCCTGGTTTTCTCAAACCAGTACTCCACACAATAATCTTCCCAAGCAACTGGCTGCTTTTCCATATAGACTTAGCCCATTGGTGGAAGACGAATGACGAATGTCGCATTGACTTTTGTGAATCTTCGGAAAGAAAATTGGGCGAGCCGAGATTCGAACTCATAACCCCCGGATTGACAGCCCGCGTCGCTACCGACTGAGCTACCGGGGTTCATTAGAGACAGTCAATGAGGACCCGAAGTCAATCGCCACTCGCAGTTTATATTATATAAAAAATAATACAATATATTATAGTTTGCCTTCAGTTTCAGCATTCCTGTATCATGTATTAGCTTTAACCCTTTCCCTCATACGACAATTATGCAGCAGACGACTATGAACATATTGTGTCAACACATAGAAAATCTCTATAATTAAATGGATAACCTATGACTAAAAGTGGAAAACTTTATGGCAAAAGGAGAAATTGCTCGTTTTGAGCAATTTCTTCTTTTGTCACTATGATTTCCAAAAGCCGTCTGCTGCAGAGGCGTCAGAAAGCGTCTGTATGAGGGAAAGGGTTAACTTGAATATATTGCAGGACTAATTGTTGATCAAGTTCAGGTAAGGATTCCAACCTGAAATGTTTCACAGTGGGTGTGTACGTCTGCAAACAGTGCAAAAATCATGGGCTATTCGTGTGAATATGTTCACCCAACAAAATGAAAGTGAATGAACTATTAAAAACAAGATAACACTCTTTGGATAAAGATTACCAGAAGTCAAAATACATCCAATTTGAATATAAGGGAAGCAATCGATCAATATATCTAGCTAAACAATATACGGTTATCTCCCATATCTCTTACAACGCTCACAGTCTGACGCTCGCTGATGCCTCAACAGCAAATTACCTATGAAAACATTGTGACATGGGGAGAAATTATCCAAGACGAGCATGTCTCTTCTTGCCACAATGTTTTCAGTTTTTAAGTAAAAAAAAAAATTATACACAGTATATGGAGCTGTGAAATTTTAGGAACATTTAATATGAGCAACATTGCATGAAATCGTACATTTACGTAGATTTTGACAATAACGGCATTTATTGAGTGATTGGGGGCTTTAACACCCTTGTCAACACTGTTTTTAAAGTCATATCACGGCAAAATTAATGGTAATTACAATCAAGCTGCACACTTGTTAATGTCATTGCCGTTCACTACAGACAAGCGAATAGATGAAGACTGATTGTTTGTTGCTTTACGTCGCTATCAACAATGTTTTAGTTAAGTTATATCACCGCTTTTCCTGGGTAACTTTCCAGTACTACAATGTATCCCTACACCAGCCAAAAAGTCAAAATGCTTACCTCGCAACACTGAGCGCCAAGGAGAGCAGCCATTCCAACCATTTTAATAGTATTTGGTATGACCCAGTCTGGGATCGAACCAACGACATCACGCACCCGAGGCGGACGCCCTACCACTTAACCACCGATGCGGTTACTAAATGACGAATAGTTTAGATCATGATGTGTCTGGCTATCGTGTGACGTGGCTCAGAGCGAACACCATACGTTAAAGAGTACCAAGAGTCAAAAATTATATTTGAGTATCGAATATATAGCACTTAAATAATAATAAGAAACAGAAATAAATATCATGATATGTATCAAGCATTAGCATTTTGTGTGATAAAATGACACTTTCACGGAACTTGTCAAGTGCGAAAACTGGGTAATATTACTCACTTCCGATTTTCTGCGATGACGTCATAGTTTTTCGATTTCAATATGGCGGATCAATTACTTTTCTAAGTTTCAGCTATACATTGGCACTGTTCGTCGGCTTCTTTCGAAGAAGATAACGACGAGTCGATGGTTTACAGTGAGACAAATGAGTTGACAACCATCTAGCATCTTTAAGGATCAGACCATACCAGGGGTGTAGTTCCCTTTAGGCGTTGTAGGCACGTGCCTACACATTTCTTCTAAAAAATGCCCCAAAATGCATCTGCGGCGATACACATCTGCGTAATGTATCGACCAGATCAGCCTGCGCTGTGCGCGCAGACTGATCCCGCCGACACATTCCGTGTTAGGGGGATAGATGTATAGAGTAGTGATTCCTGAAACAGAAAATCCGCAGGAGGCGAAAAGTGTATATCCGGGTACGCCTGTGTGGCATGCTTAGGCTGATCCGGGTCGATACTTTACGCAGAGTCCACAATGTTGATTTTCTCACGAGACGGCCTACACATTGTTTATTGCCAAGCTTCGCCCCTGCATACCAGTTTGACCTTCTTAGATGGTCAGAAATGAAATAAGAAACAAGTGATGTATCCACGGACCCGTTTCGTAGCTTTTGTTAAATTATTTACTCCTCGAAAGAGAATTTTAAAAAATACTAAAGATGTTAAAACTGGTAGTAATGGATTTCCCTCCTTGGCGCTCAGGAATATTAGAATACCATTAACCCTTTCCCTCATACGACAATTCTGCAGCAGACGACTTTAAACATATTTTGTAAAAAAAATAATAAATCTCTATAATTGAATGGATAACCTATGACTAAAAGTGGAAAACATTGTGGCAATAGGAGAAATTGCTCGTTTTGAGCAATTTCTTCTATTGTCACTATGTTTTTTCAAAAAGCCGTCTGCTGCAGAGGCGTTAGAAAGCGTCTATATGAGGGAAAGGGTTAAGACTGCTTCACTGGTGTCAGGATAAATTGACCATGTAGGTACATGTAACTTTCCCACGAAACGCCGTGATATAACTGAACAAGTGTTGCAGGCGGCGTAAAACACCATACAAACAAACTAACAAAATCAGGTAGAATTCGATGAAAACGACATCGCAAAAGAAATTTGATTCCATTGAATAGTAAGTAGCTGCGATTTGATTGGTGGAATTAACTATAGATGATTTGTAGACAACATGGCCTGGTGATTACAACTATGGTTTTGAAATAATAATCACATGGCTATTGCGATAGATCAATAAATATGTTTTTGTCATTACTTCTTCATGCGAATACAACGTTTACGAACAAAGTAATCCACGATACGCCTGAGTATAACGCAGTCTAATCATAGCCCATGTTTTACTGGTTTCCTCTTATATATGAAATCCGACGGAAACGGATCATTGACTACGTTGTCTGTCTCTGAGGGTTATTGTACCAGTCGCAACTTTTTATTCATATCGACGGACGTCCTTGTTTGCTAGGTGGTATGGTGTTTTACGCCAATTAAAAAAAGTAATCTAGGTGCGCGTGGGAGTATTTCCAGTACAGTAGTATGGTCACGTGTTACATGTATCCACCCTATCACTTGTACTTTTGCCCTGGATAGTTCTCTTGGTACCAGGGTGCCAGCCAGCACTAACACCGTTTTCATCATGACACCAGCTCATCTGTGTTAGGTTAAACTCGTACGGAGATCAATCGAGGTAGATATTCTAGCCTATTCACCACCGAGATGATTTTATGATTTATTGGAGTTTACCGCCGTTTTCAACAATTGTCAATGATATCAAGGCGGCCAGTTCACCTACCAATATGTTTTTTATCTTTCTAACACCAGGACTCCACACGAATCTTTCCGAGCAACTGGCTGTTTTCCAACTATAAGCCCATTTGTCGAAACGAATGTCGCTTGTCTCACCGACTTTTGTCAAACATCGGAATCAATGTTTGCTAAGCTGGGCTTCAAACTCACGACCCCTGGTTTGACAGCCCGCTCCGCTATCGACAGAGCTAACGGGGCTCGGTTTTATGTATAGTATGGTAGTGAAAATGAATAAGAAGACAAAAATATTTTTTTTTCATTTTTTTTCATTACATTTTACGGTATCAGTTCACACGAATTATAATTCTGGTGACATTACAAATCTCATTAACGAATAAAATTTCTTATCAGCCTTGTTTGTACATTTGAAACAAAATATACAAAGTATCCGAATCGTTTTGTTGAAGCAAGGATACCCTTGCAAATGCTAATAACATAGTTACGAGAGCCTTTAAACATGTTCCCACATTCAGACGCTTTGTGATGCCCCCCAGTAGACGAATTTTGAAAACATTGTAAAAAAGAAGGAATTGCTCATTATGAGTAATTTCTCCCTTTTCCACAGTGTTTTCAACTGTTGGTTAATCCTTTCTCACTTGCAGACGCATCGGGACATTTCTACAACAGACGACTTCTGATAAGATTGAGACAACAGAAGAAATTTGATGAACGCGTTCTTCTTTGCAACAATGTTTTCATCTATCCATATTAATTATAGAGAATGTTTGTATGTGTGTTTTCAAAGTCGTTTGCTGCATATTTTTTGCATGTGGGAAAAGGTTAAATCGAGAAATACACTTTCATGTGTCAAGACGCATTCAAAGTTCGCAGCGAGTGCTGATCTAGCATCACTGTTTGTCAATAGGAGTTAAGTAGATATTTAAATGCAATTTCCCCCAAACCCTAGCAACTATTACCAGTAGAAATGAGCGGCGCTCTCCGACAACCAACGATTGTATTTGGAACCAGTGTAGATCCAGATAAGCTAGCGCATTCGTGTAGTCTGGCCTGTGTCTGCACCTCTCCCTTATTAGTCTAAGAGGTTTTCAAAAAACCTTTGTAATACAGTATTCATTTCGAATCTAAACAGGTCTTTTTCCACACGTTTAATAATTTCGTTAAGGTTAGTTTTCCTGGAGCACCGCTAAAATATACCAGAACGTTCAAAATAATGTTAAGTAAGCTGACGTTGGCGAATCAACCAATCAAATACGGCTAACATATAAGTTGTAAGTTGAATGGTGGACTGGCCAGCGTTGGATACCGCAACGGCAAATTTGAGCGCGTTACGGATATTTATATGTTCAACACTGTTTCATAAGAATGATTAATAAATATTGAAAATGAGCAAAGGTTTTTTTAAGTTTTTTCAAAAACCTTGTAGTTTGTCTTTTCATATGATAATCGTTAAGATTAAAAATTATAATATTGCACCAACATAATCCATAATCCACAATTATTAAACTAATTATTCCTTATATTAAAAGCAAATGTAGCGGAAGTCTTTTGAAATGACAAGTATACTTTAAAGACGGCTTGAAATCCGATATATTGTAAAATATCTAAATATCAATAAAAGATCCAAACGCCCTTCTTGCATTCTCTTTGCTCAATAAAACAGAAGCAAAGGGAATAAAAGTCATATCGTTAAGAATGTATAAATGAAGTAACTTTCATAATCGATGAGAGAAGAAGAAGTGACGTGGATTACCGCTACTGGAAATAATTGGTACCAATAATTCTACATTTGCGCTCTCATGACAACCCAGATTCACCAACTAACCCTTTCCCACATACAGATGCTTTCCAACGCCTCTGCATTTGACGATTTTTGAAATCTTTGTGGCGAAAGAAAAAAACTATGATCAGTATATAGAAGAACCGTCACATGAGAAAGTCTCAAATGCCCAAACTGGGTACACAAACGAGACCCTATTCGATTGCCGCGGCTGAATTCAAAAACCTATTTGTATCCAGATTTCTGGAAGATATTTTACGTAGTACTAGTTCTTTGACAAGTGTTTATTTACAATCCATAACACTGTACAAAATATCAAAAATAACAACAACAATCACTTAAGATCAAACATAAAAGCCACGTAAGGAAGCCAAACATTCTTTTGGTTCTTCTGGTAACTTTGGCGTCACAAATTTCGGCTTCTTCGGAACTCTTGGAGGCAATTTTGGTGGTAATTCGTCTAATAGAGTTCTGTCCCTTGGCGGTCGCGTTATTTTTATTATGGCACTTTCTGACGCGTCACTAGAAACAGTTGTCATAGAGGAGTTAGACGATGACGTCAATGATGACGTTACAGATGTAAGAGATTGCACTGAATTTGCTGATTGTGTAGATGATCGAGAAGAGTTTCTAGACACGTATGACGTAACGTTCTTCTCAAGTGACGGTGTTGATGACGTAGGTCTAGAATGATCGTTCACTTCGATGACTATTGTGTTACCATCATGGTCTGTCGTTTGCCAAGTACGGTCTGAAATTGGCTTACACACATTTGGAAACAATGGCACTAAACTTCCAACGTCTTTTACTTTGAACTTTAATTTAACCGAGTCTAAAACACGTGGTTTCGTTTCGGCTTTGAGTTTTTTCAGTGCGAATTGCACGTCGTAGTTGTTCTTTGAATGCATCGTAAATAAACAAAAATCATCCTTGTTTACGTCTGGCTCCAAGCCAATCACAAGTTTGTAAAACTCCAACATGTCCGACCAACATTCCTGGCTTACGAACAAAACAATCCGAACGAATTCCTTCCCACAATGCACCAGTCTCACAGCCCAAAGCGGAAGTTCCTCTGACGTATAATAATAGTCCGCACTGTTGAATGGATAAGGATTTATTTTCCCTTGTCCCACTTTTTCTGAATGGTGAAATTTCCAAGGAGCTTTTTCGAAACTCCTTTGTGCAGATTGTAATCGTTCGTACCCTAGCGGGCCCTCTTCACTTAGAAAAAGCATAACCGCTAAACCGGGCATGCGCGAGAAACGTTTCGGTTGGTTTATAGACTGGTTATAGTCCTGTTCGTCCCTCCGCTCTTCAACACGAAATATATGGAGGTCTTGATCTACCCAGTCTACCACCGGTTGGTACAGATCTACTAATGGTAAAACCTGAAAGTAAAAAGATAACTATTATTATAATTATATATACGAGTCGTAAAAAGGATCCGGGTTTAAAAATTCTGGATAATATATAACAGCCGCATTCAGTGAAAACTCGGGTGAAGCTGTATACTTAATATATATCCAGATGAAGCTTCTGGACGAATGAACTTGTAGTCGCACCGGTGTTGCTGTAGTATTACTGTTTGGGATTCCGTTACGGAGTTTTAACAAGACTGATCTGATGACTGACTATATGACAGGTCGTCATATATTGACCTTTGTGACAGCAAATCAAATTGTGGGCTACACAATCGTTAGGTATCAACATTGGATATTACATAATAATTATATCAATACACGAGAGAGAACGTGCTGTCATATTCTAATATTTTCGTACAGCGTTTACTTCGAGTTCAATGATATTGCACACTATAGCATAGCGACCACGATCAGCCTACACCTAAATATAGATCGACCTACCTCATGTGAGTCTACTAGAAACTGAAGTTGTACACGGTTGGGGTCGCTTGTTACCATGATTGAATCAGAATCCGAGCTGGAGGCACTGGAGTTGATACTGGCCGTATCTGCCGAACGGATCGAACTTAGAGAGGACAAGCTGCAGCCTGAAATAAGATAGCAGCGAGTTATAGTGAAATGAAGAAATGGATAGTTACTGTGGTAGGTATTTAAATGATGTTACTTTAACCTCTATCATACTTCGTTTATAACAGATGGAACGGTGTAAACTTCCGGTGTCAAATGTCAGTGATGTGCTGCAAATCGTTGGCATATAAAACTATAAACTATCAAATGTTTGCAGTTTGATCTGGCATGTCTGTGATTGCACCGTATAAGTCCCCATTACCATGCATATTTGTTGAAGGCTTAAAGACAATACCGGGGGACCATGAACGCCCTGGTGAGACTGTGTAAATGAAAAGCATTGTTAGCACACTCACACAGTTCACGCTTGCAACAACAAGGAATATTTTTGACTTTACATACGTGGTATAATGCATTGTAGATGAGTAATTATAATACGTTAACGCTTTCCCAAATACAGACGCTTTTTGAAGCCTCTGCAGCAGACGATTCATTTTAAAACATTGTAACAAAAAGATAATTGCTAATAATGAGCAAATTCTCCTTTTAACACAATATTTTCAACTTTATTTGTTAATTGTTCCTTCATTTATAGGGAGTGAACAGCAGCAACAGATGTGTTATATTTGGCAAAAAACCATTTCTAACGTATTCATATATGCATATAGAATAACAAACATTACATCGTTTACTGTTAAATACCTTTGTCATTCTATTGTCATTCCTTTTGTATATGTGTATAATAACTATTTTCACACACCAATTGTTCTTTAATGCATTGTACCTTTATAACAATTCCCGCCCAATACCAATTTGTTCTTTATTAACACTGTATAGCAGTAATACCTGACCATCAGTCAGCCTCGATTTGACTCATTAATTCCTTTCCGTTATGCATAGACATTTCCCCCTCCCCCTGTCGTTTTCTGCTAATCTTAGAACTCTAATATATCACCCGCTCAACCATCACCCCTGATAATGTTTGAGTTTTCATATAATTCCTCTTTGATACATATTTAACCAAACCACCTCTTTTAAACATTTTTCATTGTACATGTACTTTCGAATTGATTCAAATACGTCTTCTTATATTATACAGTATAACATGACCTCGAGACTAAAAGGGTTATACCGATATCTGTCCCTGTAAAGGGGATTTCTAAAATCGATACTGAACAGGGATCATGGAATTACACACAGGTGAACGTCTTTGTCTGAGGAAACACTTAAATACATGTAATACCAAAATGTTCTTTTAACCCTTTCCCACTTGCAGACGCATTCCAACGCATTTCTATACGTATTTGCAGCTCAAGACTTTTGAAAACATTGCGGCAAAATAAGAAATTTGTTCGTAATGAACAATTTCTTCTTTGTCATAATATTTTTCAAATATTTTCAATAACCATGCTTTCATTTTACAGACATTGACCATATTTTGGACAACATGTGTTTAAAGTAATCTTCTGCAGGTTTTATTGTACGTGGGAAATAGGTAAATATGCAAACAAATCTTTCCCCCAAAATATCTCTCTTATTGTACAACCAAACTCTATGATGTTGGTACTCAAAAGAATAGTCTCAGTGGGACGATTATTTTGAGTACCAATATCATAGACATCATAGGGTTATATGGTCAAATAAGGATTTTTAGAACATGCACACCGCCCCTTGTCTTGGGCTCTGATTTGACCTGCAACGCCTTAACTGTGTGTGAATAGTGAATACCCTCTACATAGAGACATGGAGACAGAGTTTGTAGTTTCATTTTTTTTTGGGGGGGGGGGGGGGGGGGGGGGGGGGTCAGGTACAGCTGTAAGCGACATAGTTGCTATAGTACTTTATAAAGAAACTGCTTTGTATTCTGTAGTATAAACATGTACGTGTATAAAGAAAGGGATCAGGTATCAATAAATAAGGCTACTTTGGGGACATTAATTGGCTGAAATAGACCCGTGTCCGTACTCGTCCAATACTGTGACC
This sequence comes from Serripes groenlandicus, assembly GCA_031761405.1. Classification (NCBI taxonomy): domain Eukaryota; kingdom Metazoa; phylum Mollusca; class Bivalvia; order Cardiida; family Cardiidae; genus Serripes; species Serripes groenlandicus. The sequence continues at coordinate 1,242,037 of JASEVX010000025.1, forward strand.
GATTTCAATCCTGGTGTCAGGACATACTGCTGTGATCGACAATGCAACTACTGACCATAGTAAATCGATTTGAACTCAACGTATAAATGGATCCAGGTGTATAAATGCAGTATTGACCGCAGATCATTCGTCAATTTAGACCACATACGAATGCTTTATTAAAAAAAAAATACAACGTTCATGTACATGGATGTGACATTGGTGAGCAGTGTAGTTCCAGATCAAACTGTTATGGAACTACAATGTTTCGGAGTAATCACAATGCTTTTGAATCTAACAGCATTGATACACAGACAGATCTTTATCTACAGTTGTCTTCACCATTTAATTCTGTGTTTGTTTTTCTGGAGAATTGCTCAAAATGAACAATGTTTTCTTTATTTATTTTAACTGTTTTCAAAAAGGCGTCAACGACAAAGGCATCAACAGTTGTCTAACCTTGTAAAAACGTCATTTAAAAGCTATTTCTCAGAATATCGGTCGCGTCAACAGAATACGACTATTGATATTCGATGCTGTTAAATCCCAATTAATATTTGATTAAAATGGAAACAAAGGTAGGTCAGGTCGTGAGTCTTTGTCGGAGACCAAACCCTGGGAACCACGACAATATAGGTCACTTTATCTGGATCATATAGGTTTGAGCCGCGTCTAGCGATTAAGGGTCTTAACGATATTCATTAAAGGGGTATTTTAACCCTTTCCCACATAAAGACGGTTTCTGACGCCTCTGAAGCAGACGACTTTTGAAAAATTTGTGACAAAAGAAGAAATTGTTCAAGACGAGCAATTTCTCCTTTTGACACAATGTTTTCAACTATATTCAATAAGTATGTCTTCATTTTGGGAGATTTTCCATATTATTGTTGAGATGTTTTCATAGTCGTCTGCTGCAGATTTGTTGTATGATGGAAAGGGTTATAAATGTTAATTGACAAAAACTAGTTGGGCTATGGCTCTAGCTTTTTATCAAAAAAAACCATCTAAGACTAATTAACAGGTAGACGGACATCGAGGGCTCTGGTATAGCATTGCGATTACTTTTTTTTTATCGAATTCGGATGATGTAAAGATACGTTAACCCTTTCCCACATAACAACAAATCCACAGCAGACGACTTTGAAAACATAAAGTATAGACTATATTGAAGCTCTCTATAAACCAAAGAACAATTATTGAATGAAATTGAAAATATTGGGCCAAATGGAGAAATTGCTCATGATGAGCAATTTCGCCATTTGCCAAAATATGTTCAAACATCGTTTGCTGCAGTGGCATAAGAAAGCGTCTATGTGTGAGAAAGGGTTACATTGCGTGACTAGACTTGTGGAACAAACAGATGGTGTTTATATTGTTATCATCCTTTCCTAAACACACGAATCTTGATATATATATCTTTGGCTGACAATGAAAAAACAATAACATTGTGGAAAGTGGAGGAACTATTCAGCATAATGATTTCCTCCTTTTCTAACAATGCCTTCTACTCTGTATCGAAAGAGTGTATGTTATTAAAGATTTCGTTGCGTATACTTCCCTTTTCAACAATATTTCCCACACATGTGATTCAATATATAGAATTCCGTGTAAAGATCTAACCCAATAAGGATTTAAATTTTGCAAATTTTTTATTTTATTTTATGTGCCGATTGAACCCGAATTCCTAACTTAAGTACCCGAGTGTATATAAACAAAGATTAGTTTGAATATCATCAATAGATTATTAAGTCAAAATCATCCAATAAGTTTTGCATATCTGACCTATTTTCTCAAGTGTTCAATGTAGCTACGACTTTTAGACATCACCCTTAACACTGCCCCACTTGTAGACGCATTCTGACGCCTCTGCAGCAGACGGCTTTTTGAAAACATAGTGACAAAAGAAGAAATTGCACAAAACGTGCAATTTCTCCTTTTGCCACAATGTTATCCACTTGTTGTCATAGGTTATCCATTCAATTATGGAGATTCTCTATTTTTCGACAAAATATGTTTGAAGTCGTCTGCTGCAGATTTGTCGTATGAGGGAAAGGGTTAACACTGTCCCAATTGTAGACGCATTCTGACGCATCTGCAGCAGACGACTATTGAAATCATTGTGACAATAAGAGAAATTGCTCAAATCGAGCGCTTTCACCTTTTGTCACAATGTTTTCAACTTTATTAAGTAATTATACTTTCTTTTATAGACATTTTCCATGTGTTTGTATAAATGTTTTCAAAGTCGTCTGCTTCAGATTAGTTGCATGTGGGGAAGGGTTAATCTGATATTAGCGATTGATTGATTGTGTGATTGGTGTTTTACGCCGCTTTCTAAAGCTTGCAGTTCCTGGCTAAATAAGTTACCAGTAGTCATTTATCCAGAAACCAGCCAGTCAGTCGTAATGCTATTCCCGTAACCCTGAGCGCAAAGGAGGGCAGCCATTATTACTACCATTTCTAAAGTTGCTTTAAACGTAATAACACAACATTTGGCTATTCCGCTATGTTCGATTCTGTGCCGCCTAATCATGCTTACAAGTATACAAACACTAAGGCGCAAGAACTTGTTTAAAATGAACGATGACGAAATCATTTACAACGAGATGTAAAATGTTCGTTGTCTCAATAGAAGACAATGCATATCCTTTTCAGTCAGGTCTGGATTCACAGTAAAAAGGTGGTATCTGTCGAAAATCACTGTATGCCTGTTAACTATTTCCCTCATACGACAATTCTGCAGCAGACGACTTCGAACATATTTTGTCAAAAAATGGATAATCTCTCAAATTGAATGAATAACCTATGACTAAAAGTTGAAAACATTGTGACCAAAAGGAGAAATTGCCCGTTTTGAGCAATTTCTTCTTTTGTCACTATGTTTTCAAAAAGCTGTCCGCTGCAGTGGCGTCAGAAAGCGTCTATATTAGGGAAAGGGTTAACCAATTTCGAGGCCTTTTTGCTGCATCGCATTTATCTATAGGCTATGTTGACCTCGACTCCACTAGGAGAAATATTTCACAGCTAAACCAACAGATTAAATCAATCAAATCTCTAATTGTAGAGATACGTTATACTGTCTGAAATAACATCCGTTAATTCAGGAAGCTAGGTTCCATGACCGCGTGTATTATGTTTCTATTGTATTATCTATTGAAAACTGTGGGTGACTCTATCGATCTGCCATTATTTACGCGAGAATTCTTTCATCCTTTGCCACTTACAGGATAATGTTGACGCATCTGCAGCAACCGACTTTTAAAAATAGTATGACAAAAGGAGAAGTGGGTTTTTTTTCACTGACAAGTTCTGCTTTTGACAGACTGTTTAACAAGTATGCTTTCATTTATTGAGATGTTCAATAGTTTTACCTATAGGATTTCAAAGTCGTCTGCTGTAGATTTGTTGCGTGTGGGAAATGGCGATAATTCTATCATCAATCATGAGAGTCGCATCAATAACACAATTCCAAACAACGTATTTAACCGATTATCTAACATCTAGTCATCTTTGCTTAAAACATTTTGGTGAAAGGAATAACATCTTCTATATTTTGAATTGAAAATATTGTGAGCAAGAGGAGAAATTCCTCGATTTGAGAAGTTCTCATTTTCTCACGATGTTTTCAGAGGCCGACTGCAAAATCTACAATTCTCTTGATGGATTGATTAAGATAGAGACGATTCGCGTCAGATGCAGGCATTTGGATTCTTAATGTTAACTCTAAAGAAATCCGACTGTGGCTTTAAAATAACATGAGCAATATATAAGATATGTGTACTTACCATCAAATGAGGAAGATCCAGAGGAACCGGATGTCGATGCACCGGACGCGGAAGTGGACAGACTCCCTCGTCTTGATCTGCAAAGATAAAATTTAACAATAATTATAAATCTAAAGAGCTGTGTTACTCATTAACCATAACAAATAGCGTAATATAACACAGTCAAAACATGGGGGTCTTGTTGATATATCCTAAGAAACATGAAATTGATTTTTAAAATTGAATTAAAAGTAAATAAAAATGACGTAGCATGGTACTATGGTTTAACTCTTTCAGCGCCAAAGGCAATATTGAGGTTTTTGCCAACAATACTGATTCAGGTGAGTCAGCTCGTAACGACTTTGAACATGGAAGAGTCTACTTTAAACAATTCGGCGCTGAAAGAGTTAAGCACAAAAACACACACCATGGGCCCGTCCATGATAAAAGGTACACGCTGGTGTTTGTGTTATCCAGATCAGTCTGTTCATCCGCTCTAGATTAGGTGTATAGTTTATATTATAATTGCTTTGTTTTATCAAAAAAAACATACGTTGTGGGTACTATTAAGAATTATATCGGCACCAACCTCACAGGGTTCGGTTTGGCATTATAAGAGATGAGTTTGGGGAAAAAATACCAGTTTACTCCCCCTTATATAGAACTCTGACTATCAACTTTATGTCAAAAGATTTTAGATGTTACATTTGCGATCAGATGATTCTGTCACAGACTGCTGTAAAATGTCATATCGGGGTTAAAATCGAGACGAAATATAAAAAAAACTTTAAACAAATTTTTTCATAAACATCCTTCTTTAACAGGCCAACAATCATGAACTAATTAACTTTATATTCAAACTTCCAAATTGATTACTCTTTCTCCAGTACTGTATTGTCATAACCATTTCTGAATGTGTATTTGTGTATATTAACCCTTTCCCTCATACGACAATTTTGCAGCAGACGACTTTGAACGTATTTTGTCAAACCATAGAAAATCTCCATAATTGAATGGATAACCTATGACTAAAAGTTGAAAACATTGTGTCAAAATGAGAAATTGCTCGTTTTGAGCAATTTCTTCTTTTGTCACTATGTTTTCAAAAAGCCGTCTGCTGCAGAGGCGTCAGAAAGCGTCTATATGAGGGAAAGGGTTAATCATAAGTTGCATGCGCTTAAGTTGAAACCGCTCTGTTAATATTGTATCATCATAACGATCAGAATGACACGAAGACTTCGGTTGTTCATGTGAGAGTCCCGTCTATAAGATAACATCTATCAAAAGTCGTGATCTTTCTGTCGTCGCGTTCCATGCTTTGTTTGTATTGTTATCGTTATTTTTTAGCGGTGTGCTTCAAAGTGTAATCTTTAAATGTCTGGAACTAATCCATCGTACAACAATCTATGTCGCTTCGTTTAAAATAAATCTCTCATATTAAGTTTAAGTTTAAGTTTAAGTTTAATCTTATTTATTTCACATCGATCGTGAGACAAGATTTCAGCTTATATAAATCACGCTCAATGTCTGCTTATAATAAACACGCTCGATGTCTGCTTCCTGGAGACATAACACGTTCTCTCGTTGTTTGTGTGGGAAAATCTCAAATGCAGAACTCTCATCACGGGATTCGAACCCCGGACCATTGATAAAAGAAACCGATTCTCTACCACGGCACAACTGACTTCAACTGTCATATTGACGCGCATACATAAAAGCTGTAGCAGACGTCTTAAAAAATATGTTGGCACTAAGATGGAAAAAGTATATTTATTGAACAGAATTGAAAATGTTGTGTCAAAAGGAGAAATTGCTCATTACGAGCAATTTCTTCTTTGACACAATATTTTCAAATATGGTCTGCTGCAGAGGCGTCCAAATGCGTCTACGTGTGGACAAATGTATATAAGGACAGGTTGGAATATTCCCATTTTAGTGATATTTGAGTCCAATTTTCCCTTGAATAAACTATATCTGGTGGAAAAAAAAAATCTATATTTTTAAATCGTTTATTTAAAGGTCATCAACGTGGATCAAATGTAAATTGCAATATCAAGTTATTAATAAATCTGAAAGATGGAGGTCTCAGCTGTTAAGCTACATTATTAATTTCGATTTAGACATTATAACGTAATATAGACGTCGTAATAAGAAATGTCTGGCATAAAAAACCAACTGTGCTATTATGAAAATGTAATAAACTATTTCTAATGAGTAAAATCATCTGATATATCGAAAAAGAAAAATATACAAAAACGCAGAGCACTAGATAAGAAGGTAAACTGGTCGTTTTCCAACACTATCCCTCTTATGACTCAAGTAAACCCTTTGTTGTTGGTACTCAAATGAATCGTCTCACTGAGACGATTCTTTTGAGTACCCAAAACATAGGGTTTGAAGGACATATAAGGATATAGGAATTTAAATACATTACTTATCTAGAGCTCTGCAAAAAACGACAACAAACAAACCTTGATTACAAATAAAAAGAAAAGATGTAAGCTATTCCTGTCTTTAAAAGATTATGTGTAAAATCCACTCAACTGATTATCTATGTAAGCCACACGTAAGTATGTGACAGACAAACTAAGGTTAATGTATCTATACTTACAATGTACTATAGGCCAATGTGTATTGACTTAACATAGTTTAGTAAATACCGTCACAAATAAACACAACAAAAAAAAACTAAATCGTAATAACCCGAGTAAAACATAATTAATATAACAATAACATGTAACGGGCTTAGCTCCGGTTCATAAACTTACAATGGACCCGGCTTGAGTTAATACAGAAATAAATCTTGATTTGTTTATTCAGCGATGTATTATCTGAGCCGGGTCACGGTGAAATCTACAAGATTGAACGAACTTAACCCTTTCCCTCATATAGACGCTTTCTGACGCCTCTGCAGCCGACGGATTTTTTGAAAACATAGTGACAAAAGAAGAAATTGCACAAAACGTGCAATTTCTCCTTTTGCCACAATGATTTTCTACTTTTTGTCATAGGTTATCCATTCAACTATGGAGATTTTCTATGTTTTGACAAAGAAGTTCAAAGTCGTCTGCTGCAGAATTGTCGTATGAGGGAAATGGTCAATACCAAGAGAAACATGTCAGACTGCAGAATAAGTCTTATTTTTTATATTACTCGACGCCGATGACCTGATCGTGGCCTTTATTTTAATCTGTGTATCATTATGACGTACACTATTTTCATCAATTTGATATGTGCCATGTATCACATTATACACGTGTCTTAATAAAAAATAATCGCAAAACTGATGAAAATACATATGTATGTATATGTTTATATGACGATCAAGAACTGGTCAATAGAATCCAGTAATGAATGAGTGAATTTGAAAGCCTGTGGTCCAAATATACTATGAATGGATAGTGCATTCTCTGATCGGATTTGGGGGATGTACAGACTGATATAATGAACGATTGGGGTTTTCAACAATTGCTCCCTCATATCATGGCGACGGGTTCACCTACACTTTTCCCGTGTGTTTCCTGGTTTTCTCACACCAGTTCTCAAAACAACAGTATTTCCAAGCAGCCGGTTGCTTTTTCACATTTACTGTCAGCCCATTACAGGCTGATATAAAAGACTTTGCTCCAGATCCATTCAGATAGGACTGTTATGTAAAGCCGCGTCGTACTTTTTGTTTATACTTTAGGTTGGATGCCGTAACCTTTTACCCTTTCAAACAAACAGACGTATGTAGCAGACGACTTTTGAAAACAGTGTGGCAAAAGAAGAAATTACTCATTATAAGCAATTTCTCCTTTTACCACAATGCTTTTTTAAACCTAATTCAATAATCGTTCATTAACTTATAGAGATTTTCAATTATGTATGACGAAAAGTCGTCTGTTGTAGATTTGTCGTATATGGGAATTGGTTAATCCGTTTAATTCAGATAATGTGTGTCATCTCGTTCTCTTTGATAATTACCGTTACCGTCATATATCACAGAAATGTTAGACTAATCTTTTTAAAATATTGACAAACATTGCTGCTAAATCTTTAGTTTTCCTATTATACTACTGTTTATTTATAGAGGGGGAAAAATGCTGTAATGATTGGGTGAAAAGGGTTATGAAAGGGTTTTTCATCGTATTAGGGATTTGTTTACTTTTCAGTGTTATCCCTTTTAGTTTGTGTATGTTTATGCAAGGTATTGTTTGTGAATGTACAGACACGTTTTACAATAAACCGTGTGTCGAGAAAGATAGACATTTACTATCGGTTTGATCCGGATCAAACCGGCAATTGCAATAATTGTTCTGACTCCGCGCTGGTCGTCAATTTATTAAAGACGATTTCAAGCCCCGGTAGCGACGCGGGCTGTCATTCCAGGGGCTGTGAGTTCGAACCCCAGCTCGGCCAACATTCTTTCCGACGTTTGACGAACGTCATTTAGACAATCGTCATTCGTCTTACATCAATGGGAATACAGTTATGTAACTGAACATATGAAAATGACATACTGACACAAAGGCAAAAACATTTTGAGCGAGCTGCTCATTGTGCTGACTGTCTCCTTTTCCCATCATGTATTTAAAACGCGTATGATACAAAGGGCGTCAGTAGTCGACGGTTTTAATAATGGTTAAATGCGTGTATATGATATGATCTACGCAATCATAAATTGACTATATTCTCTTGGGATAGGGAACTCATTTTAATGGAATTGCTTCCTTTGTGCGTCAAAACATTAAATTTCGGTATATAATAACGACATAATTACTTGTATATCAAGTCGACAATGTAAATGGCTATAAAAGTCATTTTTTCTACTTCATTGAGAGATTTAACTACGTTACATACATTTCATAGTAAACATTTGAGCACGTCACACGAAACCCGACCCTCGGAATTGTGCAACTTTGACCTATCAAGATCAGCCTGCACATATCCGCAAGATATCCCTTTCCGCGTTCAGTCATAACAGTAGTATGGAAACCTTTGAAGAAACATTGTGAGAAAAGCGTCGCTAGTGCAATTTCATCACGGTTTACATAAATTTCAAAACTTCCGAAGAACGCTTTACGCATGACGTGGATCATCAATGCTTTTTATCATTAAAAGATATCGTTGTTCGATAATTGGTGGTCTTGTATTCAATGGTAGTTATTCAGACTCGTGTACAAAAATATACATATTTCATAAAATTAATAGAGCCTGGACAATCAGTATGAAACGCAGCCGCACATTGACCTGTATACATATATATTCTTTATTTCCTCCAAAGATGAAGAGCATTATTTACGTTTGAACACATTGTGAATTGATAATGAGCAATTTCTTCCTTTTCAAATATGTTTTCATCTGTGTTAAATTATTGTACTTTCATCGATAGAGATTTTTCATATGTTTTCCTAGATGTTGTTGAAGTCGTCTGCTGTAGATTCATTGCATTGAATGTGCATTTAAAGCAAAGGTTTCAATGACAATAGTCACATTACCACAAGACTCGGGAAGGGTTCAATACAAATCAGATTGCATTACAACGCCATAATTTGAGACCGAAATCCATTGAAAGTTGTCGATTGAATAGATAGTGCTTCGTTACGTTTGGGTAGCTTAAAACAATGATTGAACTATTGACAAAACGCCCATTAACACCCTTCAACATATACCAAATCTGCAGCAGACGACTTTGAATGTATTTTGTCAAAACATAGAAAATCTCCATAATTGAATGGATAACCTACGACAAAAAGTGGAAAACATTGTGGAAAAAGGAGAAATTGCACGTTTTGTGCAATTTCTTCTTTTGTCACTATGTTTTCAAAAAGCCGTCTGCTGCAGAGGTGTCAGAAAGCGTCTATATGAGGCAACACTTCAACATATTACAAAAGTTGGGAAGATCACTTAAGTAGCATCTAAGTAAAAATATGATAAAAATCTATTAAACAGTAGATCTATATAGTTTATGAAAAGAGTTAAAACCATTTGTCAAGATGAGAAATTGTTCATATTGAGCAATTTCTCTTCTTATCATAATTTGTTCCGATTCATTTGCAGCAGATGGATTAAAACTTCACGCCTGCACAAGGAAAAGGGATAACCGCGTATCACAGTGAGTGAGGGTTGATTATGTGACTCGCTTCAACCGAGTTATACATTTGAATACATGCATGTGAGTATAGAAACTCTGTTTCAACCATAGAGGGGAAAGCTTATAAGTTTGAAAAAACATATAGGGATTCGAGATAATTTCACGTCTAGTTGGTGAGATATTCAGTCTTTAAATTGTTTATTATCACCATTGAATGTAATAAAAACAAGGAACCAGATATTCAAATTAACCATATCCCATCATCCCTTGTGACGTAACATTTCCGCCTCGCGGCGACCAGACTTGGTACTCGAGAAACTAAGTTGACATGTGTTTTTTCTATTTGATTGAAAAGCTATAATCGATTTAAAAGGAAGTATTTACAATGTATCGTAAAAATAAACACATCGATTAGACTTTGACATTAGACAAGTCTTTTAAAGTGTTTAATAGTCGGTCGTAAAATGCTGATTAATTTATAGCATTTGAAAAGCGAATTGATAACGCTTTTGTTAGCGATTAATTGATTACTAGTGAAAAGGCTAGTAAATTGTTTTACATCTCCAACTGAACAAAAAAAGAAAAAAATAACCCTTTCCCTCATATAGACGCTTTCTGACGCCTCTGCAGCAGACGGCTTTTTGAAAACATAGTGACAAAAGAAGAAATTGCACAAAACGTGCAATTTCTCCTTTTGCCACAATTGTTTCCACTTTTTGTCATAGGTTATCCATTCAACTATGGAGATTTTTCTATGTTTTAACAAAATACGTTCAAAGTCGTCTGCTGCGGAATTGCCGTATGAGGGAAAGGGTTAAAAGAATAGATAGAATTGGTAATTAAAGGGTTCATTTATTTTTCAGCAAATGCAGTTAGTTATCAACTTGTCGTGCATTGCACTTCCCTTATTTAGCGGTCACCTCTGTTAAGCAGCCAATTTGTGTTTATCAGTCATTGGGAGATTTACGCAAACAAAATGTTCTTCTTTATTTGACTTGTATCAAGCAGCCACCTGTGTTCAGCAGCCACGTTTTGACTCTCCCTCGGGTGGCTGCTTAAGACAAGGTTGACTGTTTATGTTCATGTAACGTGTCACTATAACAGAGTTTAATATATCAGCCTTACCCTTGATTAATTATAAAAACTATTGTTGAAAAAGTCATAAGCAATTTCTCCTTTTGCCACAATGTTTTCAAAATGTGTCTGCTGTAGATGCGTAATAAGAATCATTTGTTTGTAGGAAGGGGTCAATAGTCCTGATTAACCCTTTCCCACATACAACAAATCTGCAGCAGACGACTTTAACGTATTTTGTCAACAATTAGGAAATCTCTATAATTGAATGGATAACCTATGACTAAAAGTGGAAAACATTGTGTCATAATGGAGAAATTGCTCGTTCTGAGCAATTTCTTCTTTTGTCACTATGTTTTCAAAAAGCTGTCTGCTGCAGAGGCTTCAGAAAGCGTCTACGAGGGAAAGGGTTAACAGAATCAGGAACACACTTTAAAATTGACATAAAACCTTACCTATAATCCCAAAAAGGGAATTCATCTTCCGTCCTTGTTGCCTTGGCCTTTGACTTGGCGAGCCTTTGCTTGTACGCTCTCTTCAGGTAGGTATCCATCTCACTCGGCTAATAAACACAAGCCACTCTATTGCGTGTTAAATTTAGATCTAATTAATCCTGTTTCACTCATGTTCCGGTCTTTTAAATGCTCAATCTCACGAATGAATGTTTAATGAGGACCTGATAAAACGTGGTCTTCGACACAAACAACCTGTGCTCTAATTCCTTATCACTTATTCTAGTATATCGTGATTAATTCCTTTTTAGGAATATCGTTGACACGCCCCTCTACGTCTTATAACGGTTTTCTAACTTCGATTTTCCTTCGTTCGTCTGTAATTGCCACATCAAAGAGAAACGTTTCCAGAACCTTTAGATCCTCAATTCTTTATTTCGAAACTGCAGATCGAAACTATCTGTCAATAAAAAGAATACATTTTAAGTTTTATTGGTAAATCGACCAGTTCACGAGATAGCCGTATAGTCTTCTGTGTGCATGTACACATTTATCGCTTGGCTAACTATCGCTCAGTTTTGCAGAGAAAGGAATGTCATTGGCTTTCCTCCACGAACCTATATCATGAGATATTAAATGAAACATACTTTCAGTAGAAAATATGTTTCTGGATGTGCACCTTTAAACCTTTCCCTTTCTGGCGCCTCTGCAATGTCTCTTTTTGTCATAAAATGTCCATCTTTATTTAAAGACTATTCTTTCATTAATAGAAAGTTTCCATATTGTATTTTTAATGTTTTCAAAGTCGTACGATACAGATTTGATGTATGAGGGAAACGGTTAACAATCTGTTTCTGAAAACCTGTGTCTGTCAACATACCCTTCAACATGTTCTTTCCTATGCAGCATGCTAAAAAGGGATCTAGCATAATACAGAGATAGTGTTATTTGTTGTGTAGATTAAGATAACTAAAAGGTAAAAGTCGAGTCTAGTTGAGACCCAGACGAGCCTGTACATCCGCTGAGACAGGTTAGACTCTTCACTATCCGTCCTTATTTAAACGAATACTTAATACATCCTTCACACACAAAGTTAAAAGTGTAGCCCCACTTGTTTTACGCCAAATACCGTTATATGACCCGGATACGGAGTGTCAATGAGACCGTCATTCGATAAACGCGGATCAATTATTATATATAAGATCAAATGTTTAACCCTTTCCCACATACAACATATCGGCAGCTGACGACTTCGAAAACATATAGGCAAATAAATTGAAAATCTCTTTACAATGCATTTATAATTAAAAACTGTTGAAAATATTGTGGAAAAAGGAGAAATTGCGCTAGTTTTGAGCAATTTCTCCTTTTGTCAAGATATTTTCAAAAGTCCTTCTGGTGTAAAGTCTTCAGAAAACATCTATATGAGGAAAAGGGTTAACATATAAATTCGTCTAAATCTACCATGGCTAAAATCAAGTACAATGCTGTTTGTTGATCTAATAGAGTAGCGTATTTAAACATTGTGTAAATCAAACCACAGAGAGAACAGTTTTCAATTGAGGGATGTCACATAAGAAAGAAACTTCGGGACTTCGCGACCAGGCAGATCAACATCACCTGCTCCATTCCGCAGACTGATCAGGATCATTCCATGGTCCCCGTAAGATCAGATTAACACTTAACGTTAATTCTGAAGTAAACACACCGTATGAAGTGTATACTGATCTATATCTGCATTTTAAAAAAAAGCCAACCAATGTCCGGTTTTCGTATGACTTGAATAAATCAATTAAGTATACTGTATCGTTTTCTTCAGCCACACTTCTAAAGTACATGTAGATCTATATTAGGTTTTTAATTTACTTCATGTTTACAAAACGAACCGTTGTTTCGCGTGGAAAAATATTTTTTATTTAAACAGAGTAAATGTGTTTAGCTTGTGCACGTGTGTAGATCTATGCCATTGAAACAAAACATTGAACCAATAGTCCATGGAAACACTTTGAGCCATTTCAGCGCATATAGAATTTTTAGATTTTTGCAAACAACAAAGAATCAGGTGTTTCAGCTCGTAAGGAGCCGTCTCACCTGAACTCAGCTTGTTTTGTCTTTTAAGTTATCAAAATACTCCAAAATCCTTCTACAGTCTTCAGTTGGCGAATATTTGATTGTCAAGAGCGTCCCCTGTATATTACTGCAGTTTAGCTTTACTCTGCACTTCTTGTTTAGTAAAACAAGACGAAATATAGAAACAGTTGGAAGAACGATTTTGATGCTTACATGTAGTTACATTGCGGGAAATACAAAAAATCGTTTCGAGAAGCATCACCTTTTCCCACAATGCTTGTAAAAGTCGGCTGCTGTAGAGTATTCAGTGTCAGGTACAGGGTTTAAGGGTAGCAAATTAATAGTTTCACGGCTGTAGAAAAACGTATTGTAACTTTCACCTAAAGTGAAAAATCAATTTAGGTCTAACAAATCGAATATCAAGTCTACTTCCTAACCCTTTCTCCTTGGATTGGTCGAGCCCTGAACTTAGACGCTGATTGCAGATCAAAGGGTCGTTAGTTCGAATCCCAACTCGGCCAAAATTCCTACCAACGATTCACTCTTGCCTACAGATAACAAGTCCGAAGTAGACGACTGTGCAAACATCTTGTCAAAAATGTGTAAAACCTCTGTAAATGAATCTTTTCTAAATAGGTAGAGTTGAAAACAGTGTGACTCAATCATTATGGACAATTTCTCATTTTGTCACAATGTTTTTTAAAAAGTGTTCTGCTCTGCTGCAGAGGCGTCAACAAATAAAGCAGTTAGTATGGCAAGTCAGCACATTGTATTTGAAGAGTGTTTTGTGGAGTATCTGTGCAAGAAAGTCTGGAAACAAGAGGTCGTCCACCGTGATTCAACAGAAATATTGTTGAAAACGGTGGCGTTTAACACCAATCATTCAATTTCGTTTATTTTGATATACATGTATATGTTGTATTGAACAAAATAACAACTAAATGACGGATTTCTTTTTTTTTTAAAACGTAGATGCCATTTTGTTCTTTGAATGGACAAATATAGAATTTTGAGCATGCATATTTTGTTCTGAATTGCATGTAATTGAAATGTGTTTGGGGGTAAAAATCAGTAACAGTTACAAGTCTATACTAATATTAAAAATAAAATATGGGGGTGTTTTTAATCATCGCAGACTAGATTTGGACGAAACAAGAATGATTCTTTCATTTAACATTAACATTGGAGAAGTAATATGTAAATTATTTCGAGACTAATAAAGCAAATGTAGACAAAAATTCTGCTATTAATCATTAAAGCTACTTTCCCTGAGATCTATATGAATATCGTAGATAACATTGTGGTAATGGGAGAAACTGCTAAAGTTTGATAAAAAATCTCATGATATTTTCACGTCTGCATCTTGTAACAGATTCACTCTCGATGTTTGATATATACGTCTATATACGATTTGAATTAATTATTTCACGTCCGTTCGACGGAATATTATTTAATCCTATTCAATATCCATTTTTAAGAAGATGATCTGTTTTGTAAGTTGTTGTAACAGACTCTATTTTCCACGTCATCTTTAATGAACATCGGCTATCTATATCTATATAAATTACAGTTTTGTCTTCATTTCGATAAAATTTCCAAATTGTAAGAAATATATGAATACTCAAGTTAATACAAATATTAAAAATAAGTAGTATTTCTATGCAATTATTTATTGACCCGAATGAAATAATCTATTAAATATTGCAAGTGTAATGGGTAAAAGTTCGTTGTTTTCATTTTTCTAAAACTTAAGCAAACAATATCGACCTATTTGCATTGAACGTTATGATTCATGTGAAAGAAAACCGAACACACCCCTTTTCAATAACAATTCCTTCATTCTGAAACGCATTATGATCTGAAATAAGATTTCTTGTCCTTGTTATATCAGAGTTCATTTAATACATAAAAGAGCCATTTCATCCAAATATATTCTGACCTGCTTGAGTTTGCTGATATATTCTAATTGCTTTTTGTCCAATGTATTTGGTTTATGAAAAATAGTAAATCACGCAATAGCCCGTTCAGAATAAGTATTTGTTTGTTCATTTTCAAATGCAGTGTAAACACTTTTAAGTTAAAGGAGAAAGTATTTATAGGAAGGTAAAGTCAGAAAAACGACAGAAAGAAATCGGATCTTACCTTAAAATTCCAGCTGTCAAATTTGAAAATAAACCTTTCAAGTAATGAATAACAGTATACGTATCACAAAACAGTTAAATTAAATTGATTCGGTTCAGTCGAAATCGATCAATCTCTCCTATCATGTCAATTTCAACAACTGACCTGTCCACTTTATTGACAGTAACTCCTTGTTTAAAACTGACCACTTGGACACGTTACATAGATATGACAATATTCGATCTATGAGTAAAATTTTAACGGTTTGAAAAAAATCAATGAGACGTTTGACACCTTCACTCCGAGTACTCTAATTGCTCTGTTCCCGTTGATGACAAACTGTTTCCCACAATCCACTTCGAATTTAACTATCGCGGAAATATGATTTTCACTTAATTGCAGCAATCAAACATGATTGTTTTATTGTATTGATCGATGTTTTAAATTATTGAACACTAATTGACTGTGCCAAACCAATCAGTAATGTTAAATAAAAACATATCTGCTTTAAGCCATAACCCCATTATCTCAACCATTCGTCTGCAAGATTGAATAAACATGAGCCGCGGTTCGTAAAAATGAACCCCAAAACATGAATATCAATATATTTGGATTTCGATTGTTTTGTGTTTGAAGCCGCATTAACAATTGTGTTAATTATATCTCGACGTTCACTGTTAAAGTTACCAGGACTACTGGTCCGTTTATCCTGACACCAACTAGTCAGTCGTAATGCCAATTCGCAACCCTGAGCGCAGCCATTACTACAATGTTTAAAGTCTTTATTATGACCCGGCCGGTGATCGAACCGGCGACATCCCGAATCCGAGGCGGACGCTCTAACCACCACACCACGAACGCGGTCATAAGAATAAGGCTATACTTGTTTTGTTTCACTTGTTGTAAACTTGCCACATATGATGTATTACTAACTTTGTGCAAAGATCGGTACTGTACATGTATTTCCGTCAAAATGAAATTGTAATGTAATTATATAGACGGACTACTCGGATTGAGAATACGCTTTTTAGCTTTGTTATGCTTATTATATAGTGCACACTATATCATACACAAGTATCTGACAAGAGCAGACAAATTCAATAAACAGAGTTACATACAAGAACGTCCGGGTGCGATACCCTAGCTCTTTCCGGAAAGACCCCTTGGTTCTTAAACGTATATAGCACATATACACGCAAGGCACTGTTTTCCTGGAAGGACCAGTACTTAATGTGTAAGTCTTTCTTCAACCATGTGCATTGTAACATTGTAAAAACCATTGGCAAAATAATGCGAATGATGTTGTATCTTCACCGGTTTAGGGCATACTGCTGCTGACTACATTCGACAATTCTGCAGCAGACGAATTTGAACGTATTTTGTCAAAACAGAAAATCTCCATAATTGAATGGATAACCAATGACAAAAAGTGGAAAACATTGTGGCAAAAGGAGAAATTGCACTTTTTGTGCAATTTCTTCTTTTGTCACTATGTTTTTCAAAAAGCCGTCAGCTGCAGAGGCGTCAGAAATCGTCTATATGAGGGAAAGGGTTAAGCATATATAACTGTCCCGTTCTATAGTGTTGCGGTTCATTCGTGTTTCTGCAAGGTTTCAATTGGGTTTTGTTCGAACCCTTTTCACAATACAAAATAAAAATGCTACGCCTAATCAGTATGTTTGGTTTTTTTAAACATTGTGAAAAAAAAAGAATAACTATCTGACTCGAATCGATATATTTCTATTTTTGTCTTAATACATGGTAATGTGTCTGAATGGTACAGTACAGAACGACCTGGTATAGCATTTACTCTTAATGTTTTTAAGGGAGCCGGTCTTTAAAATATCGTATCAGGTAAAGTGTTAACCTTTTCCCATTTACAACCAATCTGCAGCAGACGATTTTGAAAACATCTAGGCAAAAAAGTATGGAGAAAATCTGTTTATGTAAGTATATTTATTTAAAAATGTTGAAAACATTGTGGTATATAGAGAGTAATTGCCTATAATGAGAGCAATTTCGCCTTTTGACAAATGTTTTCAAAAGTCGTCTGCTGCAGATGTGTCAAGATGCGCCAATATGTCGAAAAGGGTTAACCCCTTCCGTCATACGACAATTCTGCAGCAGATGTTTTGTCAAAAAATTGAAAATCGCTATAGTTGAATGGATAACCTATGACTAAAAGTGGAAAACATTGAGACAAAAGAAGAAATTGCTCGTTTTGAGCAATTTCTTCTTTTGTCACTATGTTTTAAAAAAAGCCGTCTGCTGCAGAGGCCTCAGAAAGTGTCTATATGTGGAAAGGGTTAATGTGAATTGCTCTGTTTGGAGTCAATGGAATGAGACCTGTAACATTGTCAAAACAATAAATAAGTCGCTATCTAAAATCATGGGGTTTTCTCTGTATTTTTTATCAAAGTGAAATGAGCCGTCACGTTGTAAACACTCTGATTATTTAGATAACAACTCGAAATGCTCTTATCGTTAAAAAGCTTTCTGATTTTAATCTTCTCTTTCATTGATAAAAACAACCAACATAAAACATTATGAGAAAAGTAGCTGTTGTTTGATGCGTCTTTATATTAGTACTATTATTATTATTATCGTCATCATCATCTTTCATTATTGTTGTTATTATTATTATTATTATTATAAGAATCATCATCTTTCATTATTGTTATTATTATAAGAATCATTAGTAATGTTTTGTATATTTTATTTAACTGAATGAAAAATAATAATTGTAAAA
This sequence comes from Serripes groenlandicus, assembly GCA_031761405.1. NCBI lineage: Eukaryota > Metazoa > Mollusca > Bivalvia > Cardiida > Cardiidae > Serripes > Serripes groenlandicus. The sequence goes on from JASEVX010000025.1 coordinate 1,260,322, forward strand.
CCTTAAAACTTTTAATGATATTTATTACAAAACCTATGAGGGAAATCGATAATTTGTAGGAACATTTATTTCATAAGACATGAATTTTGTGTTTCTGTAATGTATTGTTTGGTTGTATATAGCATATAGCATATTTTTACCTAACATATTGCAGTTGACATAACCTATTTCTCACATGATGTATTATTATTTGTAACATTTGATTATGTATTCTGGGCCGGTGGCCTTTCATTACATAAATAAAAATATTGAACAATTGTAGTAGTAGTAGAAGAAGTAGTATCATCATCACCATCATAATAACAATGATGGTGATTATTAGTTAAGTCAGAAAAGTAGATATCTACGTGTATGGTATAAAATGTAATTCATGCTGGAGCGTGAATGGTGTTTTACAACGGTTTCGTCATTTTTCTGATATATCACGGCATTTCCTGGGTCAGTTCCCAGTACTACTGGTCCATTTATCCTGACAACAGCTAGTCAGCCGTAATGCTAACCTCTCAATTGTAAGCGCTAGGAGGGAATACATGTATTACCATTTGAAATGGTCTTTGGTATGACCCACTTCATGCTGGAATGAATCAAAGTAAGACCACAATTGTTTTCTAAGTGACCAACAAACATCCTGAAAACACGACAGCTTTAGTGTGTTCATGAAAATTAACATTGTGTGTATGCACGTTATACATGTGTGTATACATGAAATAGAACTTATGCTGTACTAGTCCTTTGACCCTTTCAGCTACTGTTAAATTGTCCTGTAATGCACGTATTTAGCCTTAACCCACATATAACAAATCTGAAGCAAACGATTTCGAAAAACGTCGATACAGTCTATTATTATTATTAAAAGTGTAAATGTTGAACACAGTTAAAAACATTAAGTCAAACGAAAACTTGCTCAATTACTCCGTATGTCAGAACTCGTCTGCTACAGATGCATCAAAGTTCGTCTGTATGCGAGGAAGTACTAAACAACACGTGAGAACAGCGTACATGTATCTACAAATATCAACCTGCACATTCGTTTTATCATTTTGGTCCACAGTGTCCGTTATCCATCTATTACTTCTAAGGACCTACTAACCCATTAACTGATTAAGTATGCAACTACGTCATGAAAGTCAATGACATTGGTACAAGTTGGACTAGTACACATATCTACAAAGATCAACCTACATATTCATGTTCTAATTTAGGTCCACAGTGTCCGTTATTCATCTATTACTTCTAAGGACTTACTGATTCAATAAGTATGCAATAACGTCATGGAAAATCAATGACATTGGTACAAGATGGAATATTTCATGTACTACAAAGATCAAACCTGCATATTCATATTCAAATTTTGGTCCACAGTGTCCGTTATCTATTTATTACTTCTAAGGACTTACTGATTCAATAAGTATCTAATAACGTCATGAAAGTCAATGGCATTGGTACAAGTTGCACTAATTAATCGGGATAAAGGTTAATTAAAGCGACGGGTTCTTACCCAGCAGTCAAAGCTTATTTTAATATTTTAAAAACAAAACACGATACAAAATAAATTTACTTACTAAGTTTGCCTATATTGAATCCACACACATGCATTAATTACACATTAAATACTAAAGTCCAATATATTTTAACAATGGTTAACGTCACTATTTAATGTTGAAACGTTCCTCTTGGCTTTGTTAAGACCCATCAACTAATTTAAAAAAGCAAGTAAGTTACAATTAAGTATCTCGTAAGATCTAAGCAATTATCTCGAATAAACATTTCTTTGGGCACTTTATGGCTTAAAGGTCTACAGATTTGGTCAACTTACGTATTGTATAGAACATGACAAGGTCAAGTTGATTTTAACCAATAAAAGAAGAATGCATTCACTCTTATCTTAAGCGACATATTGACTTAGTCCTTATTTGATGTTTTAAGATAGGACGCTGTATCTGTCCGATTATCTACGAACAGAGAATGATTGACATGATTGACAAACACGTTATCTGTTTGTATCTTCTTCTTATCCATTGTAGGCTTTTAAGACCCCTATACACTTTATACATTGTCCTTCTCTTGTAATCGTAGATGCTTGTAAAATAAAAATTGAAACAAAGATGAAGATACAAATGAAAGTCAGAATTGCGGTTTGAAAAGACTAGTAGTCCTATGTTAACCCTTTCCCTCAGACGACAATTCTGCAGCAGACGACTTTGAACATATTTTGTCAAATAATGGAAAATCTCTATAATTGAATGGATAACCTATGACAAAAAGTGAAAAACATTGTGGCAAAAGGAGAAATTGCACGTTTTGTGCAATTTCTTCTTTTGTCACTATGTTTTCAAAACGCCGTCTGCTGCAGAGGCGTCAGAAAGCGTCTTTATAAACGAGCAATTTCTCCTTTTGCCACAATATTCATTGTTTTCCACTTTTAGTCATAGGTTATCTATTCAATTATAGAGATTTTCTATTTTTTGACAAAGTCGTCTGCTGCAAAATTGTCGTATGAGAGAAAGGGTTAAAGGTGCTGAACTCCAGGTGGGGATCACAATTTTGAAATGTTTAAACTTTTCCAAATACTGCTTATTGTGACAACACAGTAAGTAATAAATATTCTTGTATGACTATATATTGTTTATATATTCGACTCATCTTACCTTACCACAACCTGCTCTAAGGGGAGGGCCGTCACTAATGTTGGTAAAACTTCTGGCCCAACCCTTTTGTCTTTGATCTCAATATAACTATTAATTAATTAATTAATTTGCATGCATTTCAATTCTACTTGTAAGCTGCTTATATATACACATGTATAATCTGTGCAATGTATTATAAACATGTATTGATATCTTCTGCAATAAAATAGTATTAAACTAAGTAATAAATAGTTCAAAACTATTTTGGAAGTAAATATTGAAAAAAAACCAGTAAATTGAAAGTCATGAAATTACATAATGTGACTTACTGGGTATGTCTACCCAGTAAAAATGAAGCATACACGATCAATATTTATATGTTTATTGTACTGCAAGGTGAAATTATTATTCCAATTTTATCCCAGGATTATGATTCTAATATTTCAAGACAACTTTTGAACAGTTTTAAAACTTTGACTATACCATCTATAGTGTTATAAAACCTTGATTGCACTATCTATAGTGTTATAAAAGCTTAATTATGCTATCTATAATCTGGAATTCAGCACCTTTAAAGAAATGAATACTAGTATTAGCAGACAGTGGTAGGCATCTTTTTAAAATGTCACATGCTAAAACCTCGTATTTAACCCTTTCCCTCATATAGACGCTCTCTGACGCCTCTGCAGCAGACGGCTTTTTGAAAACATAGTGACACAAGAAGAAATTGCTCAAAACGAGCAATTTCTCCTTTTGCCACAATGTTTTCCACTTTTAGTCATAGGTTATCCATTCAATTATAGAGATTTTTTTTTTTTTGACAAAATATGTTCAAAGTCGTCTGCTGCAGAATTGTCGTATGAGGGAAAGGGTTAAGAAACTAGTGCAAACTTTGGGAGTTTAAAGACTAACTGCTGGTATCTTCAGAAACTAGAAATTGAGAGTAACGGGGACTTATTAGTCGCCGGGCAGAAGCCCGCGACCTCTATTTTTAATAGGTTTTCGGAAATCACATGGGAGGGGGGATTATTATTAGAAAGAAACACATTTAGATGTCTTGAACATATTACAATTGTGTTTGTTTAAAAACACTAAGTAATGACACATCTAAAATGAAATAAATATTCCGATGTTTTAGGTATTTTCAGTTTCTTTATTTTGACTCGCATTTATGTTTTTTTGTTTTATTTACGAAGACAAAACAGTCCCTATTAGCTAGACTGAAATACTTTATTTTACACTATATACTACATGTAACCAAAGGCGATAACTACAAACATTTACGTCGCACAGTCTAATTTGGTTTACATACCAACTGCGTAGATCAATCTCCTTTGCAGAGAGCCGCTCTTTACACTCACTTACAGATAGTAAATCATAGGTGATTTAAAATGTTTATTTGGTTCGAAACAAATGAAGAAAAGAACAAACCGAGATAAAACTGGTTTTAATAGAAAAATTACTTTGAACGAACATTCTCTGCCTATAAAGAGAGTTTCAAGAACGACACCTCTGCGAATAAGAAAGAATCGGTCTTTCGTACACAATTATTTCGTCCTTGTTTGATATAAATTTAATATATCTGCTTCAACTTCATACTGCCAAACAATCCACAGGTCGATTATGGCTGGTAGGCGCTTGTTAGGATAAGCCTAGTTAGAGAAATATGTTCAGTGTTAAAAAATATTTGCTCTGAACAGAAAGAACAGGAGTCTAGCCTGCAGATGTTTTTAAGTCAGCAGGCTTCTTCATCTGCGTATGTCTGATGGCAAACTATTTTAGATTATAATTGCCCTTGGGAAAACTTGAGTTGATGACGTAGTGTGTCTATTTAAAAAAGAGTACGGTTTAAAAGCTTAACTCCAGCGCCGAAGGCAATATTGAGGTTTTTTGCAAACAATACAGATTCAGGTGAGTCAGCTCGTAACGAGCTGTCTCACATGAAATCAGTATTGTTTGCCCTTTAGTTATCAAAATAGTCCAAAACTTGTTTTACATGAGAAATGGAAACGCCCGATTTTGAACTTGGAAAAGTCTACTTGAAACAACTCGGGGCTAAAAGAGTTAATTGATAAGAATGAATGAATGTATATTGTTTTATGGCGCATCGACAGCTAAGGTCATTTAGCGCGCAATTAAATTTAATTATTCATGATCCCTGGGTAAACAAACCAGTACTAGGCTAGAAAATGTGCCTTGCCCAAGGGCACTCCACCATGACCGTAGTGCCGCGACTGGGGATCGAACCCGGGACATGACCACAGCGGCTTCCTCTAATTGATAAGAAGTGGAGAACATTTACATTAGAAAGAAATAAACCCTACGTACCCTGCCCATCAGAAATGAATCGTTAGATTTACAAGACAAGAATAGAAACACTTCTCATTTGGCTACAAATACAAATTCACGCGTGAATATCACGAAACTGATAACGTAGGATGAATACGAAGTTGGATTGCTCCATCAAACGAGAGACACATCAGGACCAAGCAGGGGCGGATCCATGAATTTTTCCGAGGAGGGGTATCGATGTGGATGTTAGCCGTTTCATTTTTAAACGTTTCCAGTTTTAACCGCGCGGATATGGCAAGCCAATTGTCCAATAATTACGTGAACCTAGGTTTACGGTCGAAAAACTAGGATTAACGATCGATAAACTAGGTTTTTCGAACGTAAAACAATGTTAACCTATACTTTCGAGCGAAAACATAGGATAACGTCGTAAACCATAGTTCACGCTCGTAAACGTAGGTTCACGCTCGTAAACCCAAGTTCACGGTCGTAAACATAAGTTCACGTTCGTAAACTATGGTTCACGCTCGTAAACATAGGTTCACGCTCGTGAACCCCGGTTCACGCACGTAAACATAGGATAACGACCGAAATTCGTAGTTCAATCGAGAAACCTAGTTTATCAAACGTAAACCATGGTTTACGGTCGATAAACTAGGATTATCAAATCAACTATGAATTTCGGGCGTGAACCTAGGTTTACGACCGTGAACCTATGTTTACGAGCGAGAACCATAGTTTACGAACGTGAACCTATCTTTACGACCGTGAACCTAGGTTCACGTTCGTAAACTATGGTTCACGCTCATGAACCCAGATTCACGCCCGTAAACATAGGTTCACGCTCATGAACTTAGGATAATGACCGAAATTCTTAGTTCAATCGAGAAACCTAGTTTATCGAGCGTGAACATGGGTTCACGAGCGTAAACTATGGTTTACGCCCGTTATCCTATGTTTTCGCTCGAAAATATAAGTTAGTATTCGATAAACCTGGTTTTACGTTCGAAAAACCTAGTTTATCGATCGTTAATCCTAGTTTTTCGAACGTGAACCTGGGTTCACGTAATTATTGGACAATTGTCCAATAATTACGTGAACCTAGGTTTACGGTCGAAAAACTAGGATTAACGATCGATAAACTAGGTTTTTCGAACGTAAAAGCATGTTAACCTATACTTTCGAGCGAAAACATAGGATAACGTCGTAAACCATAGTTCACGCTCGTAAACCATAGTTCACGCTCGTAAACGTAGGTTCACGCTCGTAAACCCAAGTTCACGGTCGTAAACATAAGTTCACGTTCGTAAACTATGGTTCACGCTCGTAAACATAGGTTCACGCTCGTGAACCCCGGTTCACGCACGTAAACATAGGATAACGACCGAAATTCGTAGTTCAATCGAGAAACCTAGTTTATCAAACGTAAACCATGGTTTACGGTCGATAAACTAGGATTATCAAATCAACTATGAATTTCGGGCGTGAACCTAGGTTTACGACCGTGAACCTATGTTTACGAGCGAGAACCATAGTTTACGAACGTGAACCTATCTTTACGACCGTGAACCTAGGTTCACGTTCGTAAACTATGGTTCACGCTCATGAATCCAGATTCACGCCCGTAAACATAGGTTCACGCTCGTGAACTTAGGATAACGACCGAAATTCTTAGTTCAATCGAGAAACCTAGTTTATCGAGCGTGAACATGGGTTCACGAGCGTAAACTATGGTTTACGCCCGTTATCCTATGTTTTCGCTCGAAAATATAAGTTAGTATTCGATAAACCTGGTTTTACGTTCGAAAAACCTAGTTTATCGATCGTTAATCCTAGTTTTTCGAACGTGAACCTGGGTTCACGTAATTATTGGACAATTGTCCAATAATTACGTGAACCTAGGTTTACGGTCGAAAAACTAGGATTAACGATCGATAAACTAGGTTTTTCGAACGTAAAAGCATGTTAACCTATACTTTCGAGCGAAAACATAGGATAACGTCGTAAACCATAGTTCACGCTCGTAAACCATAGTTCACGCTCGTAAACGTAGGTTCACGCTCGTAAACCCAAGTTCACGGTCGTAAACATAAGTTCACGTTCGTAAACTATGGTTCACGCTCGTAAACATAGGTTCACGCTCGTGAACCCCGGTTCACGCACGTAAACATAGGATAACGACCGAAATTCGTAGTTCAATCGAGAAACCTAGTTTATCAAACGTAAACCATGGTTTACGGTCGATAAACTAGGATTATCAAATCAACTATGAATTTCGGGCGTGAACCTAGGTTTACGACCGTGAACCTATGTTTACGAGCGAGAACCATAGTTTACGAACGTGAACCTATCTTTACGACCGTGAACCTAGGTTCACGTTCGTAAACTATGGTTCACGCTCATGAATCCAGATTCACGCCCGTAAACATAGGTTCACGCTCGTGAACTTAGGATAACGACCGAAATTCTTAGTTCAATCGAGAAACCTAGTTTATCGAGCGTGAACATGGGTTCACGAGCGTAAACTATGGTTTACGCCCGTTATCCTATGTTTTCGCTCGAAAATATAAGTTAGTATTCGATAAACCTGGTTTTACGTTCGAAAAACCTAGTTTATCGATCGTTAATCCTAGTTTTTCGAACGTGAACCTGGGTTCACGTAATTATTGGACAATTGTCCAATAATTACGTGAACCTAGGTTTACGGTCGAAAAACTAGGATTAACGATCGATAAACTAGGTTTTTCGAACGTAAAAGCATGTTAACCTATACTTTCGAGCGAAAACATAGGATAACGTCGTAAACCATAGTTCACGCTCGTAAACCATAGTTCACGCTCGTAAACGTAGGTTCACGCTCGTAAACCCAAGTTCACGGTCGTAAACATAAGTTCACGTTCGTAAACTATGGTTCACGCTCGTAAACATAGGTTCACGCTCGTGAACCCCGGTTCACGCACGTAAACATAGGATAACGACCGAAATTCGTAGTTCAATCGAGAAACCTAGTTTATCAAACGTAAACCATGGTTTACGGTCGATAAACTAGGATTATCAAATCAACTATGAATTTCGGGCGTGAACCTAGGTTTACGACCGTGAACCTATGTTTACGAGCGAGAACCATAGTTTACGAACGTGAACCTATCTTTACGACCGTGAACCTAGGTTCACGTTCGTAAACTATGGTTCACGCTCATGAATCCAGATTCACGCCCGTAAACATAGGTTCACGCTCGTGAACTTAGGATAACGACCGAAATTCTTAGTTCAATCGAGAAACCTAGTTTATCGAGCGTGAACATGGGTTCACGAGCGTAAACTATGGTTTACGCCCGTTATCCTATGTTTTCGCTCGAAAATATAAGTTAGTATTCGATAAACCTGGTTTTACGTTCGAAAAACCTAGTTTATCGATCGTTAATCCTAGTTTTTCGAACGTGAACCTGGGTTCACGTAATTATTGGACAATTGGCTTGCCATACGCGGAGGCCTCCACTTCTAGAATTTTTTTTCTTTCTTCTTATCCATATTAAACCGATGTATCCTATACATAGGTCTAGACTTTTAATACCATTTCTTTTTTATATATATTTTTCCTTTTTTCATACTTATAGTTATTCTATTTTAAAATCGAGTTGTAACCACTAGGGTGTCTTCAATGTGTGGGTCATTCTCATTCAGCACACTCAGATGAAAAGACTACGCTCGACTGAAAAAGCCTTCTATTACTTGTCTTAATAAATCTCTGGACAATATCATCAAGTTCAATATCCATTGAATGATGTAAATGCATCAAAGCCAGCCCAGTTAATCTCTCCTCGTGCATTGTATTGCGCATATCATTCTTTATTTTTCTGAGCCCAGAAAAAGATCTCTCTGCTTCGCATGAAGTAATCGGTAAAACACAACCTTCGTGAATAAGTGTCGTCATATTTGGAAACATGTCTTCATCCAATTCGTTGTAAAGCGATACCGGGTCACTGAGGCTGTCAAATTGATCGACTTCCAATTTCTGACAATACCTTTTCCATACTTTAATTTCCTTTAGTAAATCCTGGGACGAAATGCAGTCAGTATCAGTTTTCCAGAACATCAGCTGATGAGAAAGTCTCGTCAGCTCTTCTTCGCCAAGTTGAGTTATGTTGGATGGTAATAAAGAGCATATATAATATGTGGATGTGTCTTCGGTTTGGAAGCGAGATTTTAACTCTTGGAGTAAATAATCAAGGAATGGAATGGCCAATGTAGACTTGAAATATTCCTTTGGTTCTGTTGTGTTAACATTTGCTCTAGACTGTTGTTTTACACACGTTCTAAGAACTTTGATCTTTATTTCTAGGTAATTTGCAATTTATGTGGCATCAAATTCGATGTCCACCTCTCTACGTATTTCAGATATTTTCTCGACATGATGATCAAGCATTTCACAAGCTTCAATGTCAGAGGTTTAATATGTCAAGAACATATCTTACACATACAAAAGCAATCAAAACCGTGAAGTTTGTCAGTGATGTGAGCAATCCTTGTGCTGTTATCTTTGACTGTCTATCCCATGACCAATATTCATTGCTGCTTTCACCAAACGGATACAACATACGCTGTAGGCACTTGACAATGTAACCGTAGAGATGATAACATGTGTCCAAACACACATGCCTCTCTACGCACCTGGTTTTACAAAGTCAAACTAATTTCTTCTTCTCATATTCAGAGTCTTCAACCTCTAGGATATGCTCAAGAAACGATTGCTTTTTCGGAGATTGATCAAAGAAAAGAAACACTGAGTTAATTACATCAATCATATTTCTCACTAGAGGTAATTTGCATGCTGAAGCTATACTACGATTGAGAACATGACTTCGACAGTGAGTGTAGATGGCCAACTTGTTCAATTTTTTAATTTTAATTTTTTCCAATGACATAGCCGCAGCCCCATCATAAGCATGTCCACGCATTGCATCTACTGCAATATCATTGCTTTGAAGCGTTTCAACTTTCTTCTCTGCTATAGCTTCACCTGTGGTTCTTTTTAACTGAATAAAGTCAAAGAACTCTTCCCTAATGACTGCAGGTTGTTTGCCTCCATATCCAGAAATCTCAAACAAATAACCAAAATTTCCTTTTTTTGTATATTTGTTACTTCCGTATAAGCCGCCGTCCTCCTACTACCATTGGCTGTAGTTTCAGTTTCATTTATGTCATCATTATTTGTCGTTTGTAAAATGCTTTGTTAATGAGAATTGTTGTACAAAATGACATAATTCATATTTCTATTAAATAATATTTATATTCAGAACCTGGAAGATCACGAACTCCCGATACCGGACTATAGCATTCTTCTGAACCGGACGTTTCGTTATCAATAAAAAAGACGGGATGAATCCACTAACGTAAGTAATAATACTTATTTTGGTCTGAATTCTGCGTAATCGTTTTAATTTTTACGAAGAAAAATCAATTTGTATCGTTTCGGTAATTCTAAACAAAATAAATCCCCGTAATAAAACGATTTTTACATGTTTATAACGTTGATATATGTTCGTAATCAAATATTTTCGACCCAATATAATAATATTAAACACATTATTTTTGTTTCTTAGTTTTTTATTACTGAAGATGATTTAAATTATTCTGAATGCTGGAAGTGATGCTGTTAATCTATAGTGTTGTAGTTTCGAAATATATGTGTAACAAATATAGTTGACCTACCAATGATTGAATGAACAGTTTATTTGAAATTTTGACTTTGCGGACTCTCAAACTCATGTCATGGCCACAGGAAAAAATTGAAGAATCCTTTACCTAGGAGCATACATGTGATATTGTTCGGACGTCCAGGATTGTCCCGGAAATTGAGGACCACCACCCCAGCCTATATTGGTGATGTAGCTGCGTGTGTAGCCCTAGTCCGACAGGAACCGGTCAACATGGTGATTAGGGCTAACGGTGAGAGGCTGTACAGCTACTAGAGGGATTTCTGAGCCAGTTACCCACTCTCTTTGCAAAGGATCAGGTCTTCTAGGATAATTCCAGGATATTTAAATCTGGAATCCCTGGGAGGCAACTTATTTGATAAAACGGGGAGGAGTGTGGTAATATTGGCCTGGGGCGAAAGAGTACCGGTTCGAACCGGGAATTCCCCCAGTTGGTTCCCTGGAATGCGATCTGGGGATTCCGGTAAACTGGAGAATCACGGGGCTTCCGGTTACCATGATACAAGAAAACAGACATACATTTGTAGACTGGAAGACAAATATACAGTAATTCGACTTACCAACAAACATCGGCGTATCTGAGTATATCAGACCGGTGTAACTAAGGTAAGTCCTTAGAATTACCACAGTTTCAGGGATAAAGACTAACATTTTGAGCTTGGTGGCCAACTGGACCACTTACTATAGAATAATGGTGGCCCAGAAAAAAAATTGGTGGCCCAACCTTTTCAATAATACAATTACGCATATTCATATATGTTTTTTTTTTATTCATATTATATGTAGCCTACTACAACAAGCAAACATCTATTTTAATACCCCCCCTTCCAAGAAGAGGGGGTATATAGGAGTATATGTGGTGGGCTGTCTGTCTCTGTCTGTCTGTTGGTCGGAAGCCATATTTTGTCCGGCCTATTTCTTACAAACCACCGAGTGGAATTCAATACAATTTTACTTGAAACTTCTATCCCAAGAGGAGATGTGCATATCCTAAAGGGGTTACAATTGCATGTTGTTTTACAGAGATATGGCCCTTTTACTTTTGGTGTAGGTCAAGGTGCTGTTTAGGGGGTATTTATCATCTTCAGTGATAGTTCTAGTTTTATTTAAATTTATTCAATGCAAAACCAAATGAAGAAAAGTCATTCATGAAAACTGATGAACTATTGTTTTTAAATTGGAAACAGGAATCTAGAGTATCAATCTCAATTCCTGCTTGAAATCATTTTAAATTATGTTCCTGCTAGGATCGGATGTAATGTTGACATATAAATCGTACACTGCCCTGTTTCAGTGACTGACCTAAATCGGTGACCTTGTTATTTTTCATTTTCTAGCCTAGTACTGGTTTGTTTACCCAGGGATCATGAATAAGTGAACTGTCGCCGTGATATAACTGAAATATTGTTGAAAGCGGCGTAAAACCCTAATAAATAAATTAATTAAGTGCAAGACATCCATTTCTTCTATCTCCGTTGTGAATACAACTTGGGAAACCCAAAATATACCATCGTATTTCAGTGCTTTCATTAAGGGCCAATTCCAGGAATTTTTAAATTCCTGGTCAAAATTTTAGGAATTTTTGTCAGAATTCTGGAAGTTTTGTATTTGTCGTTAACAGGAATGCCTAAAAGGAGAAATTATGTTTCTTATGTCATTGATACGTGTGTCATAACTGGGACGTTTTGGTTACACATCTATTTAAACAAAATTAAATGTTTATTTTTTTTATTTTAATAACTATGACAAAGCAATGGGTCGTTTGAAATATACATCTATTTAAACAAAAAAAATAGTGTTTATTTATTTGATTTTATTAATGATGACAACCGGTAAAGCTTTGCTGGCAATGTCAACAAAAAGTCCGGGCCGAATAGGGGGTGAGTGGTTCGCTAATTTCTCGCGAACAATTCAGCTGTTAATCGCGGGAATATCAGTATCAAGATATTGCAGAGAAGCATAAAGTCGGCTTACTAATATCTATCAAATCTGCACTTTCAATGCCCTCAAATTCTGCTTCAGAGTCGAAATTTCGAAAAATGTCGGCAAAAAAAATTTTACATCCGCCATTTTGGAATCTCGGAAAGTACCTCTTCAGAATAGATTGATGACGTATTTATTATTTCAATTCTAACCAATCAAATTCATTATTCGGGGAGGAATCCATTAGGAACGAGGCTGCATATTTTCCAAGTAGTTATGCATACAGAATATATATATAACTCCCAATTTATAGTTTCCGAAGTGATAATCGGTATAAATCATCAACAAATATTTTTAACAGATAAAGAAAACGTCCGAATTTTATAGTTACCGAAGTGATAATCGGTATTTCTCGTCATCAAATATTTTTAAAAGATAGAGAAAACGTCCGCCCTAATTAATTAATTAACGTTATTTGAAAGAAAGACCGTCGTCGGATTAGGCAAACTTTTAATCCAATTAGCGTAATCAAGTTAAACTACCCTACAAACAGAGGTCGTCAAGGTGATGTCTGGTACACACGATAAGAACTCGGGTAAACGTGTACTCGTGCTTTGACAATTATCGATTTTTTACACGTTCACCTCTGCACTTTCACCCTTTATACTTTATTTAGGGTTATTCTGAAAACGTCCATGTGTAAATTTACGGACGTTTTGGGGAATTTCTGGACGTATAATAAACGTCCAGTGCTCAATGCTCGGACGTTTTTTGGGATTTTTCGGACGTATATTACGTCTACGTCCGCTTAATGAAAGCACTGGTATTTGCGATATATGTAAATTAAAACTAATTTTAGAATTCCGAAAGCCCAAATGTATACAGTAAACGTCATCAATATTGGGGCCGTTGAATATGCATGCCCATGAGTCGATTGTAAACTTCCGCTAATATTGCAAAACTGAAAGTATATATATACTCCCAGCCACTCGGTAAATTTCGAAAAATCATTGCAATAACAGCGATTTGTCAAAGAAACAACCCTTTAAAAGATCGACAATTAGAAATGCGTTTTAATCGGCCCAAAATTTTCACTTGCAAAAATATGCTGGTTCCTGAAATCTCACCTTGCAATTTGAAATTTGCACTCGCGAGTTTGCAAGCTTAAATTCGAACCCTGTAAAACAATCTTTTCTTTTTGGGTCCGCTAACCCAGTCGAGAAAACGCCGCATTGTAAGTTTTGTTAAATTTGACTGCGCAGACATTTTGAAAAAGCTGACGTAATACTTATAAATAATCTGGTCTGTTTGGGATATTTTCCGTATCTATTTATAGATTACAGGTACCCAATTTCGTTTACGCTGTAGAATAAATCCGATAACCGTCACTCATTTATCGCCTAGAGGGGTCCTAATATTGACAATTGTATTTGGAATCTCTCAATCTTTCATGTTTTGTTCGCCGATGAAACAAGTTAAACAAAAAAGGGGCTATTTTGGATCTGGCAATGAGAAAAAAGACAATTTCTCTAACAGTTGATAAACTTCATCAGTTTTTGATGATTCCATCAACAACAAAAATAACATGGGGTCTAGAGTATAGAAAATGCAATATTTAAGGTCGCCGGCTGGACGACGATTTTGAAATCGTAGGTGGTCCAGCCGAATATTTAGTCGCAATGGGCGACTGGGCGACCGCTAATTTTACTCCCTGAGTTTATTTGAAATTTTGACTTTGCGGACTCTCAAACTCATGTCATGGCCACAGGAAAAAATTGAAGAATCCTTTTCCTAGGAGCATACATGTGATATTGTTCGGACGTCCAGGATTGTCCCGGAAATCGCATTTCTGTCAGGGAGTATTTGAGGGATGCACGTTTTGTCAAGGAAATCATAACAAACGGAAAAAATAAAATCAAGATCCATAATTTTACCAATCTAAGAAGGCTGTTGGCCTGTACAGGACACTGGTCTCGACACGCTCCACGCAGTACATGTTGACACTATTCTGTTAATTGGTATGTTTGTGGTCATCGCCAATCATCCGATAATTGACTTTATTCGGAAATGTTGTGTTTATCGAGTCAGAGAGTGTAATGGTATACTAATTACTTGTTTTATATGGATTTGTTTAATGTTATGAATGACAGTTTTCAGTTTGATGAATTAAATTTTTAGTCACAAGTGCGTCAAACAAAATGAGAAGATGCAGATAAAAGATATATTTTCCCGATGTTAAATACATCTAAAATAACCCCAAATGTGCCCTAGAATGAACCACAGGTGTTCCCCATTTCAATATTTTGGGGGGAGGGGGATTGTTGGTCATTATGTCAGCTGTCCCGGAAAGGTCACCAAAAATTATCACATGTATTATGCGGCCTAGGAGTATAACAATCTTTAGACAAAAAAACATTCTGTGTTTGCACATTAACCCTTTCCCTCATATCTAGACGCTTTCTGAAGCCTCTGCAGCAGACGGCTTTTTGAAAATATAGTGACAAAAGAAGAAATTGCACAAAACGTGCAATTTCTCCTTTTGCCACAATGTTTTCCAATTTTCGTCAAAGGTTATCCATTCAATTATGGAGATTTTCTATTTTTTGACAAAAGTCGTCTGCTGCAGAATTGTCGTATGAGGGAAAGGGTTAACACTCTGATGGAATCAATTAAAAGAAGAATTAGTAAATGCCAAAAGTGTAATAAAGTTTAAAACACTCTATGATAGATACTCAACTAAATATATCAACGAATATCTACGTCCCTGGGGAAACCACAACTTTCAAATTAATATCATCACCAGAAGTCAGTTTATATTGTTTGACAAGAAAATTGATGTTGAAGATGAGTCAAGAGACAAATGCATGTTAATTTAACAATCAAATAATTATTTATTTGCTTTCTTTCCAGAAATGTCAGAAATCAGAACAAGTTAAATCAGCGTGAACTTGAACTTGGATTAACAAATAAGAAGTCATGGCATCATAAATACAAAGACAGTGCTTGGATATTCATTGGAGGACTGCCATTCGATCTGACAGAGGGAGATGTTCTTTGTATTTTTTCTCAGTGAGTTTGAAAATCAGTGTTTCTACAATCTGAGTGTTTAAGACACTTAAATTAGTAAAAAATGGAATTAAAAATAATACTGTTTATATAAAGTATTTTATGTTTGAGAAACTCCATATGATGCGGTTTTTATACCCCCATTTTGAAAAAACGGATCGTATTATAGTTTTACCTGCGGCGTACGGACGGGCGGCGTCCAGTATGTTGTCAGCTCAATAACTTTAGAAGCCTTTGTCCAATCATCACCAAATTTGGTCAGAATGTGTAGTGAGATAATATCTCAGACAAGTTCGATAACTAGCTATATCGCTTAAGTCAATCGAGAGTTATCGCCCTTTAATTATAGGAATTACCCAAAATTGGTCTTGTCAGCTCAATAACTTTAGAAGCCTTTGTCCAATCATCACCAAATTGAGTCAGAATGTGTATTGGCATAATATCTCGGACAAGGTCGATAACTAGCCATATCGCTGCGGCTTTAGTCAATCAAGAGTTATCGCTTTTTTATTAAAGAAATTACCTAAAATTGGTCTTGTCAGCTCAATAACTTTAGAAGCCTTTGTCCAATCATCCCCAAATTTAGTCAGAATTTGTATTGGCATAATATCTCGGACAAGTTCGATAACTAGCCATATCGCTTTAGTCAATCAAGAGTTATTGCCCTTTAATTATAGAAATTATCTAAAATTAGTCTTGTCAGCTCAATAACTTTAGAAGCCTTTGTCCAATCATCCCCAAATTATGTCAGAATGTGTATTGGCATAATATCTCGGACAAGTTCTATAACTAGCCATATCGCTGCGGCTTTAGTCAATCAAGAGTTATCGCTCTTTTATTAAAGAAATTACCTAAAATTGGTCTTGTCAGCTCAATAACTTTAGAAGCCTTTGTCCAATCATCCCCAAATTTAGTCAGAATTTGTATTAGCATAATATCTCGGACAAGTTCGATAACTAGCCATATCGCTTTAGTCAATCAAGAGTTATTGCCCTTTAATTATAGAAATTATCTAAAATTAGTCTTGTCAGCTCAATAACTTTAAAAGCCTTTGTCCAATCATCCCCAAATTATGTCAGAATGTGTATTGGCATAGTATCTCGGACAAGTTCGATAACTAGCCATATCGTTTTAGACAATCAAGAGTTATCGCCCTTTTATTAAAGAAATTACCTAAAATTGGGATTGTCAGCTCAATAACTTTAGCAGCCTTTGTCCAATCTTCACCAAATTTATTCAGAATGTGTATTGGCATAATATCTCAGACAAGTTCGATAAATAGCCATATTGCTTTAGTCAATCAAGAGTTATCGCCCTTTAATTATAGAAATTACCTAAAATTGGTCTTGTCAGCTCAATAACTTTAGAAGCCTTTGTCCAATCATCACCAAATTTTGTCAGAATGTGTATACTATTGGCATAATATCTTGGACAAGTTCGATAACTAACCACGTTATCTTAGTCACTACACACTTATGTCCCTCGAAATGGCCAAAACTGTACTAACAGTGTCTGCTCTCTAAATTTGCCTGATGTACACAACCAATTATCACTATACTTAATTGGTCTCAAAAAAACAGGACGGGCGTATTTTGTGACATTTGGCGCTCTTGTTTTTATCTTATTTAAGTGTCAAAATGCATTTGAAGTGGAGCATTTCAAACAAACATAGCCCCTGTATAATCTAGATAAATATCCATGATTATTCTAACTTCAAACATACTACAACATTTAAGAAATTACTTCCTTGAGAAAATCGCACTCACACACATCCTGTACAGGGTTTTAAGAATACAAAACTTTAAATTGTTCTGCTCTGTAAGTCCTTTTATCATTCCAAAATAATGTCTTAGAAATGTTCCTAAGGTGACACTCTATGAAATTATTAAAGCCATATTGATTTGTAAAAGTCTGCTGGGCAGCATCAGAAAGGGGAATTACAAATTTTAAGAACTTTGAATTTATTTCCTCACTTCTGAATCTGCTTGTCAGACTATTTCGCAGGAATGTTCCTCATGTAACCCACTGCAAAGCTTGCTCAATTGATTGGTTAATTTGTGGCTAGTGACAGAGGAAAACTACCATTTTAAGCTTGTCTGTTTTCTGAAGAAAAAAAGTCAGGGTTTTGTGATACCCTTGGTGTCGTCTGCATCGGCGTTGTCTGCTTCGTCACAAAACTTTAACCTTACCTCATAACTAAAAAAACATTCAACACTTTCAAATGAAACCTGATCCTAGGAACCAATCATCATGTCTGTAAAAAGTCACATTACTCGTGACTTTAATAATATTTCAGTATATGCAATATTTATTTTATTATACCGAACAAAATTACACGTTTATTTAATTTATTCTGTACCTTTGTAGGGGAGGTGAACATGGGTAGATCTACAACAATGTAACACACACATATGAATATACCGGTTAACAGTATACTGTTACATGGTACGCGCATCTAAAAGGTGACGTTATTGTTTGAAATGACGTCATGCACGTGCATAACCAACATTTTCCCGCGCCTGCCATGTAACAGTATACTGTTAACCGGTCAAAAACGTACTGTTAGCATGAAACAGTAAGAAATTGCCCATGATGAGTATATGAGAATTTAACATTAAAAAGTCACGTGAGGTATAAGAATAGTCACTAATGCCCCTTTTTCGACTAAGAAAAAAGCAGATGAGCGTTGGTGTTCACTTGTGGGGCTAGTGTTATTTTTATGCCCCCCCGGAATCTCCGATTCGGGGGGCATATAGTTTTTGGTCTGTCTGTTGGTCTGTCTGCTGTCTGTCTGCACAAAAAAAACTTTAACCTTGACCACTACTTTTGAACCATAACAGGTACGGCTACCATATTTCACATGTGTATTCCTTGTGACATGATCTTTCTGTCAGTACCAACATTTTTGACCTTGCGACCTTGACCTTTGACCTAGATGTAGTTTATGGCCTGTCTGCACGAAAAAAACTTTAACCTTGACCATTACTTTTGAACCATAACAGGTACGGCTACCATATTTCACATGTGTATTCCTTGTGACATTACCTTTCTGTCAGTACCAAAATGTTTGACCTTGCGACCTTGACCTTTGACCTAGATGTTGCCATTCTCGAAAAAAACTTTAACCTTGGCCATTACTTTTGAACTATAACAGGTACGGCTACCATATTTCACATGTGTATTCCTTGTGACATGACCTTTCTGTCAGTACCAACATTTTTGACCTTGCGACCTTGACCTTTGACCTAGATGTAGTTTTTGGCCTGTCTGCACGAAAAAAACTTCACCTTGGGACCTTGACCACCTTTGACCTAGATGTTGCCATTCTCGAAAAAAACTTTAACCTTGGCCATTGCTTTTGAACCATAACAGGTACGGCTACCATATTTCACATGTGTATTCCTTGTGACATGACCTTTCTGTCAGTACCAACATTTTTGACCTTGCGACCTTGACCTTTGACCTAGATGTTGCCATTCTCGAAAAAAACTTTAACCTTGGCCATTACTTTTGAACCATAACAGATACGGCTACCATATTTCACATGTGTATTCCTTGTGACATGACCTTTCTGTCAGTACCAACATTTTTGACCTTTGACCTACATGTTGCCATTCTCATTTTTTGTTTAACCTTCCCCACTACTTTTGAACCATAACAGGTAAGGCTACCATATTTCACATGTGTATACCTTGTGACATGACCTTTCTGTCAGTACCAACATTTTTCACCTTGCGACCTTGACCTTTGACCTAGATGTTGCCATTCTCGAAAAAAACTTTAACCTTGATCACTACTTTTGAACCATAACAGGTACGGCTACCATATTTCACATGTGTATTCCTTGTGACATGACCTTTCTGTCAGTACCAACATTTTTGACCTGGCGACCTTGACCTTTGACCTAGATGTTGCCATTGGGGGCATCAGTGTTTCACAAACACATCTTGTTTACTTTTGGCTTTCTGCAGCTTGTTTAGAATCCCTTATTACAAATGTCATTTACTGATTTACAGTGGTCACTAACAGTCCTGCTAACAGTGTCCACTAAAGCTGTTTCTTTCACACTCATTATCAAAATATTGATCTTGCACATTGATCTTGCTTCTGCACTTACTCAGACAGGTGTAATATTAGAGCCAATTTGGCCCTTTTGTTTTCGTGTTGGTTGAGGCTCATGCAGTTCTGTTTTGTTTTTCTAAAGGTATGGAGAGATTGTGAATGTGAATCTAGTGAGAGACCAGAAGTCCGGTAAATCTAAAGGTTTCTGTTTCCTATGTTACGAGGACCAAAGAAGTACCATTTTGTCCGTGGACAACTTTAATGGAGCAAAGGTACAGTCTTGAACGACATTTTAGATGTATAAAAGCCAAATGTTTCTCAACTTCATTCCTTGTTCGACTCTTTTTATTTGAATTTTTAATCAAAATTTCAATCTATAGATCTATGTCTGAGTAGTCAAGAGATAGAACAAGTAGCCTAAGATTTTAGACTATGTACACCTTGTGTATTTGCATTCATGGTCATAAACTGTATTTCAGACAGGTAACCAGATAATGGAAAAGAACTCCTTAATATGCTAAGACTCAATTAACAGTACAAAGTAACTGGATCTGTCATCATGATTTCTGTTCTACCTCTCAATCTATTTCACATTTGGTGATCAGCAGCGCAGTCCTGATTACAAAGACCACCTCGGTGGTGTAGTGGTAGAGTGTCCGCCTTAGGGGCGGGAGATTGTGGGTTTGATCCCCGGCAAGGGCGTACCAAAGACTTTAAAATGGTAGTAATGGATGCCCTCCTTGGCGTTCAAGGATGCAGGGTTAGCATTACGACTTACTTGCAGGTCTCAGGATAAATGGACCAGTAGAACTTGTAACATACCCAGGAAACACAGTGGTATTTATAACTGAAACATTGTTGAAAGTGGTGTTAAATGTTAAACACCAAACAATTAACCTACTAACAACATCCATTAATCACTCTTGATGTCCAAATACTCAATTAGTAGTTTTCACAATCAAGGGTGTGGTATAATATGAGAGGTTTATCCTGCTATCTCCTTATGAAACATGGGTTGATGTCTACCTCTAAGCTATTTGTCTCCCACATATATACAATAATACATGATGCCAGAGTCTGACCAAGATTTAATCATTCAATCCTCCTCGAAGTCTATGCAGACCGCCTTGGTCGTAGAGCATCCACCTTGGTTGCGGGAGGTGTTGTTTCAATCCCCAATCGGGTCATACCAAATACAATTATAAAAAAGGTAGTATTGGCTGCCCTCCTTGGCGCTCAGGGATGCAGGGTTAGCATTATGACTGACTGGCTGGTGTCAAGATAAATAGACAAGTAGTACTGGTAACTTACCCAGGAAATGCTGAAAATATTGTTGAAAGCGGCGTAAAACTCTAATCAATCAATTGAAGTCTCTGAAGATAAAAACAATTGACCCTTTCCCTCAAACAGACGCTTTCTGATGCCTCTGCAGCGGAAAAGTTTTGAAAACATTATGGCAAAAGGTAAATTGCTCATTATGAGCAATGTCTCATTTTGATATAAGAATTTTAACTCTTTTTGATTGTAATTTCTGTTTATTTGAGAACCTCTGAAGATAATTTTTCGTGTACTCTTGTTTCGTGGTAGGTTTTGGGGAGGATTTTACGAGTGGACCATGTAGAAGAATACCGGAAACCGAAGGAACATGGTGATGAGGATGAGATGACACTAAAAATGAGATCAGAAGGCTGTGCACCCAGAATACAGAGTTCTCCGGAACCAGAGGAAGACTTACTACCCATCAAAGTGAAGAAAGGTTAGCAAACCTCAGTGCACAGGAGGGTCTAAAGCCCTTTCCCTCATACGGCAATTCTGCAGCTTTGAACGTATTTTGTCAAAAAATAGAAAATCTCTATATTTGAATGGATAACCTACCGTATATCCGCGGCCATAAGTCGAGGGTCCATTTTGACCCCAATTTCGGTGGTTTTGAGGTTACTCCCAGCCATAAGTCAGCGGGTCGACTTTTTAACAATTTCGGCAAAAAAATAAAAAAAACATGGTTCTCGATGTAAAACTGGATAATGATACATTAAGATAATAATGTACAAACCTGATTTTATAAATCCAAATAAGCCAAACAAACTAACTAGTCCAAATTTCTTAATATTTGTTTTAATCTATAAAAAATAAAAGCGCGAAACTAGAACAAACTCGAACAAAGGGTTTTGTCGATGTCAGTGTTTCTACCATGCATATTCAACCCTTAAGACACATTTGTCCGATTTCAAACATGAAAATTAATCCTTTCAATGTTTTCAAAAAATGATTAGTTAAAAGTAAAACAAACATAGGAGTTCTGAGTTATTGCATTGACGAAGTTTATTAAAAGTGTGTGTAATTCACAGAGAGGTGAAGACAAGGGTTTTAAAGGTCTATGGAAAGAAGTTTTGACTCTATGGTTATATGAAAACGGTTGTAATTTCCACTGGAACAGGCTGTAGTTACAACCGACTTGCGTTAGCCCTATAACTGTTTGTCGTGGGAAAAACACAGGGCTCAAATAAATGACGTCACTAATTTACCAGCTGAGATTGAGCAGCGACAAATGAAATACACCCATATAAATTAATGTTAAATTTACGATACTATTAGCTTAGTAAAGTATACTTGTGTGATTAAACTGCACATACTCTTTTTTTATGACTTGGCTCATTTGTTGGGGAAAATGGTTTGCGGAAATAAAGGTCTATATAGATTTCACTCTTACCCATTTTCACATGCATTTATATAAATACGCATCTGCAGCAGACTTCTTTTGATAGAGCTCTGACAAAAGGAGAAATTACTACATTTTCTTTAAATTGGACAAATTAACTTTGAATTGAAAAGGATTTTAAAGGTTATGGTATTTATTTTTCCTTTGTTTACGGCTTTAAAACTAGATAAAAAAAATGTAAGGAAAGGATGCATCGCTGATATAAAGCAGTTTCTCTACTGTTTGTCGCGTGTAAAATATAGCCTTAGGAGAGATTGTCATTCAGTCATAAGTCGAGTCCCTGCTTCAACACCAAAATTTGAGTCTCAAAAATTCGACTTATGGCCGCGGATATACGGTATGACAAAAAGTGGAAAACATTGTGGCAAAAGGAGAAATTGCATGTTTTGTGCAATTTCTTCTTTTGTCACTATGTTTTCAAAAAGCCGTCTGCTGCAGAGGCATCAGAAAGCGTCTATATGAGGGAAAGGGATAGTATACAATGGGGAGTAAACCCGCATCAATATTAACCATTTCTCACAGACAACAAATCGGCAGCAGACGACTTTGAACATATTTTGTCAAAATATGGAAAATCTCTATAATTTAATGGATAATCAATGACTAAAAGTGGAAAACATTGTTGCAAAAGAAGAAATTGCTCATGATGAGAAATTTCTTCTTATGCTACAATGTTTTCAAAAGTCGTCTGCTTCTGAGGGGTCAGAAAGTGTATGTATGAGGGAAAGGGTTAACCATTTTTCACAGACAACAGATCTGCAGCAGACAACGGAAAACATCTTGGCAAAAATATGGGAAATCTCAATAAATGAAATTTACAACAATATTTTAGCCCTAACATTCAGCAGACAACTGAAAACATCAGGGCAACAAGAGTACCGCGGAGCAAACGTCTCAAATGCTCATCTGTTTTTTCTAAGTAAAAAAAGGACCATTTCTGAATGATTATTAAAGCCAGTTTTATGTGACTTGGTATAGACATGCATGTTATTTCTAAAAACATGTTTACCAAGTTTCATTTGAAAATGTTGAATTGTTTTTGAGTTATGTTGTAAGGTTTAAGTTTTGTGAAGACGCAAACAACACCAAGGGTATCACAGTAGCAACTTGTTCAGTTGTTGTAGAAAAATATTGGAAATATAATTAAATGAAATTTTATAGCAATATTTATGACCTAAGTCTTCTTTTGGATTTCACAAAGACATCTACAGACTTTGTTTTCTCCATTTCGTAAACGAGGAACATTTCAGACTCCAACATAAATAAATTTTTTTGAAAACATGAACAGATTTTTTTTGGAAAATCTCTATTTATGAAAGTTTAATCATTGAATGACGTTAAAAACGTTGTGGCAAAAGAAGAAATATCTGCTGTTCCTACAATGATTTCGATGATGTATGCTACAGATGTCTGGGTTGAATGTGTACCGCTTGGTGGTGTAGTGGAAGAGCATCCTACTTGGATGTGAGATGTCCTGGATTCGATCCCTGGCCGGGTCTTACTATAGACTTTAAAAATGGTAGTAATGGCTGCCCTCCTTGGACCTCAGGGTTGGGGGGTTAGCATGACAACTGACTTGGTGGTGTATGGCTAAATCGACTAGTAGTACTAGACTTCTTTTGATAGAGCTCTGACAAAAGGAGAAATTACTACATTTTCTTTAAATTGGACAAATTAACTTTGAATTGAAAAGGATTTTAAAGGTTATGGTATTTATTTTTCCTTTGTTTACGGCTTTAAAACTAGATAAAAAAAATGTAAGGAAAGGATGCATCGCTGATATAAAGCAGTTTCTCTACTGTTTGTCGCGTGTAAAATATAGCCTTAGGAGAGATTGTCATTCAGTCATAAGTCGAGTCCCTGCTTCAACACCAAAATTTGAGTCTCAAAAATTCGACTTATGGCCGCGGATATACGGTATGACAAAAAGTGGAAAACATTGTGGCAAAAGGAGAAATTGCATGTTTTGTGCAATTTCTTCTTTTGTCACTATGTTTTCAAAAAGCCGTCTGCTGCAGAGGCATCAGAAAATCTCTATTTATGAAAGTTTAATCATTGAATGACGTTAAAAACGTTGTGGCAAAAGAAGAAATATCTGCTGTTCCTACAATGATTTCGATGATGTATGCTACAGATGTCTGGGTTGAATGTGTACCGCTTGGTGGTGTAGTGGAAGAGCATCCTACTTGGATGTGAGATGTCCTGGATTCGATCCCTGGCCGGGTCTTACTATAGACTTTAAAAATGGTAGTAATGGCTGCCCTCCTTGGACCTCAGGGTTGGGGGGTTAGCATGACAACTGACTTGGTGGTGTATGGCTAAATCGACTAGTAGTACTGGTAACTTACCCAGGAAACACATTGATATAACTGAAAAAATTGTTAAAAGCGGCGAAAAACACCAAACAATCATCAGTGGATGGTTATTGCCAAGTGTTTTTGTCAGTGCAAAATATAAATGGTATGATTTTGATTATAACTATTTAGACATCAACTTTAAAATGTCTTTCCAGAGAAAAAAGTGAAGAAAGAAAAGAAGAAAAAGAAAAAGAAGATAAAGTTGAGTTCATCTGAAGACAGTTCCGACAGTGAAGATGACATCAGGACAAAGAAAAAACAAAAGACCAATCAGGTCCATGATAATGTGGAAGTTAAGAAAGAGAAACATGACACTGGTTATGATAATGCACTCCGGGCTAACGTAACTGGTAGTAAGAGAATCCATGACGATAGTGACGATGATAATGACACAGGATCTAAGAACTTGAGAAGTGAGAATTATCAAGGGAACAGAGGTCATGACCTTGAGAGACAGAGAGGTCGGGATAGAAATAGGGACCACGAAGCTCCCAGGTACAGAGATAATGAGCAATCAAGAAATAATAGAGAATCGGATAAATCGAGGGATAACGAGGATTCAAGAAATTATAGAGAATTAGAAAAGTCCAGAGAGTATGATCATAGAAGAGAAACAGACCATCAGCCATTTAGAGACAGAGACCATCAGTCATCTAGAGACAGAGACAGATATGACGATTCATACAGTCGAGATAATTACAGAGACAGTAATCGTGATGAAACAAGAGACTCGAGAAATGATTCAAGAGATCGAAGAGATGGGGACTCTAATTACAGAAAAGGAAGCAGTGATAGAAGATCTGATAGGGATAGATACAGAGATAATAGGAGATAATTTTTTGAAACTTTGGTACTTTGAATTTGTTTCCTAATCCTTTTCCACATACAACAAATCTGCAGCAGATGGTTTGTTTTCTTTTGCAGAGGTGTCAAAATGTGTCTGTATGAGAGAAAAAGGTTAATCTTACTATGTAGCTGATAAGATATGTTCGAGTTGAGGGCTTTGAAATAATATGAGAAAACAAATAATACATGCAATCCTTTGAAAACTGAGGGTACAGTTTAGATAATAGAATTGAAAAGTTAGAAGAAAAGAAATTTCTCTCTTGAAACAATTTCTCCTTTTTATACCCAAAATGTTTTCAAAAGTTATCTTCTTGGCCCGGGCATTGGTCAGGAATCCGGGCAGCAAACAATTGATGTAAAGTGAATAAATTTGATTAAATTACTTGCAGTTGCTACTTCATTGAGCCTTTGCATCTGTAGTTTTTTAGCCCACCTGAGCATGAAGCGCTCAAGGTGAACTACTTTAGCCACACTTTGTCATCAATTTGCTTATTAACATCTAACTTGCTGTAAACTTTGTCTTAATGATATCAAGGCTAATTATGACTAGGTCACTCAGCCAAATTTAAGAAAAACTTGTGGACACTCTAAATGCCTCATGTTTGTCTTGTGCATGTTGAAACTTTGTAAGAATGTTGTCTTGATGATATCTAAGCCGATTTCAAAATTGGGTCATGTCTGGAAGAAAATTAGCTACTTGAAACTTTGTCAGAATAGTTGTCTGGATGATATCTAGACAAGTTCAAATATGGGTCATGTAGGGTCAAAGACTAGGTCACTAGGCTAATTTAAGAGATATTGTAGCCACTCTAGATGCCACATTTTGGACTTGTTTATCAAACTATTTCTTTAAGTATTTTTGATAAACACGTTTTCATACAGAGCCATTGTTTACTGGTGAACGTTACATGGTCACCATATCATTAATGCCACTCTTGTATTTCCAGTGTTGAAAGGATATTTGCTTTCTTTCAATTGCTTTTTTTTGTCAAAAAGACATTTCATGATAGATAATTTACGTTGTCCATTACAAAAAGTACGAGTTGGTTTTGTGAACAGTGGAGACCTTAAATGTTTTTTTTAGGTCTCTGTGATCAGTGAAGATCCAGATGAACCTATGCATTACTTTAACAAGCATGCTAGAAGCTTTGGACAGCTTGTATAAATTCTGAGAAGACCGAGCAGATAAACAGGGTGATCTGAAC
Organism: Serripes groenlandicus; assembly: GCA_031761405.1. Lineage (NCBI taxonomy): Eukaryota > Metazoa > Mollusca > Bivalvia > Cardiida > Cardiidae > Serripes > Serripes groenlandicus. Next base: position 1,287,136 of record JASEVX010000025.1, read on the forward strand.
CTGCACTGTTCAGAAACGCCAACTTGGACCTTACTGCATGGACAGGATCATTTAAATATAGGAAAAAGTGATTAATGTTTTAACCCCTTTCCCACATATAGACACATTATGAGGCCTCTGCAGCAGGCAACTTTCGAAAACATTGTGGCAAAAGGAGAAATGAGCAATTTTTCCATTTGCCACAATGTTTTCAACTTTTTGCAGTAATTATTCCATCATTTATAAAGGTTTTTTGCCAACATGATTTTTAAAGTCATCTGATGCAGGTTTGCTGTATATGGGAAAGGGTTGACTGAGTTACTGCTGCACTACAAGACTCCATGTTACTGGTTATTTCATTTAATAAGGCATAACAAATCATAGGAATACAGCAGATAATTGTTGAAAGTATTGTGGGAAAGGGATTTGTTTATGTTGAAGTATTTCTAATTAATACACCATGTGTCTGTAATAGAATGTCAATTTGCCTAGATTTTTACAATACTGTAATAAGGTACCAGTATTGACAATTTGAAATGGATCAGATAAAGCATATAATTATGGTTATGGTTTACAACAAGACTTTTGCAGCATAAGTTATATCTTATTCTAGTTTGATGGACGGATATGTAAAGAAAATAAAACTGTTAAATAAAATTAAAGCCTTTTTATTTTTCATCCATATGTGGACACACAGACCCTCACCTTTATAAACAAAACTAGCGTAAATAAATATCTAATGTCATTCCAACAAATATACAGTTTTCCTTTCCCTCATACGACAATTCTGCAGCAGACGACTTAGAACATATTTTGTCAAAAAATAGAAAATCTCTATAATTTAATGAATAACCTATGACTAAAAGTGGAAAACATTGTAGCAAAAGGAGAAATTGCTTGTTTTGAGCAATTTCTTCTTTTGTCACTATGTTTTCAAAAAGCCGTCTGCTGCAAAGGCGTCAGAAACCGTCTATATGAGGGAAAAGGTTAATTGGCTCCTTGATACAGAATGGCTCAGCGTGAAATAATTATAGCTGTATGATTTTTTTTAAGCAGTTACAACTGTTTCATACTGATCCATCAACTGATGAAAACAAGTAAATTGGGAGAAATTGCTGAAAGCAAGCTTATCTCCATTTCCAAAATTTCAACTCTGTATGCAAGTTAAACTGCGATTTTTCCCCCAATGTTTTTTTAATCCTTTCCAACAAATTTTGACCCCTCTGCAGCAGACAACTTTTGAAACATTTATGGAAGAACAAGAAAATGCTCATAACGGTTAAACATATACTAAATATATTGCAGATGGTATTCCACAGACGTATCAAAAGCAGACTACCCTTAAAATACCATACACACAGGTGTATAGGGTCTCTCCAGAACTGTCACAATGATATGATTAAACACATTTCCACATACAGACACTTACTGAAACCTCTGCAGTAGACGACGTTTGATAACATTGAGACAAGGAGAAATTGCTCATAATAAGTAATTTATCCTTTTACCTTAATGTTCTCAACGTTATTCAATAATTGTTCTTTCATTTTAAGCGAGTTTTCATATTTTTGACAATGATTTCAAAATCGTCGTCTGCTGCAGATTTGTATTCTGTGGGAAAGGGTTATGCTCAGTTCACACCAACGGCGCTTTGATGGCGCTTTAAAGCGGCGAGCAAAGCGGCACCAAAGCGTAACAAAGCTCGACTAAAGCGTCAGGGTCGTAATAGATCGTTGGAAAGCTTTGAGCAAAGCGGGACATTCGGCAAGAGCGCCAATTTTTTTTAAACTGTTTAAAAATTTGGGGCGCTCTGTCACGAATTGATTAAAGCGCCGAGAGCGTATCAAAGCTTAACAAAGCGTAACAAAGTTCAGCAAAGCTTGACTCAAAGCGTAGGAAAGCTTAAGTGTCACCACTTGACACGCTTTGTTAAGATGTCTCAAGATTTGCTACGATCTGGCATGAAGATCTGACACACTTTGTTACGCTTTCCAACGAATTGAGACGCTTTGATCAAGAATTGGCACGCTTTGTTAGGCTTTGTTACGCTTGGCAAGCTTCCTCACGCTCGCTCACGCTCTCCTACGATACCCAAGCTCTGTCTCCAGCGCTGCGACTTGAGTACCACTCATACGTGACTACGAACTCCATAGGTACTCATTGCTTCAGATATATTATGATCTGGTACATCTGGAACTTCTGGATCTTGTAGTTCTGCCATCGTGTTGTGGAGTCAAAGATGCAATGATTTTGTGGATCTGCTCTGGATCAAAAGCGGCATGAAATCGGCGATCTCGAAATTTTCCAATGCGTAACACAGCTTAACAATGCACAACAGAGCTTGAGAATCGTATCAGAGCGTGATTTAATGCGTCATAATCGCATCAAAGCGTAATAAAGCTTATCAAAGCGTGATTTAAAGTGTAACAAAGCGTAACAAGGCCTGATCAAATCGGGAAATAATTCGTCCCCCAAAGCGTAACCAATTCGTATCAGAGCTTATCAGAGCGTAACATTACTTAGGAGATCGTGATATTTTTGGAAAAGTAAACAAAAATGATGGCGCTTTGCTCGCCGATTTAAAGCGCGGCATTCGCCGTTGGTGTGAACTGAGCATTAACAACCTTTTCCCTAGCATATCTGCAGCTGACGACTGACAAAATTGGGAAAAAAATGAATTACATATACAAACAAAGCATAATTATTGAATAGAATTGAAAACATTGGGACAAAAGTAGTCTGTTGTATATTGTAGGTAACAGAATACCAATAATCAGATGAAATACCTACCCTCTCTTAACCCTTTCCCTCATATAGACGCTTTCTGACGCCTCTGCAGCAGACAGCTTTTTGAAAACATAGTGACAAAACAAGAAATTGCACAAAATGTGCAATTTCTCCTTTTGCCACAATGTTTACACTTTTTGACATAGGTTATCCATTCAATTATGGAGATTTTCTATGTTTTGACAAAATAAGTTCAAAGTCGTCTGCTGCAGAATTGTCGTATTAGGGAAAGGGTTAACCTCATATAACAGGTCATGCCTCTGTAGCAGATTAGTTTGGGCAACAGTATATTAACCCTTTCCCTCATACAGACATATTTTGATTCCTCTGCAGCAGACACATTTTGAATACATTGTGACAAAAGAAATTGCTCGTGATGAGAAATTTCTCCTTTTGCCACAATGCTTTCTGCTCTATTAAATTATCATTCTTTATCTGATAGAGATTTCTCATTTTTTTACCAAGAAGTTTCAAAGTCGACTACTGTAGATTTTATGTAGGTATGTGGGAAAGGGTTAAAAAGAAAAATAGCATATATAACAAACATTTTTTATTTCAAACAATGTTTCAGTCTATGCTTCAAGCATTCATTTTCTTTTTCTGCTTTCCAAATGCGTTTATTATGGTCATCCAATCATTGGTCTTGGCTGTTCGCAAAATGTAAAAGTTCTGCATTTAAATTTTGATTTATCATCAAGCCTCCACCTGCTGACCTAGGTGATCTTGTTACAATTTACACTTTTTTCACAACGTCTTCAACCTTTATTAAAATTGTCCTTCCTATTTTAAAATATTTTTAAAACAGAAAACCTCATAATAGGTAAATAATTTCCCTATATCAACAGACATGTAAATATTTATTTCAACACAGTTAAACCCTTACCCACATAGAACAAGCCGGCAGAAGACGATCTTTTAAACATCTTGGCAAACATTTGGAACATTTATATTAACCCTTTCCCTCATACGACAATTCTTCAGCAGACGACTTTGAACATATTTTGTCAAAAGATGGAAAATCTCTATAACTGAATAGATAACCTATGACTAAAAGTGGAAAACATCGTGGCAAAAGGAGAAATTGCACGTTTTGTGCAATTTCTTCTTTTGTCACTATGTTTTCAAATAGCCGTCTGCTGCAGAGGCGTCAGAAAGCGTCTATATGAGGGAAAGGGTTAAAGTGAAAGTAGAAGGATTGAAATGTGTTCCAGTTGAAAACATTGTGGGAAAAACATTTAGCAATTTCTCATTTTCATAGGATCTTTGTTGAAGACCCATCAAAATGTTGTTGCACATGGGGAAGGGTGAATATAGCACCATTAGTTTAGGTCAATGCTGATTTCTTTCAACATGCTTCAGAATTCGAAATAAGATGCTTATTTCTTGTTTGACCCTTACATCCTATGTGGTCATACCATACTGTAGGTACCTGGTGCTTGAACACTGAATGACAAACAATATGAGATTGCTCCACTTTGGCTAATCACCAACAATTCATCTTGCTAATTGTCATATTCATCTTTCTAAGCTGCATGTTTATCAGGAATACATTTTTAAACTCATTGTTTTATCGAAGCGTCCGTAAAGAGGAAGCGAGCTAGAGAGTGCGGAGACTTCCCAGTATAAGCTGCGCGACAGGAACAGTTTGTATAGCATTACTACAGCCACTGATTGGGACAGCACCACTAACATTGTGATTATCTGAAATAGATGATAATAGTTAAATAGTTTAAGCTTATTTATTTTACATCAATTGCGAAACAAGCTTTCATCTATATTAATCAAGCTTGATGTCTGCTTCCTTGAGACTTAACCAGTACTAGTGCCATTTGTGTGGAAAAATCACAAAGGCAGAACCCGCTCATCACAAGTTTGCTGCAGAATTGTTGTATGTGGAATGGGTTAAATTTGCAAGATATTCGTATCATTCTGGTTAGGTATTAACCCTTTCCCGTGGACAAGAAATCTGCAGCAGACAACTTTTATCACATCTTCAATAAAATATAGAAAACACTTATTTATCAAATCATAATCATTGAAAAACATTGAAAGCAATGTGACAAAAAAAGAAAATGCTAATTATGAAAAAATTCTTATTTTTCCACAATGTTTTAAAAGTCATCTGCTGCAGAGGTGTCGAAAAGCGTCTATATGTGGGAAAGGGTTAACTTCAGCAGTCAACTTTGATCAAATCTTGGATAAAATGCAGATTTTTTTTATAAATCAAAGCATTATTATTTGAAGTCTTCGGATGCATTGGCATCAGAAAGCATCTTTTGTGTGGGAAAGAGATAAGATAAGCAGAAAACTTTATCAAAAGATTACCAACACTACTTGATTCAGGTTTCCACTTAAATTTAAAAATAAAGATAATCTAGATCTGGGTCCAATTCCACCAACATTACTTAGTGCTAAGTAATACTTAAATACTTAAACGCATATTTCATCATTTTTGTTTCCCTAATAAAAATGGCAAACAATTTCTTTTCTTAAAAAGAATTATTTGTCAGCAAGGTAACTATTTATGTCCATTTAGTCAAATACTTGAATTTATTTCACAATTCATGTATTACAAAATATTAGTGAAACAAAAATCATGAATTATGCCTTTAAGTATTTAAGTATTACTTAGCACTAAGTAATGTTGGTGGAATTGGACCCTGGTCATAAATACTTCTTTGCAGTTTATATTGGCACACATAAATTTATATTTTTTACACATAATAAGCTCCACTGGCCAGTCAAGCTTATGCCATGGAAAATTGTCTGTACGTCCATGCGAGCATCAACATATTCTCCTCTGTAACCAGTGGGTCAATTGGGATGAAACTTCACAGAAAGCATCCACTCAATGTCCTCACAAGAATTCCTCCATTTTCTTTTTATCCATGCAGAATTCTATGTTTCCATGGCAACCGAAAAAAACAAAACCTGTTGGCCAATTTTTAAATCATTTTGTAGAAATGTTCCTTGGGTGACCGTCTATCAGATTCCTTCAAGCCATGTTGATTGGTTGAAAAAACATGTTTTGATTTATATGTCTATAGTGAAAACTTTAAGTCTTCTTCTCCAAAAAAGTTCTGGTTAATTTCCAAATAATTTTATAGAAATGTTCCCTGGGTGACCCTCTATCAGATTCCTTCAAAGTTATCATGATTGGTCAAAAAAACATGGCCGCCAGGGGGGGCGGGACTGTTTGACCCTATATGGCTATCTCTCGAGGTATCTTGCCGAATTCCAAATAATTCTATCAGATTCCGTCAAGACATGTTCATTTATCGAAAAACATGGTTTCCATGGGGCGGTGCTATTTTGCCGTATATGACTAAAGTGAAAACTTTAAAAATCTTCTTTTCCAAAGGTTTTGGTCTGACTTCCCAATAATGTTGAAGAAATGTTCCATGGGCGAGAGCCTCTATCGAATTCCTTCAAGCTATGTTGATTGATGGGAAAACGTAGCCTCCAGGGGATGGGGTTGTTTTGACTTATATGGCTATAGTGAAACTTTTAAAATTCTTCTTCTCCAAAAGTATCCTACTAATTTCCAAATAATTTTGTAGGGAATATTCCTTGGGTGACCCCATTTCAGATTCTTCGAGGCATATTAATTGGTTCAAAATCATGGCCTTCAGGGGGGGCGAGGCTGTTTTGTCTTATAGGGCTATAATGAAAACTTTTAACAAATTGTAGAAATGTTCCTTGTTGCCTAATACAGTGGAGTGATACTGGCCCCCTTGTTGTTTATTACTCATTATAAATATATACATGTATAAAGAAGAAATTAAAAGACTAAAAACCAGCAAAAGATTATATCCTTTTTATTCTTTATCCCTAACATACCAACTTACCTTAAGAAAACAAATCACAGACAAGAGTTGAATAGAAACTGCGAAAAACAGCCGACAGGTTAAAATTTACCTGCTTGGGAAAAAAGCTGTGTGTTTAACAAATGATTGGCCACATGGCAGTTTGGCCGTGACCTTGACCTTTAACCCAATTTGAAGAAAATCTTGTCCATACAGCATATCTACATTTCAACATCTAAGGTAATCAACTTGGTGTAAAGCTTTTAATCATTGATTTTGTTCATATTTTAACTATGATTTAGTTAAACAATTGATCATGACAGTAAAATAAGTTTCATGTTTATGGTACTTTCAATTTAACTATGCAAACCTGATTGCCTTCTCCTCATCTTACCATTACCCAGGAATAGAAGTATTTACCTAACCTTTATCCACATGCAAATGCATTTTTATCCATCTGTATGTAGCATAAATATTTTGAAAATAATGTGGCAAAATAATTATTTTTTTATAATGAGCAATTTATCCATTTGACAAATTTTCTTTTAACTCTTTTCAATAATTATAGTTTCATTCTTAGAGATTTTCCATACTTTTACCTGTATATTTTCAAATTTTAATTAGGGAACGGGTTAATTTAATTAACCTTTTCCCTCATATAGATGCTTTCTGATGCCTCTGCAGCAGACAGCTTTTTGAAAACATAGTGACAAAAGAAGAAATTGCTCAAAATGAGCAATTTCTCCTTTTGCCACAATATTTTCCACTTTTAGTCACAGGTTATCCATTCAATTAAAGAGATTTTCTCTTTTTTGACAAAATATGTTCAACGGGTTAACTTTCTAGGAAAGATTAGTTCCAAGACCCAGAGACACAAGGCATGTTGGGTCACCTTTTCACCAATACTTGCTAGAGCTGTAGATTGTCATAAACAAGAGGGCCATGATGGCCCTTGAATCGCTGACCTGATTTTTTTTTTTTTCACTTTAGCTATATAAGCCCCGCCCCCTGGCAGCCATAGTTTCCGACCAATCAACTTGGCTTGAAGGAATCTGATAGAGGGTCACCCTAGGAACATTTCTACAAAATTATTTGAAAATCGGCCAGATACTTTTGGAGGAGAAGATTTTTTAAGTTTGCACTATAGCCATATAAGGCAAAATAGCCCCGCCCCCCCTGGCGGCCATGTTTTTTGACCAATCAACATGGCTTGAAGGAATCTGAAAGTGGGTCATCCAAGGAACATTTCTACAAAATTATTTGAAAATCTGCCAAGCAGTTTGGGAGATGAAGAATTTTGAAGTTTTTTTCGTTTCGTTGCCATGGAAACCAGAATTCTGCATAGATCCCAAAAATTTGAAGGAATTCTGGTGAGGTCATTGAGAGGATGCTTTCTGTGAAGTTTCATCCCAATTGACCCACTGGTTACTGAGGAGAAGATGTTGAAGATTTTTCACTTTGGCCATATAAGGCAAAATTGCCCCCGCCCCCTGGCGGCCATGTTTTTCGACCAATCAACATTGCTTGAAGGAATCTGATAGAGAGTCACCCAAGGAACATTTCTACAAAATTATTTGAAAATTGGCCTGACACTTATGGAGGAGAAGATTTTTTAAGTTTTCACTATAGCCATAAAAGGCAAAATAGCCCCGCCCCCTGGCGGCCATGTTTTTTAACCAATCAACATGGCTTGAAGGAATCTGATAGAGGATCACCCAAGGAACATTTCTACAAAATTATTTGAAAATCGGCCAGACACTTCTGGTGGAGAAGATTTTTTAAGTTTTCACTATAGCCATATAAGGCAAAATAGCCCCGCCCCCCTGGCGGCCATGTTTTTTGACCAATCAACATGGCTTGAAGGAATCTTATAGAGGGTCATCCAAGGAACATTTCTACAAAATTATTTGAAAATCTGCCAACCAGTTTGGGAGAAGAAGAATTTTGAAGTTTTTTTCGTTTCGTTGCCATGGAAACCAGAATTCTGCATGGATCCCAAAAATTTGAAGGAAATCTGGTGAGGTCATTGAGAGGATGCTTTCTGTGAAGTTTCATCCCAATTGACCCACTGGTTACTGAGGAGAAGAACATGACGCACGGCGGACGACGCACGGCGGACGCCGGACAAAAGGCGATCACAATAACTCACCTTGGGCAAAGCTCAGGTGAGCTAAAAACATATTTACCTTATAGCGAAAATATTCAGCGAAAATCTGAGAAAGAACAACTATCACAGGGTAGCTTAGAAACCACAGCATACAGCTCTGAAAGTTAACATACAAACATGGCATTAGTATTTATGATTCAAGTTAACTTGTATATCCAGAGTTCTTGATAAGGGGCATTTTTCATGTTTTAAAATCCTTATCTGACATTCAAACCCTATGTTGTGGGTACTTAAAAGAATCGTCCCAGGGAGAGGATTCTTTTAAGTATCAATAACATAGGATTTTGTTGAGTATCAAGAGAAATATTGTGGGGGAAAAGACCTGTTCACTACCTCTCATCTTGTCCTCCGTATATTTCTGAAAACTACATTTTTAACATTTTTCCACCGACGAACGAATCTGCTCTATAATAATTGATGAAAAGTGTAAAAAATATCCAGGCAAAAACAGTAATTGTTCATTGAACAAATTCTTCGTTTTGTCACAATGTTTTCAAAAGTTGTCTGCTTCAGAGTCATCAGAAAAGCTCTGTATGTGGGAAAGGGTTAACCTGCATCACACTTACTACCAGTATATGAAGGAGTGATATTCCTAGATCATTTACCCTTCATCATATACAACAAATCTGCAGCACACAACTTGAAAAACATTGCGCCTATGAGGTAAAAAATGCTATTAATGAAAGACTTTAACCCATTCTGTTACCTCTGTAGCAGACGGCTTTTTGAAAACAAAGTGACAAAAGAAGAAATTGCTCAAAACAAGCAGTTTCTCCTTTTGCCACAATGTTTTCCGCTTTTAGTCAATTAGAGAGATTTTCCATTTTTTGACCAAATATGTTCAAAGTCGTCTGCTGCAGAATTGTCATAAAATAGTGCCGACAATAGGATGACAACAAAAGCACTCCTGTTGGCTAAAAACTATATACATATATACATTCAAACTTGTCTTAGGCAAAGGAGTCAAAATGTGGCTGCAGGACACAGGTGACTGCTTAATACAAGTCAAACAAAGAAGAAAATTATGTTTTGGTCATTCTTTAAGTGACTGCTTAGACGTCGCGCAAGCTAACCCGGCACAACGTCAAATGCTCCAACCAACAGGACAAAGTCAGTCCTTGATAATTCAGTTTTAGAAATGAATGTAAAGTTTGATATATCGTTATGTGCTGTACAAAATGTAGATCAATATGGTATTAAAAATATTATCATTAGTTTAACAGAATTTCAAATACAGCATAAAACGAACAAAAAAATCATGAAAAAACGTTGTGTAAGATGTAACAGTCAAACGCTCTCTTTTGGTACTCACACCTGTAATATATAAACTTCGCGTGCTTTTTTTGCCGGGAAAACACTGCACGAGTTTCCGGAGATGACTTCATTCAACGTCATAACAAAGAATAACAACACTTGTCACTTTCTTTTGACAAATGTATACAAATAAATTGTACATAAATCATGTAAAATCTGGAAAAACGACTTCGGAAAACAAACAACGCAGAAATGGCAAGTAGTTTTTTAATATTAATTGTACTCCAACCGGGTTGAAATCTCAAATATACAATATTATTTTTCTTTTATTAATGTTTTCTGAACTATACAGAAAAAGACTTATTAATTTTCAAAAAAATGAGGAAAAGGCGTGTGGAGAAAAATTGTCACGCTTCTATAAAAAACTTTGTTTAATTATATATGCGTAAAATCGGTATCCCGAAATTTAAAGATGTAGTCAAACTAAAACCTAATAATTCAATTTACATAATATTATTTTTCTCTTTTATCGATACAGTTATTTTCAGTAAAGACAAGCGACATGTAATATCTTATTACGACCGTTATCTGTGTGGAGAAAAATTGTCATGCTTGGTCATTTTGACGTCTTAAACTTGTTTATTGTTCCTGTATTGTTCACAGGTATCGAAAACAGATTTAATCAAGAAAAAAATGGCGGCAATGAAAGAGAAACGAAAGAAACAATGGGCAGAGAGTAAAGAAAGGCTGTACAAAAGCAGGTATCTTGAAAAAATACTTTATTCTTGATGTACATGTAATATCTCAAGTAGGCCATATTTCTTAATACATAGATCAGCTAAATGATTATTAAATATATATTTGACTTTATGCATCAATGTTTTTTAAATACAATCCCTAAGTTATGTTTCTGTATTTACTAGTGTAAGAAAACTTCCGGAAACTTCCAACGCAGCTACATTAAGACAGAGGCGCCGTCGAGCATTGCTATCCACAAAGAAAGAACGCCAGCGCACCTACACCAAGAATTCACGTCTTAGAGCGCAATGCGCGACCCCACCAACACACAACCATGTATTCAAAAACAGAATGTGTAAATCCAGGTTAGTAGTTTATGTAGCACAGGCATATTTGATAACTATGTTTTGATTTATAACTGTAGTTTTTATTTGATTTTTTATATCCGACTGCCACTTAAAGGCAGCGTATCTAGAGTGTTTATTATCATGTATGATAACAAATAGAGCTTTTAATATTGATCATACACATATATAATTATTTTCGTCAAATCTAAGTGAGTTACATTTAACACTTTTATTGCAGGTCTCTAAACAAGCTGAAGAGCGCACTTCCGAGAACTCCAGACAGAAGAGCCGCCATTTTGTCAGCATATACGAACCCTAAACGAATGGTTTATTCCCCAGCCGTCAAACGTATACACGACGTATCCAATTCAACACCGGAAACATCGCCAGAGGCAGAATGCTTCAAGGATATGTCTTCTGCGTTCGAAATGTTAAAGAACAGATGCGATAACAACTCACGTGCGACAGTTAAAGTTCTAGTCGCTGCAATAAATGGTGATATGGTACAACAAACTAAATGCGCAACCAAACTATCAAAAAGACTAGGTGTCAAAAGAAGCTTAGTTTATGGTGGGAAAAGAATTCGCAATTCAATTCTTAAAAATGAAAAGTCTGTGTTCGCCTACACACAAAGAAAAACTCGAAATGATGTCATTGATGACAGCATAACGAAACAAGCATTCGATTTCTGGCTACGACCTGGTATAACACGAACAACAAACAATAACAAGAGCTGTCGGAGGACAGCGTGCTCGACTATTCCACCGCTTATTTAAGTTACTGAGATAATAGACTCTAATGTAGTTGCATGCAAAACATTAACCACAATTTCTTAGTGGGTGATAATTTGCATTATATGCAGGATAGTGTTATTTAACATGATTATTTTCATAGGTGTGATGGTTAGAAAGGGTTGTATAACCTTTCAATGGAATGCATCAAGTAGTTACTCAGATATGGACTCTTAATGTAGTTTCACGCAAACCTTTAACCATAATTTCTAAGTTAAAAAAAGGGCAACAATTTGTACCATATACAGGATAGAGTTATCATAATTGGTTGTGTTTATAGTTGTGCAATTGGGAAAGGTTGTATAAAGTTTCAATACAATTTTTCAAGTTGTAACTGAGATTACACTCTAAATGTAGTTGCAAAACTTTAAGTCCAAAAAGGTCCATAACTTGCATAAAATGCTGGATAGTGTAATCATACTTGATTGTTTACATAGATGATTAGATGTGATGGTTGGTAAGTGCTGTATAAAGTTTCAATGCAATGCATCAAGTAGTTACTAAGAGATGGTCTCTTTATGTAGTTGCATGCAAAACTTTAACCAGAATTTATAAGTCCAAAAAGGCCATAACTTGCATAAAATGCAGGATAGAGTTATCATACTTGATAATCTACACAGGTGTGATAGTTGGGTAGGGTTGTAGAAAGTTTCAATGCAATGCATCAAGTATTTACTGAGACGTGAACTCTTAATTTAGTTGCACGCAAAACTTTAACCAGAATTTCTAAGTAAAAAAAGGGCCATAACTTGCATAAAATGCAGAATAGAGTTATCATACTTGATAATCTACACAGGTGTAATAGTTGGGTAAGGTTGTAGAAAGTTGCAATGCAATGCATCAAGTAAATACTGAGATATGGACTCTTAATTTAGTTGCATGCAAAACTTTAACCAGAATTTCTAAGTAAAAAAAGTACCATAACTTGCATAAAATGCAGGATAGAGTTATCTTACTTGATAATCTACATAGGTGTGATAGTTGGGTAGGGTTGTAGAAAGGTTCAATGCAATGCATCAAGTATATACTGAGATATGGACTCTTAATTTAGTTGCACGCAAAACTTTAACCAGAATTTCTAAGTAAATAAAGGGCCATAACTTGCATAAAATGCAGGATAGAGTTATCTTACTTGATAATCTACACAGGTGGGATAGTTGGGTAGGGTTGTAGAAAGTTTCAATGCAATGCATCAAGTAAATACTGAGATATGGACTCTTACTTTAGTTGCACGCAAAACTTTAACCAGAATTTCTAAGTAAAAAAGGGCCATAACTTGCATAAAATGCAGGACAGAGTTATCTAACTTGATAATCTACATTGGTGTGATAGTTTGGTAGGGTTGTAGAAAGTTTCAATGCAATACATGTAGTATTTTAGAACTTGCATGCAAAACCTTAACCAAAGTGTGACGTGGACGCCGACGCCGACGCCAGGGTGAGTAGTATAGCTCTCATATTCTTCGAATAGTCGAGCTAAAAATGACATAAAACGTGTGAAATTGGCCAAAAATAAATATTCATCACATTCATGTATGATCCTCGAAAAAACACAAAGCGAAGTTTTTCAGGAATTTAAAGTATCGTACCCAAACATCAAGATTGGACAGCGTACATTTGAAAAATGCAAGCCTTATTATGTAAGATCAGCAAACAAAAAAGACATATCTACTTGCTGTTGTCGGACACACGTGGAAGTCCGCTCTTTGTTCAAATCATGTATGTCTTTTCGCAAAAGCGTTGGAAATGACACACACATCAAAGTGTATCAGTCACTAAATGAACTAATTAGTGACACTTTATGCGAACAATCAGCCAACACACACCAACATAAAAGATGTTGTTTGAATCGTACCTGTACAGAATGTGGAGTCAACACTCTGAGACTATTGCCACAAGAAGACGGAAGAGATGAAGACGTCGGGCAAGTCACATGGGAAAAATATGAATACCAATCCATTAAGCATAAAGACGGTACAAATATAAGAAAACTGATCCTAGTGAAGAAAACAACTGCCCCAAAATATATGTTCATGTTTTTTAAGCACCTTATCGAAACATTTCCAGCGCACGAATTTCGCGCAAAATGGCAGTTGAAGCAGTTAAAAAATATCGTCACGAGTTTACCAATAGGCCATTGCATTGCTGTCCATGACTTTAGCGAAAATTATAAATGTATCGCCAAAGAGGAAATTCAGGCAGCCTACTTCCAAAAAATAGAGGTTTCAATACACGTGTCAGTATTGTATAGACATGCGGCATTTCAAATTGACGGAATCGAAAGTACTGACTCAAACCCTGTAATAATTACAGAACAGTTTTTCGTAATCAGTCCAGATAGTCGTCACGACCACCATTTCACGCATGAAGTACAACAGCTAGTCACTGATTACCTGCACTCCGCAACGAACGAGTTCCACACACTGCATGAATTCACAGACGGCTGTAGCAGCCAATACAAAAGCTGTCACTGTATAGGTAGGGCAAATATTTTTTTTATTTTTTTTTGTGTGTTTTACCTTTTTCTTATATTATCCTTAATCGAGTTAAGTACCTTTAATTCAAGTACATAATTAAATGTTCGTGTACGTGTACTTTTCAGGTGATATACATCATGCGTGCGGAGACTTTCACTTGCAAAGGGTCGTGAGGAACTACTTCGAAACGTCCCATGGACGTGGGCCACAGGATTTGTAAAGCGGATGGCAGACACAGAAGTTATACGCGGGACGCGAGTAATTCAGAATGCAAGAGATTTTTTTGAATTCGCAGATAAGTGTCTTGTTGAAACGAAAGACAAAGCCTTGTGTTCGAAGCGTATATTCAGGTATGTTGAGACCATCAATAGAGCTCGAGATGATAGATATTTCCAACCCATAAAAGAAAACAGAAAGATTCACCAAGTAATGAGCACGTGCGATGGGTCTCTAAATGTCCGAGAGTTATCGTGTTACTCATGTGAACACTGTTTAATTGCGAAGTATGAACAGTGTACAAACGATCCTACCTTAGGTCCAAAAAGACAAGTACAGATGAATTGCCTGAAAACAATACAGCCATCTAGCACGGAAAGTGATTTAGACGAATCGTTAGTGGACCCCGAATTAAGCCAGCTTGTGAACCCAGGAAATATAATTGCCGTAAAAACAGAAGATGAGTTATACCCATATTACGTTTTGCGTGCTTCGTCAAGCGTGATACGGTTAAGAAAGCCTCACCAAGACAAATGGGGTGGTTTTTTTGAAGCTGGAGATGAAGTTATCCATGGGAACTATTTCCAAGCAAAAGATAAAACACTGTTAAATCAAATTTTGATTAAAAGAAATAAGGCAACTGTTCCTGCACGCAGTATTGTATATATATGCAGTGAACTCGATTTATGCAACGGAACTATTCATTTGAATGATTCGCTACATCGGCGAATTTTAAAATCCATATAGTTGCTATTGTGATACATAATTATTTTAAACAAGAGCTGTCGGAGGACAGCGCGCTCGACTATTCCACCGCTTATTTAAGTTACCGAGATAATGGACTCTAATGTAGTTGCATGCAAAACATTAACCACAATTTCTTAGTGGGTGATAATTTGCATTATATGCAGGATAGTGTTATTTAACATGATTATTTTCATAGGTTTGATGGTTAGATAGGGTTGTATAACCTTTCAATGGAATGCATCAAGTAGTTACTAAGATATGGACTCTTAATGTAGTTGCACGCAAACCTTTAACCATAATTTCTAAGTAAAAAAAGGGCAACAATTTGCACCATATACAGGATAGAGTTATCTTAATTGGTTGTGTTTATAGTTGTACAATTGGGAAAGGTTGTATAAAGTTTCAATACAATTGTTCAAGTTGTTACTGAGATTACACTCTAAATGTAGTTGCAAAACTTTAACCAGAATTTCTAAGTCCAAAAAGGTCCATAACTTGCATAAAATGCTGGTTGGTAAGGGCTGTATAACGTTTCAATGCAATGCATCAAGTAGTTACTAAGAGATGGTCTCTTTATGTAGTTGCATGCAAAACTTTAACCAGAATTTATAAGTCCAAAAAGGCCATAACTTGCATAAAATGCAGGATAGAGTTATCATACTTGATAATCTACATAGGTGTGATAGTTGGGTAGGGTTGTATAAAGGTTCAATGCAATGCATCAAGTATATACTGAGACGTGGACTCTTAATTTAGTTGCACGCAAAACTTTAACCAGTATTTCTAAGTAAAAAAAGGACCATAACTTGCATAAAATGCAGAATAGAGCTATCATACTTGATAATCTACACAGGTGTAATAGTTGGGTAGGGTTGTAGAAAGTTTCAATGCAATGCAGCAAGTAAATACTGAGATATGGACTCTTAATTTAGTAGCACGCAAAACTTTAACCAGAATTTCTAAGTAAAAAAAAGTGCCATAACTTGCCTAAAATGCAGGATAGAGTTATCTAACTTGTTAATCTACATAGGTGTAATAGTTGGGTAGGGTTGTATAAAGGTTCAATGCAATGCATCAAGTATATACTGAGATATGGACTCTTAATTTAGTTGCATGCAAAACTTTAACCAGAATTTCTAAGTAAAAAAAGGGCCATAACTTGCATAAAATGCAGGATAGAGTTATCTTAGATAATAATCTACACAGGTGTGATAGTTGGGTAGGGTTGTAGAAAGTTTCAATGCAATGCATCAAGTAAATACTGAGATATGGACTCTTAATTTAGTTGCACGCAAAACTTTAACCAGAATTTCTAAGTAAAAAAAGGGCCATAACTTGCATAAAATGCAGGATAGAGTTATCTAACTTGATAATCTACATAGGTGTGATAGTTGGGTAGTGCTGTATAAAGTTTCAATGCAATGCATCAATTAAATACTGAGATATGGACTCTTACTTTAGTTGCACGCAAAACTTTAACCAGAATTTCTAAGTAAAAAAGGGCCATAACTTGCATAAAATGCAGGATAGAGTTATCTAACTTGATAATCTACATTGGTGTGATAGTTTGGTAGGGTTGTAGAAAGTTTCAATGCAATACATGTAGTATTTAAGAACTTGCATGCAAAACCTTAACCAAAGTGTGACGTGGACGCCGACGCCGACGCCGACGCCAGGGTGAGTAGTATAGCTCTCATATTCTTCGAATAGTCGAGCTAAAAATGAAATATGTTTATTTTTAATATTTGATTATTCACAACGGCCTCTTCTGTAAAATAGTATACAACGAACGTATCAAGTTATCCGACGCTAAGAATGTAACGTCATGTTAACGTAAGTGACGTTACGTTGATGTGCCGGGTTAGCTTGCGCGACGTCACAATACAAGTCAAACAAAGAAGAAAATTATGTTTTGGTCATTCTTTAAGTGACTGCTTAATACAAGTCAAACAAAGAAGAAAATTATGTTTTGGTCATTCTTCAAGTGACTGCTTAATACAAGTCAAACAAAGAAGAAAATTATGTTTTGGTCATTCTTTAAGTGAGGAAAAGGGTTAAGTTTGACTGTATTAACTTACTTTTGTAAATGATATGTAAAAATCTCGTTTCATGTTACTTCTTTCTAATGAGACAGTAGTGTACAGGTTCCAACCAAACATTCCGGCAAGAATCATCCGCAATATCAGTAATGCAAATCCCGCATAAGTTCTGTGTGCGTGATAAAGTTTATGAGTTTGGTCTTGGTATTGTTCCCAGAGAAATAAAAAACCCTGAAAAGAAAATCAAGAAATTAAAGTACTGGTGATTTATTTCATGTCTTCAGAGGATTATTCTTATTATTAACCCTTTCCCTCATATAGACGCTTTCTGACGCCTCTGCAGCAGACAGAGCAAAACGAGCAATTTCTCCTTTTGCCACAATGTTTTCCACTTTTAGTCATAGGTTATCCATTCAATTATAGAGATTTTCAATTTTTTGACAAAATATGTTCACAGTCGTCTGCTGCAAAAATGTCGTAAAAAAGGGAAAGGGTTAAACAAGAGTGCCACAGAGCGAACGCCAACGCTCGTCTGTTTTTTTCTTAGTCGATAAAGGGGTAATCTGTATTACTATTAAAGCCAGTCATGCGACTTGGTATAGCCATGCGTTTAAATCCTAGGAACATGTGTACCAAGTTTATCTGAAAATGTTAAACGTATTTTGAGTTATGTGGTCAAGTTAAAGTTTTGTGACGACGACGCCAAGGGTATCACAATACCCTGACTTTTTTTCTTCGAAAAACAGACAAGCTAATAATATGATAACAGTATAATATTCTAATAACTCGCTGTTTCAAACAATCCGTTTTATTAAGTGGTAATTTCACCGTTTTATACTGTCTTCATGCATCCAGTCTATACATGTAAATCACACAATAAACAGAAACAATTCATCCTTCAAAAGTAAGCCCTTTCCCTCATACAGGCTCATTTAAATGCCTCTACAGCAGAACACTTTTTAAACCTTTCCCACATACGACAAATTTGCAGTCGACGGCTTTGAAAATGTAACCCAAAAATGTGGAAATTTTCAATAAAGGGAAGTATGATTATGAAATAGAGTCGAACACATTGTGACAAACGGAGAAATTGCTCATTATTGGCAATTTCTCAATTTGTCACAATGTTTACAACAGTCTTCTGCTGCAGAGGCATCAGAAAGTGTCTATATGTGGGAAAGGGTTAAAACATTGTGACCAAATGAGAAATTGCTCATGATGAGCAATTTCTCCTTTCGCCACAATGTTTTCAACTCTATTCCATAATTATACCTTCATTTACAGAGATTTTTGTTTTTCTTTTCAAATTTGTTGTGTGTGGGAAAGGGTTAAATTTATGCAAGATCAACTTGCATTTCCATTAGTGAACTCCACATAGACACATAGAAAATTAATTAAGATCTTTCACACCAACACAAACATTTATCCTCTACCTAATATATATGGGTAATTTTACTGATAAAATGAACCACCTTGGTGCTGTAGTGGTAGTGCAGCCATCAAGGGAGCCAAATGTTAAGAGTTAGATCCCTGGCATAATCATACATGATGACATTTCCTCCTTGGCGCTCCGGATTGTTAGGTTAGCCTTACAACAGACTAGCTGGTGACAGAATAAATTGAACAGTAGTACTGGTAATTTACCCGGGAAATGCCATGATATAACTGAACAAGAGGCCCAAGAGGGACAGTATCACTCCCCTGCCATTAGGCAAAAATTAAATCTCCAAACAGCCCGCCCCCTGGTGGCCCTGTTTTTTGACCAATCAACATGGCTTAAAGGAATCTGATAGAGGGTCACCCTAGGAACATTTCTACAAAATTATTTGAAAATCAGCCCAACACTTTCGGAGAAGAAGATTTCTTAAGTTTTTACTATAGCCATATAAGGCAAAATAGCCCCGCCCCCTGGCAGCCATAGTTTTTGACCAATGTACATGGCTTGAAGAATCTGATAGAGGGTCACCCTAGGAACATTAAAAAAAAATGATTTGAAAAACTTTCGTAGGAGATGATTTTTTAAGTTTTCACTATAACCATATAAGGCAAAATAGCGACACTTTCGGAGGAGATGATTTTTTAAGTTAAGACTATTTCTTTAAAAAAAATTGAAGGAATTTAGGAGAGGACATTAAGATGATGCTTCCTATGAAGTTTCATCCCATTTGGCCAAGTGGTAAGGGAGGAGAAGTCATTTGAAGCAAAAAGTTTATTGACGCGCGCATGCACACACGACGGACAATTCGCCATGACATAAGCTTGACTGGCTGAAAGCCAGTGGAGCTAAAAATTGTTGAAGCCATTTCTACCATTTTGCGTGTAAACTCTCCCAACCAAGGCGGATGCTCTACCACTTCAGCACTGAGGCTGTCACAGAAAATGAAATACATTCCTTACCTGTAATAAAGCTAGGATGGCTACAATTTTTGATGAAGTATTTTTACTGATCATTTTTAGATGTGTTTTTCTGTATTTTGTACTCAGATTCCAACCCAAACTGAGGCTCAATAGCATATATAACATAGCAAACTGTGACAGAACATCAAAAACTGAAAAGGTATAAAATAAGAAAATGTAAGTGAATTTAACATTTAACCCTTTCCCATCTGCAGACGCATTTTGATGCAATAGCAGCAGACAACTTTTGAAAAAATTGTGGCCAAAGGTGAAATTGCTCATGATGAGTAATTTCTCCTTTGGCTACAATGTTTTCAACTTTATTGAACAATTAAGCTATCTTTTATGGAGATTTTTCAGGTTTTTGTCACCATGTTTTCAAAGTCATCTGCTGCAGATTTTTGTATGTGGGAAAGCGTTAACCCATTATAGGCCTGCAACAAGTACTGTATTTTTATCAATGCTTTCATTACAGAAAACCTGAGCTTTTGATAAAACAAGAGCTGTCGGAGCAAGCTCGATTATTCCATTGCTTATTTAAGTTAGTGAGATATGGACTCTGATGTAGTTGCATGCAAAACATTTTAAGTTTCAATACAATACTTCAAGTAGTTACTGAGATATGGACTTTTAATGTAGTTGAAGTCCAAAATGGCCATTACTTGCATAAAATGATGGATAGAGTTATTGTACTTGTTTACATAGGTGTGATAGTTGGGTAGGATTGTATAAAGTTTCAATGCAATGCATCAAGTGAATACTGAGATATGGACTCTTAATTTAAGTTGCATGCACAACTTTAACCTAAAATTAATAAGTTGGAAAAGGGCCATAACTTCCATAAAATGCAGGATAAAGTAGGTGTGATAGTGGGGTAAGGTTGTAGAAAGTTTCAATGCAATACATGTAGTATTTAAGTACTTGCATGCAAAACTTTAACCAAGGTGTGACATGGACGCCGACGCCAGGGTGAGTAGTATAGCTCTCATATTCTTCGAATAGTCAAGCTAAAAATAGTTCAAGTATATAAGGTAAAACAGACCCACCCCTGGCAGACATATTTCTAAATACCAATTGACATGGCTTGAAGAAATTTTGTAGGAACTTTTAAAAAATAAATTTGAAAATCAACCAAATAGTTTAAGAGGACCATATAACTATATAAGTGTTCTGCTAAAGAGGTGTCACAATTTTCGCACAATGTTTTCTACACTATCTAAAAATCAAAAACATAACTTAGAAGATTTTCTATGATTTTACACAAATCCGTTTGTTTCAGACAACTTTAAAAAGTTTGTATAGTAGTTAAGCTCTAGACTTACATTCTGATAGAATTTCAAAGAAAGGAGATCCTATTCCATCATGTGAGTATCTGTAACAACAAACAGTAACAAATTATGGCCAATTAATGCAAAGTCTGACAGACGGACAGACATATGGCAGTGAAGTGATCCCTAGGTTTTTTCCTTCCTCATCGACAGGCAAAATAGAAAGCGAAAGAGATTTTCAACAAACCAAATATCTGCTTCTTTTATAGGGAATGATTTGGTTCGAAACCACACTCTGAACGAATTGATGTAAATACATGTAAATATGTCATCATGATATTTATTTGAATGGTGTTACATCACTTTCAACAGTATTTCAGTTATTTCGAGACATTTCCTTGGTACATTACCAGTACTACTGTAACTACATCAGTTGTATTGATCCTGACATCAGTCGTAATGCTATCCCTACAAGGAGTGAAGTCATTTCTATCCTTTTTTAAGTCTCTGGTATGACCTGACCAGGAATAAAACCCCTATCTCCCATTCCCAAGGTCAGACGTTCTAACTACTACACCACAGAGACTGTTTAATCATGATATATTTCTTTGCACACAGGTCAGACTCTGATTAAATAATAACTCTTCTAACAAATACAAAACCTACTCAGATAGGGTTAAATCTAGGATTTGCTCGTGATGGGCCAATCAAAGCGAAAGACTTATATGACGCATACAGATTAAAACAATCCGAATCAAACCTAGACTGGTTTGCTAGTTTCAGATAAGTTAAGATTGTGAAAATGCAAGCGTACATTTCATTTGTTAGTTATGTAAATTGTGCGTCAATTGATTTTTTAGCATCAACACTATGACTTATTCAAAATGTGTCAAAATTATAGTCTTTGCAACTGATGAACACAAAGGGGTTTAAAATATGGGCCAAGGATGTTCACATTGTGCTAATGACGCAAAAACACGGCCTAGATTGAAACCTGCCTATTTCTACTTACTTTCTAAGATGCATCATCATAACGCAGCCTAGATTGAAACCTGCCTACTTCTACTTACTTTCTAAGATGCATCATCATGATAAATGCTCCAATAGCCTGGAGACCGGTGCTGACACTTAACAACTGTATGACAAGCTGCATCGGTCCACCACTTCTTAAGGGCTCCACCAATCGTGGTATGCATATACACCCCAAAACAAAATAGGCCAATGCCAACAACTGATAGAACCGCAATAAACCTACAAAACAAAACACAATTATTCATGCATTCAAAATTAATCAGATTGAAAACTTGCACAGTCAAATCCTAAATAAATTTTTATGAATGGGATGATATGAAAAAATAACATCACATACAATACAATACATGTTGGCGCCAAGAAAATCAGCGACTTTTACCAAATAATATTTCATCCTTTGTAAGAGTTATAAATATATGCTAAAATTTCTGTATATATTCCACTGATACTCATGTTTGATGGTAGCCCTATGTGACTTTGTTTTAACTATTAGGCACACATGAAAATGGTACATTGCGAGATCGATGGTTGACTTTCAAATCAGATTGAGGTAGATGTAAATTTTTGTGCACTAAGATTTGCAAAATAAAAAGCTTTATAACACTTTGCAACATAATGTTAATGCTTAACACTGTAAAAGGACAAATTATAAAGATTTAAAATATCTTCATAATGAAATCAAATTTATGAATGGCATGTTAGTGACATCATACTACCATATTTTAGTGATGTCATACTACCATATTTTAATGATGCTGCATTACCATATTTCATAACATATTTGTCCTAGAATTTTAATTCATACTGTTGTATAAATTGCATGTGATATTTATCATGTGTATTTGTGCAGGAAAATGTGTAGTATAATGAACACATTTTTAGGTAAATAGGAATACAACCATCTCAAAAGATAATTAAAGAGAATTATTTTGTGAAATGAATCATACTCAGATACCAAAATAAAGAGTGAACCTATTTTTTTTCTCTTCATATATATTTAATAACCAAATTACACCCATTATTATTATTTAAGTCAGAGTTATGTAACTTGGTATAGACATGTGTATTGTTGCTAGGAACAGCTGTACCAAGTTTCATTTGAATATGTGTAACTGTTTTAAAGTTATGAGGTAAGGTTTTTAAAAGTTTCGTGACAATGATTCCAAGGGCATCACAAAAGCAAGAATGTTTTCTTTGAAAAACAGACTTGTAAGCTAAAAAATGCTTTGTTGAAATGAGCCTTTTAACCCTTTCCCTCATATAGATGCTTTCTGACATCTCTGCAGCAGACGGCTTTTTGAAAACATAGTGACAAAAGAAGAAATTGCTCAAAACGAGCAATTTCTCCTTTTGCCACAATGTTTTCAACTTTTTGTCATAGGTTATAATCCATTCAATTATAGAGATTTTCAATTTTTTGACAAAATATGTTCAAAGTCGTCTGCTGCAGAATTGTCGTATGGGGGAAAGGGTTAAGTACCCAATGCTTTAAAACCTAGGATTTTAAGGTCAAATAAAGATTTTAGACAACAAAATATACCCTTATCTAGGGCTCTGTAACTTACCTGTTTCTTCATCACTAAAGTGTTCAATAGGATTTCCAAGGGCATCTGGATTCAACAGCTGAATGTCATAGTATATGAAATTAATTTGATCTGGAACAACCTCTGTAAGGTCAAGGTCACTGCAGGTGTATTCATCAGCAATCAGTATGTGCCATATCTTTGGATATTCAAGGTTAGTGACAGTCCTATTGCCATAGGAGGATGTCAAGTCATCTGAAATTAAGGAAAAACATTATGGTAAAAATGTTAACGCTTATTAAACCCTTTCCCACAAACAGACGCTTTCTGAAGTGTCTGCGGCGGACGAATTTTGAAAAAATTGGGACAAAAGGAGAAATTGCTCAAAACATGCAATTTCTGCTTTTGCCACAAGGTTTTTCAACTTTTTTCACTAAATATACCTTCATTTATAGGTATTTTCAATGTCGTTTGCTGCAGGTTTGGCGTATGTGGGAAAGGGTTCATTCCACTGCACCAGTTTCATAATAAGACACATTAATTTACATTAGTGGTCATTAATACATAATGTACAAAAGGCTCTGCCAAGTCGATGGTAGAAATTATTTTATCTCACAGTGAAAAGTAGATACAAAGAAAGAGCTGCTTGATGAAGTTGAAGCCAATGGAGAAAATAGTTTTAAAATTCTTACAAAGCACTGGCGTCTGAATTTCCATTAGAGAAAGTTTGGAAAAAATCCACACTAGACAAATAGCCTCTTTATATGGTTCATATACTACAAAAAAAATATATAATTATGACTATATGAACCATAAGAAGAAACTATTTGCAGTAACAGACTTCTCAAATGAAATCTCGGAAGCCTGTGTACACAATTAATAAATAAGTTTTTTCCTAAACTTAACCCTTTCCCAAATATAAACACTTTCTGGCGCCAATACAGCATTTTGCAAACATTATGGCAAAAGGATAAATTGCTCATAATGAGTAATTTCTCCTTAAGTCATCTGCAGCAAAGGATTCAGAAAGCATCTGTAAGTGGGAAATGGTTAAATTGATAGTAAATGACTGTAAAATTAATTGAAATATCATGAAATGCAAAATAACAACATGTGAAATGATAATTGAAAGAGAGAGCTACTTAAATAAGCTTAACTCTTTCTGCTCAATCATTTAAATAAAAGTTTAATATGAATTGTATTAATATGTACATATAAATAAAATATTGTTTAAACCAAAATATAATTACATGAATTTCTAACATAATTAAAATATTGTTTAAACATAATAATAAATTATTACATGAACTTCTTGCTCTATCAAGTTTTGTCTGACAATCTTTTTCTTCACTGATCTCCCTCCAATCCTCACTAAGGAAAAGATATAACCTGGCTGAAGCTGTTGTTGTTGTATTTAGTGTGTACTGTATACCTGCATCACCTGAAAATATAAGATAGGGGAAAATAATACATGTTACAATGATACATGTACATTCATACATATATATATATGACGCAGAGGTCTAAATAAGAAGGAGTAACTGACCTTATTTCAACAATGTCGCTCATTTGACTTAATTAACCCTTTCCCTTTTTACATACAATTTCTGACGCCTCTGCAGCTGACCAAAAATAGAAAATTGCTCCTTTTGTCATAAAGTTTACAAAACTTCAAAAAATTTATAAAACTGTTCTATACAGTATTATTATTTATTGGGGTTTTATTCCGCTTTCAACAATATTTCAGTTATATCACGGTGACAGTTCACTTATTCATGATCCCTGGGTAAACAAACCAGTAATAGGCTAGAAAATGTGCCTTGCCCAAAGGCACTCCACCACCATGACAATAGTGCCGCGACTGGGGATCGAACCCGGGACACCCAGTTTTGAAATCCCCGACGCTAACCACTTGACCACAGCGGATTCCTTCTGTTCTATACAGATTTTTCATATTTTGACAATTGTTATCAAAGTCATTGGCTGCAGATATGTTGTATGTGGGAAATAATGATTTCAGAAAATGCAAAACGCCCCTTACCTAGAGTTTTGTGCAGTGCATTTAGATCTATATCGTAGACCCTTCCAACTTCGTGATCTACAGATCCGAGTTCTTGACGTTATTATTTTCATTTAGTACCCGACAATGTTGTTTATTTTAATGATTGTGATCACAAACTTAGGATACCTGTAGAAACATAGAATTGACGAAACTTTCTGTGTAAATATTTCCAAAAAAACAATTCCTTCTTTCGGTAGTCTTTATAGCAATATAGTATATACATGTATCCCCATCACTTTCATTATTTGAAAAGACCGATTTATACCCATCCATGTATATAATCGATATCCATCTTTCTTCCGTCTTAAATAAACAGACCAAATAAGAAATCATAATTCATTGAAATCACGTTGGAAGAAAATACTCACCATGAAAACAGAATGAAGACAAATATAGTCCCTTTTCTGCTCTCGCTGTGAAACTGGTGAATGTTCCCCGAACTGTTTTGGAACACACAGGGAGTATAAAAATACAAATGTAAATGACATATACAAGAGTATGATCTGAGATTATCATGGTAACTCTAATAAAACGTTTTGTGGAATATGTTCTAAAATAACTTCATTCTAAAAAAATAACAAGTGAAATCGGTAGTACCCGGTAAACGTGTAATGTCGCAAACGAAAACAATTTTTGGAAAAAAGTACTATTTCAGTTTTTCCAAATTGAATCCATCATATATGTAAATATAAATGTATAGGATGTCTCATTATTACTATTGATTAAAGTATAGAGGAAAAGGTTAGCTTAATATTTACGACATACGCAAATGCCGCGTTGTGGTAACGCCAAAAATCCGGGTCCTCCCGGGAAAGGGTTTATTGCCGATTGTCCCACATTTTGATTTTGGGGATAAAAATCGATGTAGGACAATCGGTGGAAAAACATGTCTAATCCCTGCCCGGGGCGAAGATATCACTACAGTTCGGTTCATTAAAAAGTCCACTATCAAGGTATGTTTCGTTTCATTTGTGAAACAGTTTGTAACGAATTCCGAATTCTCTTCTTTTCGTTGCATTTTTCATCAGAAATAACTAACAAAAAAAGGAATATATTTTACAGTAATAACATTCCATTCCATGTTTCTGTTTTCTATAACATAGAAAAAAAGAACAAACTAATTTAGAAAATAATATTCCATTCAAATATAGTATTTGGACGTTTAGAGATATAAACATAGGCCTCGGGGACGTTTAATATCAAGTTGTTTAAATTCAAATAAAAAAAAGGAAAAAACTATTCAGTTGAACTTATATTTTTCGGACATGTAAATACATCTTTGATTTAACCTTTTTTATATTATTTTCAGTGCATACGTAAGATAATGGCAAAAACAATAAACAACCAAGATGATATAGCAAGCTGATCTCTGGTTACACCGTTTTCGTAGTAATTTAATATTATGCACAGAAGTATAAGGTGTAAGTAAAAGTCCTTTATATATAAAGAATGCACTGTAAGATGAAATATACGGTTTAGTCTCGCAGAAATAACATGTTTTACACTGTTTGCGACTTCCTCCAGATACATTGTGTACTTGCTACAAATTTGTGGTTATCAAGAACGATACTCATTCTGCCGGGCTTGTTCTTCACAAAATCGAGATATACTTGAGCATTAGCCATGTTTCCATTTTCCATAATGTTTCAATTCAATTATTGCTCTAACAGTCTGTGCCTTTTTTTTTGAGAATTAAAGGCATTTATTTATTGGTGGTTTGTTTTGTCGGATCTTCACAAAATCGAGATGTACTTGCGCCGTGTATCCAGTATGATATATAAACAATACATGATGCCTTTTCCTAAAAGTTTCAATTCAATTTATGCGCTAACAGTCTATTCCTTTCTTTTTGTGAAATAAAAGCATGTATGTGTTAGCGGTTTGTTTTTTCTGTAAAACATGTAAAGAAGTAAAACAAAAATATATATTTTAATGTTTGTTCAATCAGTAAAGAATCCATGTGCAATATAATTGAACAAGGAATGGATAACAGGATAGGTAAATAATGTAAACTTGGAATAGACAAAATAACCGGACTGTATTCTCACCTTTCCCTTACCCCTCTTCATCACTCCGCATTAACTTTTTCCCTCATACAACAATTCTGCAGCAGACGACTTTGAACGTATTTTGTCAAAACATAGAAAATCTCCATAATTGAATGGATAACCTATGACAAAAAGTGGAAAACATTGTGGCAAAAGCAGAAATTGCACATTTTGTGCAATTTCTTCTTTTGTCACTATGTTTTCAAAAAGCTGTCTGCTTTTTCAAAATGTGGGACATTCGGGAAGTAAAGGTGTTGTTGCACCTTACATTCAAAATATTGACAATTCATTTATTTAGGTCGGAGGTGTTACTGTCAGTTACAAAACACACCAGAAGGGGTATGTATGGTCTAAGCAGGGACGTAGATAAGGTTTTTGTTCCTGGTCAAAGAGAGAAAACTATCCAAAATATTGAAATAGTTTAATAGGTAAAGCTACGATAGTATGGATGCTAAAGTAACGACCACAATCTGACTGACGTACCTTACCTGTCAGATTGTATCGAATAATAATCGGGCCCACACGGAGATTAGAACCAATCTACTTGTCATACGAATAGTTCAGCATCACCATTGCTTGTTTAGTTCTTACAGGGACGTTGATAAGTCCCTGGTTCTTATAACACTAAAAAACAAAATGGTTAACGATTCCTTGAAAGTCGGAGTTATTCCTCAATCCTTTTCCCACATACAACAAATCTGCAGCAGACGACTTTGAAAACATAGTGACAAAAACCTGAAAAATCTCCATAAAAGATAGCTTAATTGTTAAATAAAGTTGAACACATTTTTGTGGCCAAAGGAGAAATTGCTCATCATGAGCAATTTCACCTTTGGCCACAATGTTGTCAAAAGTCGTCTGCTGCTATTGCGTCAAAATGTGTCTGTATGTGGGAAAGAGTTAATGAAAGCGCTGGACCGGATTCCATCTAGATGAACATTGTGTAGAAATTTACTTCCAGTCACTGTAGCTCAATAACAAGTTTGAAAGAAAGTGTACATTTCTATAAGTCTTGTGGCGTTTGAGATTTAAAATGCTTAGTACTAGTTTGAAAATCTGGCGCCAATTAATATCTTATCACAAATTACACCATTGGCATCAATAATTTATTCAACAGATTTACTCGACAGGAAACAGATACCATTGTAGACTGTGTAATGTATCGACCGAGATCAGTCAGCGCAGTCCGCACATGCTAATGCATAAACGTGTCTATCATGGATTTAAAGGTAAATACATATTTAATGATATAAGGGAGGTAACTCAATAAAGTTGTGCACACTTATTTTGCAAGAGTTTTCTCTCTTTGACCATCTTAAAATTATAATGTTAAGTTCTCAGAATGAAAATAAATAAGTCCAAAGCCTAATAATGCATGCATTTTTACATTTTTCTAACACCTCGTCTGCCACTGTATTTCCCTTTTGACGCAAGGCATTTCGACGAAACACACATTAGAGGCGTGGTTATGCAAATTTATATCGTTGAGTCTGAAACAGTTGTTATAAAGTATATACCAAAAATGGCCGTCCAAACAAGGAAGTAAAGTTAGTAAGGAACAAGTTTGTCACTTCCTCGTTTATAAGACAACAATGGATCAAGACCCTTTCGATGAGCAATGCGATTCTATTTATGCTAACGATGAGACGTCTGATCGCGTGAATTTTGTGGAACTATTGAAGGAGAAGTCGTTAGATGAGTTATTGAAAGAGGATCGTGAGGCGGTGAAGGAAGCAGAGAAACAGCTACAGTGGTATCACGGAAGAATAACGCGAGATGTTGCCGAGGACATTTTACATAAAGGTTTGTTCTTTCTGGCTGAATTTCTGTTACTAAGCTCTAAATAAGAAGAGTATGTCACATCCCCATATCCTTATTTGACCATCAAACCCTCTTTTGTGGGTACTCAAAAGGGAAAAGAATCGCCTCACTGAGACGATTTATTTTAGTACCCACAACATACGGGAGATATGGATGGGGGGAAAAACAAGTTCACTCCTCCTTATCTAGTTCTTTGTACCCATCATGTTTTTCTTAGGCTAGAAAGCCTTCAAGCAAAATAAGGATTGCTCTCAATGAGGGTTCTTTTGAACACCAACAACATAGGGTTTAATGAAACCCTATTCCCACATACAGCAAATCAAGAACAGAACTTTAAAAACATAAAGTAAAATATATGGAAACTCTCAAACACTATTTAATAAAGTGAGCAATTTCTTCTTTTGCCACAATGTTTTTTAAAGAAGTCTGCTGCAGAGGCGTTTTAAAGTGTCTGTATGAGAAAAAAAGTTAACATTGAGAAAAAACGTTGGACACTTGATGTGTAAACCCTTTCCATCAAAAGACAACTTCTTAAATTACAACAAATCTGCAGCAGACGACTCTGAAAACATTGTGACAAACACCTGAAAAATGTCCATAAAAGATAGCTTAATTGTTATGTCTTCATGAGCGATTTCACCATTGGCCACAATGTTTTCAAAAGTTGTCTGCTGCTATTGCGTCAAAATGCGTCTGCAGGTTGGAAAGGGTTAATCTTATGCGGAAGACTTGGAAGCATTGTGGTGATAGGATATTCTCTTTTTCAGATGTTATATCTTTTTCCTTAGATATTTTCAAAGCTGACAAATCTAAAAATATCTTATTAGGTAAACCACTCCAGGAGTGTATGAGATAAATATTGTACAATGTACATTTTCATTAGACAAGCGATAGACAAACATATTGATGAAATACATACATGTTTCATTGTATGTGCAGTAGTTACTGTACTAAAAACAATCATACTGAATTAAAATATCCAATCACATGAATCCTTCGGTCATTACCGGTAAGCGGTTGCAACAATTTACACTTAAGTATCCGATTTTAATATGATGTAACAATATTATAAATATGATTATTTTCGTTATACAATTTGCTTTGTTGCCTTTTTAGCTCACCTGTACACGAAGTGCAAGGTAAGCTATTGTGATCACATTTTGTCTGGCGTCCGGCCATCGTGCGTCGTCAACCATTGCCCACATTTTGCATCCGATCTTTATGAAAGTTTATCAGAACATTATCTCCATCAAATCTTGGACAAGTTTGAAAATGGGCCATATGAAGTCAAAAACTAGGTCACTAGGTCAAATTGAATGGAAATGTTGTTAACACTCTTGGGGCTACATTTTCAATTTGAGCATGTTGAAACTTTATCAGAAGTAAGTCAAGTTTGAACATGGGTCATGTCCGATCAAAAAGAAGATCACTAGGTCAAATCGATGGTAAATCTTGTTAACACTCTAGAGGCCGTAATTTTTGCTTAAGCACTTTGAAAATGTCCAAATGTTTTTCTTAAAGATATCTAGGTCAAGTTCGAATATTGGTCATATTGGGTCAGAAACTAGGTTACTAGGCCAAATTGAAGGGAAATCTTGTTTACACTGTAGAAGCTGCATTTTTTGCTACAGCAGCTTGAAATCTAGTCAGAATGTTTATCTGAATGAAATATAGGCAAAGTTCGAATATGGGTCATCCTGGGTCAAAAACTAGGTCACTAGGCCAAATTGATGGAAAATCTTGTTAACACTCTGGAGTTCACATTTTTCGCTTCAGCAGCTTAATTTTTTTTCAAAATGTTTGTCTGAATGATATCTAGAGCAAGTTCTATTATGGGTCATATTTGTTCAGAAACTAGGTCACTAGGCCAACTTGAAGGGAAATCTTGTTAACACTGTAGATGATATCTAGGTTAAGTTCGAAAATGGGTCATATTGGATTAGAAACTAGGTCACTAGGTCAAATTAAAGTAAAATCTTGTTAACACTCTGGATGTTGCATTTTAACTTGAGCATATTGAAACTTTATCAGAATGTTTGTCTTGATGATATCTAGACCAAGTTCGAATATTGGTCATGTCTGTTCAAAAAATAGGTCGCTAGGCCAAATGGAAGGAAAATTTTGTTAACACTGAAGAAGCCGCATTTTTTGCTTCGGCAGTTTCAAATTTGGTCAGAATGTTTATCTTAATGAAATCTAGGCCAAGTAGGTCACTAGGCCAAATTGATGGAAAATCTTGTTAACACTCTTGAGGCCGATTTTTATGTTTCAGCAGCTTGAGGCCGCAGTTTTACTTTGATCAAGTTGAAACTTTGTCAGAATGTTTGTCTTGATTATATCTAGTCCATGTTGGAATATGGTATCAGGTAAAACAAATATAGATCACTAGGCCAAATGAAGGAAAATATTGTTAACACTCTAGGAGGTTGCATTTTGAATCTTTTCAGAATAATTGTCTTGATATGTTTTGCATTAGGATTCACATTGCATAATTCAGGTGAGCGAACTAGAGGGCCATCATGTCCCTCTTGTTTAACCCTTTCCCTCATATAGACGCTTTCTGACGCCTCTGCAGCAGACAGCTTTTTGAAAACATAGTGACAAAAGAAGAAATTGCACAGAACGTGCAATTTCTCCTTTTGTCACAATGTTTTCCACTTTTTGTCGTAGGTTATCCATTC
This sequence comes from Serripes groenlandicus, assembly GCA_031761405.1. Taxonomy (NCBI): domain Eukaryota; kingdom Metazoa; phylum Mollusca; class Bivalvia; order Cardiida; family Cardiidae; genus Serripes; species Serripes groenlandicus. The sequence goes on from JASEVX010000025.1 coordinate 1,319,315, forward strand.
AATTCCAGAGATTTTCTATTTTTTGACAAAATACGTTCAAAGTCGTCTGCTGCAGAATTGTCGTATGAGAGAAAGGGTTAATATGTTAACTGGACACTTTTCCCGATCCAAACACGCTTCATTTCAAGACATATTTTCTCAGTTTCTTGTATGAATTAAATCATGAAAAGGTATGAGTTTCTCAACAAAATAGCAATGTCATTATGTGGCGTTCACGCTATATCATATGTTGATATTAAGCGTTAAATAAACAAAAATAAAAACGAAGTGAAATTAATTTAAGCCAATCAAATCGTTGAATGGATTTAGATCGAATAAAAGTGTTCGCAGTGAGCGTTAAAAAAGAATCAATCATAATGATGTGAACGACTGAACGCTTTGAGAGCGTATTGGAATGGTGACCGGAGCGAATGTGACTAGAGCGAAACTGAACGGAACGGAGAGGAGCGTGAACAGTAAATTTGTCACTGTAACTTAATATGTACAAAAAAAGCAGCAATATCTAACTGATTCCTATAATTGTTCTGTTATAAAAAGACTAGTTATTAATAATTTCTCCTTAAATCTAATCATTTGTGTATACATATCCTTTTCCTCCTGCAGACAAAAAATGTCAACTATTTTGAAAACAAAGTCCAGAAAAGAAAAAAATTGCTCATCATGAGCAATTATTCCTCCTTATCTAACAATGTTTTCTCCTATATTGTAAAGTTTTCTTTCATTTATAGAGATTTTCCATATTTCTTTAAGGCTCTTTTCAAAGTATTTGCTGCAGATCTATTTGTTATATGATGGAAAAAGTTAATATGTTCATCTCTTTGTTTTTTTCAGGACTAAGTAAATTTGGGAACATCGATGGATTATTCATCGTGAGAGAGAGCTCATTTTCTTCGTCCAGTTTTGTGCTGTCTCTAGTCAGTAAAGGAAGCTACTTCCATTTTCAAATCAATGAAATTAAACACATACATTTTAGCATCGATGATGGTCCAGTAACACAAGGTAAGTTAGATTTTTCAGAGGTCCAGATAAGCAGGGGTTTGCAGCTTTTTTCCCTTCAAAATATCTCTTATTAGCCAACCAAACCCTATGGTGTGGGTACTCAAATGAATCGTCTCATTAACCCTTTCCCTCATAATTACTACAATTCTGCAGCAGACGACTTTGAACATATTTTGTCAAAAAGTGGAAAATCTCTATAATTGAATGGATAACCTATCACTAAAAGTGGAAAACATCGTGGCAAAAGGAGAAATTCCTTGTTTTGAGCAATTTCTTCTATTGTCACTATGTTTTCAAAAAGCTGTCTGCTGCAGAGGTGTCAGAAAGTGTCTATATGAGGGAAAGGGTTAAGACAATTCTTTTGAGTACCCACAACATAGGGTTAGCGAATAACTTAAGGATTTTGGAACAAGCAAAACGCTCCTTATCTAGAGCTCGGATGTTTATTAGTTTATACTCCTTTGTCTCGTTTTTTGATAAAAACTACATTAAAAGTAGCAGGGTACTTTTGAAAGCATTTTGAGAAAGGGAGAAAATGCTCAAAACAAAACCAGGTAAAAGGTTGAGTCATTGCCAGGTAGGAACATTTTTTAGCCATTTGCCTAAAGAACATTTGATTGAACAAACCCAAAAAACTTTTATTATTATTTTGAAAATGTAGATTTTTTTTCTTTTGAGCAATTTATCGTTTTTCTAAAATGTTATAAACAGTCAAATGCAGCTAATTCTGCAAAAATGGTCAATGCCATGGAAACGAATTAAGGGCAATTATTTTTATATTTTCCATTAGTCTTCGATATGCATGCATTTGCCAAGCTCTGTTTTCTGTACATCAGCTAACTGGAATTCAATGAAAGTTTGCATGGTTGATTGATTGATTGGGGTTTAACGTTGTTTTTAACAATTTCTCAGTTATATCACGGCGGCCAGTTCACCTACTCATGCATTTCCTGGTTTTCTCACACCAGTACTCCACACAACAATCTTCCCAAGCAACTTGCTGCTTTTCCACATAGACTTAGCTCATTGGTGGAAGAGGAATGACTCATGTCGCATTGACTTTTGTCAATCCTCGGAAAGAAAGTTGGCCGAGCCGGGATTCAAACTCACAACCCCTGGATTGACAGCCCGCGTCGCTAATGACTGAGCTACCGGGGCTCGGCTAGTTTGCATGGTAAGCTTCAATGTAAATAGTTAATGGATGATTGGAGTTTAATGTCATTTTCAACAGTATTTCATTCAGCTGACAACTTAAGATCCTCTACAGCGGTCTAACCTTTTCCTATTTACAATATGTCTGCAGCTGACAACTTAAGGTCCTCTACAGCAGACTAACCTTTTCCTACATACAATATGTCTGCAGCTGACAACTTAGGATCCTCTACAGAGGACTAAGCTTTTCCTACATAAAATATGTCCGCAGCTGACAACTTAGGATCCTCTACAGAGGACTAAGCTTTTCCTACATAAAATATGTCCGCAGCTGACAACTTAAGATCCTCTACAGCGGACTAAACTTTTTCTACATACAATATGACTGCAGTTGACAAATTAAGATCCTCTAACGTGGACTAAACTTTTCCTACATAAAATATGTCCGCAGCTGACAACTTAAGATCCTCTACAGCAGACTAAACTTTTCCTACATAAAATATGTCTGCAGCTGACAACTTAAGATCCTCTACAGCAGACTAAACTTTTCCTACATACAATATGTCTACAGCTGACAACTTAAGATCCTCTACAGAGGACTAAGCTTTTCCTACATTAAATATGTCCGCAGCTGACAATTTAAGATCCTCTACAGCGGACTAAACTTTTCCTGCATACAATATATCTGCAGTTGACAAATTAAGATCCTCTAACGTGGACTAAACTTTTCCTGCATACAATATATCTTCAGTAGAAGACTGACATCCTCTTGATTGACAAAATTAAGAAATTCTTTATAAATAAAAGTATAATTATACCCCCGCAAACGTAGTTTGAAGGGGGTATACTGGAATCAGCCTGTCGGTCATACGATCGGTCGGTCAGTCGGTCATCCGGTCGGTCGGTCCGTCTGTCCGCAAAATCTATTCCGTTGTACTCCTCCTTCAGTTTCTACCTGATTGACTTGATACTTGGCGTAAATGTTAATCAAGAGTAGTAGATGTGCAAGACGCAAATTTTATGTCCCTGTGACCTTGACCTCTGACCTTGAAATAGGATTTTTTTTTGTTAAAAACTAATCTGTTGTACTCCTCCTTCAGTTTCAACCTGATTTACTTGATACTTAGCATAAATTATAATCAGGAGTAGTAGATGTGCAAGACGCAAATTTCATGTCTCTGTGACCTTCACCTTGACCTCTGACCTTGAAATAGGATTTTTTTTTGTTAAAATCTAATCTGTTGTACTCCTCCTTCAGTTTCAACCTGATTTACTTGATACTTGGCATAAATGTTAATCAGGAGTAGTAGATGTGCAAGACGCAAATTTCATGTCCCTGTGACCTTGACCTCTGACCTTAAAATAGGATTTTTTTTTTGTTAAAATCTAATCTGTTGTACTCCTTCAGTTTCAACCTGATTTACTTCATACTTGGCATAAATGTTAATCAGGAGTAGTAGATGTGCAAGACGCAAATTTCATGTCCCTGTGACCTTGACCTCTGACCTTGAAATAGGATTTTTTTTTGTTAAAATCTAATCTGTTGTACTCCTCCTTCAGTTTCAACCTGATTTACTTCATACTTGGCATAAATGTTAATCAGGAGTAGTAGATGTGCAAGACGCAAATTTCATGTCCATGTGACCTTCATCTTGACCTCTGACCTTGAAATAGGAATTTGTTTTGTTAAAATCTAATCTGTTGTACTCCTCCTTCAGTTTCAACCTGATTTACTTGATACTTGGCATAAATGTTAATCAGGAGTAGTAGATGTGCAAGACGCAAATTTTATGTCTCTGTGACCTTGACCTCTGACCTTGAAATAGGATTTTTTTTTGTTAAAAACTAATCTGTTGTACTCCTCCTTCAGTTTCAACCTGATTTACTTGATACTTGGCATAAATTATAATCAGGAGTAGTAGATGTGCAAGACGCAAATTTCATGTCTCTGTGACCTTCACCTTGACCTCTGACCTTGAAAAAGGAATTTGTTTTGTTTAAATCTAATCTGTTGTACTCCTCCTTCAGTTTCAACTGATTTACTTGATACTTGGCATAAATGTTAATCAGGAGTAGTAGATGTGCAACACACAAATTTCATGTCCCTGTGACCTTCACCTTGACCTCTGACCTTGAAATAGGATTTTTTTTGTTTAAATCTAATCTGTTGTACTCCTTCTTCAGTTTCAACCTGATTTACTTGGTACTTGGCATAAATGTTAATCAGGAGTAGTAGATGTGCAACACACAAATTTCATGCCCCTGTGACCTTGACCTTGACCTCTGACCTTGAAATAGGATTTTTTTTTGTTAAAATCTAATCTGTTGTACTCCTCCTTCAGTTTCAACCTGATTTACTTGATACTTGGCATAAATGTTAATCAGGAGTAGTAGATGTGCAAGACACAAATATCATGTCCCTGTGACCTTCACCTCTGACCTTGAAATAGGATTGTTTTTTGTTAAATTCTAATCTGTTGTACTCCTCCTTCAGTTTCAACCTGATTTACTTGATACTTGGCATAAATGTTAATCAGGAGTAGTAGATGTGCAAGACGCAAATTTCATGTCCCTGTGACCTTCACCTCTGACCTTGAAATAGGATTTTTTTTCTTAAAATCTAATCTGGTGCGTCATGTCATTCCAACATACTACAGTGACCACTTGATTGTGTCTGGTGCTGTTCCCTTCAAGAAGCTGTGCTAGTGTCAAGAGGTAGAACATGATATTATATTACATTATAGCTACTGTAAACTACCTAAATTACGTAAGGATTTTATATTCCCTTATATTCGCAAGCTGATCTCCTCGTGAAATTAATACCTTGCGAAAATATATCGATCAGAAGTGAAATTTAAACTTCTGCTACTTATTCTCAAATTTAAAATATCAAAATATCAAAATCATGATAAATATCGAAAATAGGTCCTCGCGAATATTCAGTAGTTTACAGTCAAAACCTTGTTACTCTTTGAATAAAGAATGTGGTTCATTTTCTTCTTGTTTGTTTGTTTTCTGAAACTAGAAAACTAAATCAAAACTTATTTCATGAGGAAATAGTACTTTATGCGGATTGTATTTTATGCATTAGAAAATGTTCCTGACAAAATTTCTTTAAAATTAGATTTGTATATTGCTTTTTGATATCATCTTAGTATTTCTTTTTGATACTGATATTCAAATTGTCTGAGTCAAAGACAATACTGTGAGATATAATATGTGCCAGGGGTTGGGGCGGGGGTATTAATCACCTTTAGTGATAGTTCTAGTTATTGATTGGAGTTGAAAACATTGTGGCAAAAGGAGAAATTGCTCATTTTCTCCTTTTACCGCTATGTTTTTTTTAAAATTCAGCAACTGCAGAGTCAGAAAGCTTCTACATGTGGTAAACTAAAAGGTCAATTTGCTAATGGTTCTTTTTTTGCAGGTCTCGACGCCTTGATTGAGACCTACCAGGAGAAGATACAGGGGCTTCCCACCCTACTGACCAAGTTCTGTAAATGTAAGTCCCCGCCAGATCTCTTCAGACGTAAAGGAACCACAAACTTGTTACACAAGGCTGTTCTATCAGGTAATACTAAACATCTAGCTCTGTTATCCCTTTCCCTCATACAACATTACAACATTTCTGCAGCAGACGACTTTAAACATATTTTGTCAAAAAATAGAAAATCTCTATAATTGAATGGATAACCTATGACTAAAAGTGAAAAAACATTGTGGCCAAAGGAGAAATTGCCCGTTTTGAGCAGTTTCTTCTTTTGTCACTATGTTTTAAAAAAGCCGTCTGCTGCAGAGGCATCAGAAAGCGTCTATATGAGGGAAAGGGTTATCAAAATCACAATGACAATATGTGTATCAATGATTTCATGGGAAAGGTTTAACCCTTTCCTTCATAAAACAAATATGCAGGAGACAACTTTTAACACATCTAGGCAAATGAAATGAAAATCTCTATAAAGTATAGAAGGGTATAGTTGTTTAATAAAGTGGAAAACATATTGGCAAAAAGAGCAAATTTCTTATTTTGTCACATTTTTTTCAAAAGTCGTTATCTGCCTAAGTGTCAAAATGCGTCTGCAGGTTGGAAAAGGCTAATTTATTAAAATGTTTTATCAATCATGGAATGAATAAATATCAAAATGTTCAGAAATTTCAAATTGTGGAATAGTCAATCTCAGTACATGTACTATGTTTAAACACATTTACCCTTTCCCACATACAATAAATTTGCAGCAGACAACTTTGAAATTATGAAGTCCAAAATATAGAAAATCTCTTTAAATGAGAGTATTATTATTGAATAGAGTTGAAATCATTGTGTAAAATGTAGAAGTTGCTCCTTTTGCTCACAATGATTTCAAAAGTCGTCTGCCGCAGAGGTGTCAGAAAGCGTCTATATGTGGGAAAGGGTTAAGAGTATTCTGAGAGAGAGAACAATCAATCTCAAGTTATACTATAGGAATGTAATCGAGCCTAGTTCAAGTACATTTACCACAAGGTCTTTGTGTGTAGGAAAGTAATTTACACAGGAAATGCAATGATGTGCCAGAAATACTGATGAAAGTAGCGTTAACCCTTTCCCTCATATAGATGCTTTCTGACGCCTCTGCAGCAGACAGCTTTTTGAAAACATAGTGACAAAAGAAGAAATTGCTCAAAACAAGCAATTTCTCCTTTTGCCAAAATGTTTTCCACTTTTAGTCATAGGTTATCCATTCAATTATAGAGATTTTCTATTTGTTGACAAAGTATGTTCAAAGTCGTCTGCTGCAGAATTGTCGTATGAGGGAGAGAGAGAACAATCAGTCTCAAGTTATACTCTAGGAATGTAATCGAGCCTAGTTCAAGGACATTTACCACAAGGTCTTTGTGTGTAGGAATGTAATTTACTCAGGAAATGCAATGATGTGCCAGAAATACTGATGAAAGTAGCGTTTAAACACCATATTTAAACTACACACCAATTAGTTGTAACTACATTTTGTAACAAGATATAGTTACATACACATTGCATGAAGCTCACATATTCATAATCTTTTGTTAATACACCTAATTGACAACAAATACACCTAATTGACAACAAATACACCTAATTGACGACAAATACACATAATTGACAACAAATACACCTAATTGAAATTGACAACAAATACACCTAATTGACAACAAATTTCAACTCTTATTTAATAATAATGCTTTCGCTTATAGAGATTTTCACTACTTTTGTATAGATGTGTTCAAAGGCATCAGAAAGAGTCTGTATTATGGGAAAGGATTAAAATACTTTTTAAACCTTTCCCACATACAACAAATCTGCAGCAGAATATAGAACATATTTTGTCAACAAATAGAAAATCTCTATAATTGAATGGATAACCTATGACTAAAAGTGGAAAACATTGTGGCAAAAGGAGAAATTGCTTGTTTTAAGCAATTTCTTCTTTTGTCACTTTGTTTTCAAAAAGCTGTCTGCTGCAGAGGAATCAGATAGCGTCTATATGAGGGAATGGGTTAAGGGTTTGTAGATAGCGTCTATATGAGGGAATGGGTTAAGGGTTTGTCAGGTCACGGAAATTAATAAGAAAGTAAGGATAGCCTGGAATTCTACTATTTGTGTACTAAAAGAATTTTGACCAAGATAAGAGTGCATGTTGGTCTGATCTTTGTCTGTTTGTTCTAAAGTTTTGTTCTGTGATTCATAAAGCAAGATAGTGGTTAAATGTTATATATGCTTTATCATTGAAGATTTAAAAAATAAACTGAAAAGTTCTTGAATTTTTAAAATCTTTATAATAGAGATTGAATCCTGAATTGGTTTGTCATGTAGCAAACAATGTTCATACTTATATACTCAAACATTTGTTTTTTGTGTTTCAGAAGATAACAAAGTCGTAAAACAGATTCTTGCGCACAAACATTGTCCACCATTAGACGCCAAAAATGAATGGGGTAAGTTAAGCTATTTACCAATTGCCAACAAACAACCTATTCAAAACAGTTGACTTTGAAATAATCTTGGCAAAAATATGGAAAATCTCATTAATCGAAAATATTTTGATTAAATAGAGTTGTAAACTTATGACCACCTGATGTAATATTGTTTAGAAAGGTTTGTTTTTGTAATATCCGAGTAACACATTTTATTTTCTAATGAATTAAATGCACACTTTTGAAAAAGTGCTGAAAACATTTGGAAAAAAGGAGTAATTGCTAAATATAATTATGTCTCCCCTTCTCCGAAAGGGGGGACATGCTGTATTTGTAGTTATTTATGTCTCCCCTTCTCCGAAAGGGGGGACATGCTGTATTTGTAGTTATTCTTATTCTTATTCTTATTATTATTCTTCTTCTTCTTAACTTTTGTTTGTCCAGAGCAGAACTCAGAAACTACTTGAAGTAATTGATTGAAACTTGGAACATAGATAGATGGCAATGTGAAGTTGTGCACCTTGCAAGAATTATAACTCTGGGCCACTTTGTTGCAAAGTTATCTGCCCTTGTTCAATATTTTAATAGTGTAAACTTTGTCCAGAGCAGAACTCAGAAACTACTTGAAGGAATTTATTGAAACTTGGAACATATATAGATGGCAATGTGAAGTTGTGCACCTTGCCATAATTATGAGTTATCTCCCCCTTGTTCAATATTTTAATAGTGTAAACTTTGTTCAGAGCAGAACTCAGAAACTACTTGAAGGAATTTATTGAAACTTGGAATATAGTTAGATGGCAATGTGAAGTTGTGCACCTTGCAAGAATTATGAGTTATCTCCCCCTTGTTCAATATTTTAATAGTGTAAACTTTGTCCAGAGCAGAACTCAGAAACTACTTGAAGGAATTTATTGAAACTTGGAACATAGATATATGGCAATGTGAAGTTGTGCACCTTGCAATAATTATGAGTTATCTCCCCCTTGTTCAATATTTTAATAGTGTAAACTTTGTCCAGAGCAGAACTCAGAAACTACTTGAAGGAATTTATTGAAACTTGGAACATAGATAGATGGCAATGTGAAATTGTGCACCTTGCAATAATTATGAGTTATCTCCCCTTGTTCAATATTTTAATAGTGTAAACTTTCTCCAGAGCAGAACTAAGAAAGTACTTAAAGGAATTTATTGAAACTTGGAATATAGACAGATGGCAATGTGGAGTTGTGCACCTTGCAAGAATTATAACTCTGGGCTACTTCGTTGCAAAGTTATCTCCCCTTGTTCAATATTTTAATAGTCATTGACAAACTGCAATGGGGAGACATATGTTTTTTCATAAAAACAACCTTTCTAGTTAAAATTTACTTTTTCAACAACACATTCAGGAGAAACCATTTCACACAGACAACAACATTACAGCAGACGACTTATTTGAAAACATTTAGTCAAAAATATAGAAACTCCATAAATGAAAGAACAAAAAATTGAATAAAGTTAACCCTTTCCCTCATATAGACGCTTTCTGACGCCTCTACAGCAGACGACTTATTTGAAAACATTTAGTCAAAAATATAGAAACTCCATAAATGAAAGAACAAAAAATTTAATAAAGTTAAAGACATTGTGGCAAAAAGAGAAATTTCTCATTGTGGGCATGATATAAATATACACAACATTCCTTATTTAGCTCACAGTCCTACATATCTTCAATAAATCAGCATCAATATTGAATAATTTGAAAATGATACACACATTTTAATTTTCCACTATGCACTATATTAGCTAGTCTGGAGTTACCTGCCCCTACCATAACCTAGTCGGGTCAGGGATACATCAATAAAAGCGGCACCCTTAGGATATGCTGTAGCAAGCACAATGCTGTTGAGACAAACTTTTTGTGAAACAAATCAGTGTAATGTTTCAAACTCAAAAAGTAATTTGCTTCATTAACCCTTTCCCTCATATACCGGTAGACGCTTTCTGACGCTTCTGCAGCAGATGTTTTTTTGAAAACATAGTGACAAAAGAAGAAATTGCTCAAAACAAGTAATTTTCTTCTTTTCCCACAATGTGTTCCACTTTTAGTCATAGTAACCATTCAATTATAGAGATTTTCTATTTTTTTGACAAAATATGCTCTAAGTCGTCCATCTGCAGAATTGTCGTATGAGGGAAAGGGTTAATGATATAGTGTTTCCAGTCATCAAGTTATATTGGTCCACTGTAACATCAATTGTAAATTTACTAAATGTAATATAGCGATATATAAGGAGAAGTGACCGATCTAGTCACACTCATTTACTATAATATATTATGCTAGGAGCCAAACTATACTACATGTATAGCTGTATATGACCCAGAAGCACTTCCTTACAGGTTTGACACTATATAAATATTTCATGGCTTCCAGTGTGACAGTACATATTGTCAACATGAGGAAAATACTGTTACCCTAGGCGAAGCCATGCAATATTTATTTTATTATACCGAACAAAATTACACGTTTATTCAATTTATTCTGTACCTTTGTAGGGGAGGTGAACATGGGTAGATCTACTACAATGTAACACACACATATTAATATACCGGTTAACAGTATACTGTTACATGGCTCATGTGTCTAAAACTTAAAAAGGTGACGTTATTGTTTGAAATGACGTCATGTACGTGCATAACCAACATTTTAACACGCGTGCCATGTAACAGTATACTGTTAACCGGTCAAACACATACTGTTAGCATGAGACAGTAATAAATTGCCCATGATGAGTATATGAGAATTAGTTAACAAAAATGTTAAAGTGTTTCATTTTGTGTTTGTAGGATATACAGCTTTGCACGATGCCTGTTATTATGGGTTTGAAGATATTGCCGATGCTTTGGTGAGAAAAGGAGCAAAAACGCAGTGTTTTGACAAGAATGGACAGACGTCTTTACATGTAAGTTTTTACTTTTAACCCTTTCTCTGTAACAGATGCATTCTGAAGCCTCTGCAGCAGACAACTCATTATGAGCAATTTGTCCTTTTGCCACAATGTTTTCAACTTCGTTCCATAATTGTTCTTTCGTTTTAGAGAAAGTTTCCATGTTTTTGATTGAATGTTTTCAGAGTCATCCGGCTGCAAATTATATTGTATGTGAGAAAGGGTTAACTGTTTGCCAAAAATGACAAATCTTCAGCGGATGAGAAAACATTTAGGCAAAAATATGGAAAGTCTCTTTGTAAATAACTGTTTAATCATCGAATACAGTTCATAGAATTTTGGGCTAACAAAGCAGATTTGCTGAGCCGGCTAAAGTGTCCTGTATATCAATTATTTAACTCACCTTAGCACAAAGTGTTGAATAATTGTTTACCCTTTCCAACATGCAACAAATCTGAAGGAGACGACTTTAAAAACAAATTTACAAAAACATGAACAAACTCCATAAATGAGAGCTATATTATTAAATAGAGTTGAAAATATTGTGACTAAAGGAGAAATTGCTCAACTTGAGCAATTTCTCCTTTAGTCACAATGTTTTCAAAAGTTGTCTGCTGCAGAGGCATCAGAAAGCATCTGTATGTTGGAAAGGGATAATGGCACTATGTCAGTCACTGTTGTATGGTTATAACTTTTTAAAAAGGTCAATTTGGACAAAACTTCACAGGAATGTTCCTTGGATGATCCCCATTAACCCCCTCTCCCACATATAACAAATCTGAAAATCTTCATGTATAGGATTTCAATTAATAAATAGAGTTTAAAACATTGTGGCAAATGGAGAAATTACTCATTATGAGCAATTTTTCCTTTTGCCAAAATGTTTTCAAATGTCGTCTGCCTCAGATGTGTCAGAATGTGTCTACAAGTAGGAAATGGTTAAGAAGGGCACAAAGAGTTTCATTCCAAGCAGAAGTCTGGTTGCCAAGGAGACAAACGATGGAATCTGTGATAAAAATCCTATCTTGAAACTACTGGTCAGATTTCAATAGAACATGATTTTTCCTTGTCGTATTACCCTCTATTAATATTGCTAATGTCATCTTGAATGGTACAAAAATGCATGGCAGGTCTAGTCTGCCTTATATGCCCACATCAGAGGGCTAGATTAGGAGTAAATTGGTCTTTTTCTACCTATAATTCTCTTATGACTCAGCCAAAACCTTTGTTTTGAGTACCCACAGCATAGGGTTTGAGTACTAAGTAAGGGTCTTGGAGTTTGAAATATTCATCTTGTCTGGAGCTCTGCCACCTGCAACTGCAATGAAGCTGATGTTTAGGTGATGGCCCATTTATTTACCCACATAGTTACGAATTGCTCTCTTTTGAAACAATGTTTTCACTTCTATTCGCTGTTGTTGTATGTGGAAAAAGATTAAAATTCATGTGAAGTTGCAATAATGACAAATTACTTGAATAAATTTTAGTTATTTTAATAAAATATCGATTTTTTGTTTGTGTGTGATTTTCAGCGATGTTGCCAGAATAATAAAGCTGGCATCATATCAATACTGATACAGGGAGGAAAGGCAAATTTAATGGATAGAAATCCCAAGAGTGGATGGTTAGCCTTGCACCAGGCTGCTTTTAAAGGCCATCTAGAATGTATTAAGGTACTTAACCCTTTCCCTCATACGACAATTCAGCAGATGACAACTTTGCAAATATTTTGTCAAAAAACTGGAAAATCTCTATAATTCAATGGATAACCTATGACTAAAAGAAACATTGTGGAAAAAGGAGAAATTGCTTGTTTTGAGCAATTTCTTCTTTTGTCACTATGTTTTCAAAAAGCCATCTGCTGCAGAGGCCTCAGAAAGCGTCTATATGAGGGAAAGGGTTAATCAATCTATTTATATTTTGCCTGCATTTTGCAGGGGACAGCCTCTGTGGTGTTGTGGTAGTGTGTCAGCCTCTGGTGTGGGAGGTTGGGAGTTCGATCCACGTCACAACAAAGACCTAAAAAATGGTAGTAATGGCTGCCCTCCTTGGCGCTTAGGGTTAGCATTATAACTGAGTGGCTATTGTAAGGATAAATGGACCAGTATTACTGGTAACTTACCCTGGAAATGCCGTGATATAACTGATATAATGTTGAAATCGGTGTAAAACCAAAGATCAGAGCCTTTGTAGGGAGACACATAGGGATCACTTCCGTCTGTCTGTCACAATTTCACCCACTGACCTTATCTATTTTCATGCTCCTTTTTGGTTCACCTGCCAAAGCAACACAATATGACATGATCTTTTACATGGAAACATTGCACTCTGTTGTATTTTTTGACAAAAGTATCACATGTTGATTTTGCTAACTATTGTGGTTAATCATACTTGTCAGACTAAGGTTAAGAAGGGAGGACAATACAGGAAGAATTCTGGATAATTTTAACATAAATTGGATACAAGCCTAGAAAGATACACTGCTAATTTTGCCTGAGGTGCATAGAGGTTTGACGTACACTGCTAATTTTGCCTGAGGTGCATAGAGGTTTGACGTACACTGCTAATTTTGCCTGAGGTGCTTGGAGGGCTGAGGTACACTGCTAATTTTGCCTGAGGTGCTTGGAGGGCTGAGGTACACTGCTAATTTTGCCTGAGGTGCTTGGAGGGCTGAGGTACACTGCTAATTTTGCCTGAGGTGCAAAGAGGCACTTCAACCCCTTCCCACATACAACACATTTGCACAGCAAATGAATTTGGTTGTTATTATAGTGACAAATGTTGAAATTGCTCATTATCAGCAATGTTTCCTTTTGCTATATTTCTTTCAAAAGTCAACTACTGTAGATGCGTCCAAATGCATCTGATATTGAGAAAGGGTTAACCCCCTTTCCCACATACAAAAATTCTGCAGCAGACGACTTTTAAATCATGTGGATAAAAATATGAAAAACCTAGAAGATCTGTAATTGAAATAATAATCATTGAATAGAGTTGAAAACACTGCGACAAAAGGAGAAATTGCTCATTATGAGCAATTTCATCTTCGGTCACAATCTTTTACAACACTTGTCTGCTGCAGAGGCGACAGAAAGCCTCTAAATATGGGAAAGGGTTAATATTAACGTGTTGAACTGTTCACAGTTGTTGCTGGATTACCATTCACCATATTTACCGAGAGCAGATGATGACACAACACCACTAGATTTAGCGGAGAACTATGAACATAAAGAGTGCTTTAACGAAATAGGTAATATTGGAACAGTTTTGGTTGCTAAACATCAATTATAACTTGATTGTACAAAAATAATTTGAAGCTCTTCATTGTCATCTGGTAGAGGCAAAAATCAGTGTTTATCATGCAATGAGCAGATTATGGGAATTATAACACTGGTATGATAAACCTTTTGTTTACATGTCTACTGGTATAAAAACTTTTTGTTAGCATGTCTACTGGTATGATAAACCTTTTGTTTACATGTCTACTGGTATGATAAACGTTTTGTTTACATGTCTACTGGTATGATAAACGTTTTGTTTACATGTCTACTGGTATGATAAACTTTTTGTTTACATGTCTACTGGTATGACAAACTTTTTGTTTACATGTCTACTGGTATGACAAACTTTTTGTTTACATGTCTACTGGTATTTACATGTCTACTGGTATGATAGACTTTTTGTTTACATGTCTACTGGTATGATATACTTTTTGTTTACATGTCTACTGGTATGATAGACTTTTTGTTTACATGTCTACTGGTATGATAAACTTTTTGTTTACATGTCTACTGGTATGATAAACTTTTTGTTTACATGTCTACTGGTATGATAATGTTTTTGTTTACATGTCTACTGGTATGACAAACTTTTTGTTTACATGTCTACTGGTATGATAAACTTTTTGTTTACATGTCTACTGGTATGATAAACTTTTTGTTTACATGTCTACTGGTATGATAAACTTTTTGTTTACATGTCTACTGGTATGACAAACTTTTTGTTTACATGTCTACTGGTATGATAAACGTTTTGTTTACATGTCTACTGGTATGATAGACTTTTTGATTACATGTCTACTGGTATGATAAACATTTATGTTTATTAGTATTCTAGTTTTTAGAAATGACGTAGTTGTAGGAACTACTTTTCTGAAATATAAATGAGCCGTTCCACCCGAAAACCAAAATTGTTGACTGCGAAAAGTATCGGCACAGGTCAGCCTAAGCATGCCGCGCAGGCTAACCCAGACAGACACGTTTTGCCTCCTGTGGATTTTTTGTTGCAGGAATCATAACTCAATACCTCTATCCCCCTGAGACAGATTATCCTACGCAGGCTGATCTGGGTTGATACATCACACAGAGTCCATAATGTTGGTTGTTCTCGTGGAATGGCTCAATTATGTTGATAGTATAGCAGTCAAAGCAATGAACAAACACAAATAAAAAGCAGAAATAAAGTTATTGTTGTTTTAGTTACATTTCAACATATTTTAACAATGCAAATACAAATCGAAAAGAATATCATTATATAAATCCCACGGAATCTGTATGTTCAGTCTTACTTCATGAACTGTATTTCTTCGTTAAAAATGTAGCATACATAGACCTGTTTACTCTCTCATGATCAGCTCATAGGTTACCTTGTTTAAATACAATCGGAAGCTAGTTATGTCCTATAATGAGAAGCATATCTATGTTTCCACAAATAGTTTTACACTTAAATGCCTTCACTATAAACGACAAATGTTGAAGTTCAATTGTCAGTCTGTTTTCTACAACGAGAAAGGGTTCACAAACAGACTCATCTGCCAATGGATTCCTCTTTCATACAGTAGTTCTGACAGAAAATAATTATGCATTACATCTAGATATCCAGAAAATGTTTCTTCTTGTTATATAACTTTATCATTTACATACAGCTTGTGTTTATGATCATTCATAAAACTAAAAGTTTTGTAAAGTGTCTGCGACATGTCTACCCACAACAGTGACGGTATCATTTTCCAAAAATGAATATCTCCAATCTAAACCACGAATAAGCATTACAATTGTCTTGAATATAGTCTTCTGTATTTAAACTTTGAGTGTTATTTGAACTTCCATAGCCTGAACTAACTTAAAACAACGACTTTCAGATCCAACACAACTTCATTTTCAAAACACGGCGGTTGACATACATGTTGACCTATCGTCTGTACTGAAGCGACTGTCAATCCTTAATACTTACACTTCTACTAAGAATATGTTCGAGTTAATATTGCCGTGGAGAGGTATTTTGTTACACCAGATATACAAATTAAGTAGTAATAATCGAGAAATATGGAGTTAAATTCGGAACTCTTTAGCTTCCGTATGTCGTGTGTACACAATGTAATTCGGTGCGTATTTATGCACAAGCGTGACGTCATTCTATTTAGGGTGGAGTCATTTATGAATGGGCTTTTGTAATATTGTATGTTATTTCTTAAAACTAGTTCAAATGAATGTAGATTTACCTGATAACATAATTTGCATGCAAGATGAATAGAATATTACGTCCCTGAATTTCGACATAAACTTTATCTGATTCGGCTGGGAGAAATGATATTTGTCTCGCTAAAGGCTCGACAATTATCAATTCTCCCAACCTTGTCAGATAAAGTTCATGCATGTATCTTTAGTCAGGGACATAATATTCTCTATTTATCAGATTTTACCCTTTCCCTCATATAGACGCTTTCTGACGCCTCTGCAGCAGACAGCTTTTTGAAAACATAGTGACAAAAGAAGAAATTGCTCAAAACGAGCAATTTCTCCCTTTGCCTCAGTGTTTTCCACTTTTAGTCATTGGTTATCCATTCAATTATAGAGATTTTCTTTTTTTTGACAAAATATGTTCAAATTTGTCAGCTGCTGAATTGTCATATGAGGGAAAGGGTTAACCCTTTGTCATATACAGACACTTTCTGACACCTCTGCATTAGGCAAATTTTGAAAACATTATGGCAAAAGAAAAATTGGCCTTAATCCTTTCCCTCATACGACAATTCTGCAGCAGACAACTTTGAACATATTTTGTCAAAAAATAGAAAATCTCTTTAATTGAATGGATAACCTATGACTGAAAGTGGAAAACATTGTGGCAAAAGGAGAAATTGCACGTTCTGTGCAATTTCTTCTTTTGTCACTATGTATTCAAAAAGCCGTCTGCTGCAGAGGCGTCAGAAAGCGTCTATATGAGGGAAAGGGTTATAATGTTTTCAAATCTTTTTAATAATTATAAATACTTTCATTTGTATTGGTTTTTCCACTTTCATCCATTTCAGAAAAATTTGACCCTCCAAAGATCAATACTAAGAAAAAAGACTGGTATCACCCAGAAACTGATAGACAGGTAATAATATAAATCATTGACCTCATGTTTTATTTTCTAATTGATTGATTGATTGATTTGGGTTTAACACTGTTTCCCAACAATTTATAGTCATATTACAACAGCCAGTTCATCTACCCTTGTGTTTCCTGCCTTTCTCACATCTGTACTCTATACAGCAGTATTTCCAAGCAACTGGTTGCTTTACCACATAGACTGTTAGCCCAGAGGTGGAAAGCGAATGAGGCTTGTCAAAGGTTGAAAAGAATGTTGGCCGAGCTAGGTTTGCCCTGGCAACCCATGCATTGACCACCAGTGTTACTACTGACTGAGCTATAGAGGCACCATTCTAGTTTCTGAGTCGTCTGCTTTAACCCTTTCCCTCATATAAACGCTTTCTGATGCCTCTGCAGCAGACGGCTTTTTGAAAACATATTGACAAAAGAAGAAATTGCTTAAAATATGTTCAAAGTTGTCTGCTGCAGAATTGTCGTATGAGGGAAAGGGTTAACAATATATGAGAAAGAATTTGTAATATATGAAAAATTGGAAGAGTAATTTTGATACATAATTGAATGGTAAAAATAATTTAACAGAAAAAATCCTTAACCCTTCCCCTCATACGACAATTCTGCAGCAGAATACTTTGAACATATTTTGTCTTAAAAAACAGAAAATCTCTATAATTGAATGGATAACCTATCACTAAAAGTGGAAAACATTGTGGCAAAGGGAGAAATTGCTTGTTTTGAGCAATTTCTTCTTTTGTCACTATGTTTTCAAAAAACTGTCTGCTGCAGAGGCGTCAGAAAGCGTCTACATGAGGGAAAGGGTTAAATCTGATAAATAGAGAATATTATGTCCCTGACTAAAGATACATGTATGAACTTTATCTGACAAGGTTGGGAGAATTGATAAAGTACAGCTCAAGGGGGTTTTCCCAAAAACCCTCACCCCCGCGGGCTGATAAGACAGCCCACCGCGTTCCCGCTCACCTGTACGCAGGGTTTCCCCTACAATAACCCGGCGGTCCCGCGGGGTTTGATCATTCAACTATTAAGCCCGCGGAGGGAAATCCGATAACGATTTATGACGTCACGATGATTGACAGCTGTGATTAAGGCAGCCCCCGGCGTTCCTGCTCATCTGTATGCGGGGTTTCCTCTACAATAACCCCGCAGTACCGCGGAATTTCATCATTTTTCAAACGGTAGTTAATATACAACATCACACTATTGGACTAAAATGTTTTTAAATCAAGAGGGATATCCTATTCAGTAACCCAGACGCGACATGTAACATTAACCCATCAGTAATGCGATCAAAGCAAGTGAACGTCAATTATTACTTTCAATTAATAGGTGTTAAAAACATGTCGACAATCTGAGTTGTTTGGTATTATTATGTTATTGTTAATCACTTATGCTGTCGGCTTTATGAAGCATTCATGTATCATAAATTCACAAATCAATTCTACCACCGGTGTCCTCCCCTATTAATATAGGCGAATCTTTGATTGCCGGATCTTTTTTCTGGCCGATAAGTCGGACAAGAAATAAAATGACAACTGGACGCTTGTTAATGAGAATCGAAATGTTTAATTCACAATACTCGCATTTGGTACGGTTTCGAATATGGAAACTTATACACAATATTGACTGGAAAGATGATGAAGTTCAATTATGTTGTCGTCTATATGTTTTCCCTTTTCCACTTGCAGACGCTTTCTGACGCAGCTACAAAAGAAGAATTTGGAAACATTGTGACATAATACAAAACTGTCTCAATGGTTTCAACCTTATTCAATAATAAGTGTACTTCCGTTTATAGAGTTTCCAAATGTTTACCTACAAGTATTCAAATTGGCTACTGCTGATGTGTTGCACGTGGAAAATGGTTAATAAGAATAGCCTTCCTCTCAGTGGCATAATACAACTTAGTTGTAAAGGATGTGCATGTAATGTAATTCAGAAAAAAAATATCACCATTCGCATGCGCGCAATAAGATCATGATGTAACCGTCTTACTACATGCATCTAGGCTTACAAGCCTCACAAGAACGGTTATGACCAAACACTAACTATAAACGTACCTTTTTTATTGTAAATTCTATTTATGTCAATATATCCGAAGGTCGGTTTTGGCGTGACGTGAAACATGTATTAACAAAACCCGTCATGAGCAAGTTCTCCATTTGTCAAATGTTTTCATCTCTAGTCCATAATAGATCTTTAAGTTTTTGATATATGTTTCTGTATTATATGTAGACGTTTTGAATGTCGTCTACTGCAGATTTATCATATGTTGGAAAGGGGGGTTAAAGAAAAAATAAAAAGATGAGCGCTTGTTAGCTGATCGTGTAATGATCTTATCAAGTTAACCCCTTTCCAACAAACACCAAGCAGACGACTTTTAAAACACTTTGTCAATCATTATTTTCAGCCCTGTATCCATTTGCCACAATGCTCTTTCTGACCCTTATGTTCCCGTCTGCCACTTGATTCAATAGTACATAGTGCTAAAGAGTGAAATTACACTTGTTTTTCCCCCTCTGGTCTTTTCTTAAAAGAACCTTCTTTGTCATCTTTTCGTCTTAGTCCCTCGTTTGTGCGGCTCACGATGGTGTCTTCTCAAACAAATGTTTTACCTGCAGCGGAGTAAAAGGCTTTGACATATCTTCTGATGATGTTTTCCTTACCGAGTCTAGTTCCTCCTTAATCTTCACTCCACCACCGAACCAACTACTCCTCCATCTTATATTTCCCGGACCGAATAACTCCGGAAAAAAAGTCGTGTTAAGGTTAGTCCAACATTCCCTATGCCGATGGAATCATCCCTTAGCTTCCGAAGTCACATTCTGTTTTGTATTAGCCTTTTTAAATAGGTTGTAAACAGTTAAGTAGCTAGGACCATGATGTGACCATTGTACAGGACAGTGATCTATGAATTGATTGATTGATTGATTGGGGTTTAACGCCATTTTTAACAATTTCTCAGTTATATCACGGCGGCCAGTTCTCCTACTCATGCATTTCCTGGGTTTCTCACACCAGTACTCCACACAATAATCTTCCCAAGCAACTGGCTGCTTTTCCACATAGACTAAGCCCATTGGTGGAAGACGAATGACGCCATCTATGAATTGAAAATGAAATGTAAATATAGTTCAGAACGGCAGTTATTTTAAAAATCATTTATTTTAAGTCACTCTTTTACACGATGTTTAATGATGCACAGTTAATAAAAATGCGCTTGTTTTTCAGGAATTATCTTTATACATATAATATTGTCACGCTGATTAACCAACCTACTTTTGAGATATACCACTCTTTAATACGGATTAAGATAAAGTGGCTGTTTATTACAACACATGTCAACCCTTTACCCAGACTTTCTGTAGATGACTTTCAACTGTATTTCAGTTAGATCATGGTATTGTATTGTTAAGTTACCAATACTCACGATTTTATTTACCCTGACACGATAACATATATTTTACCGAATCTATTAGCGTAGGATGGAACCCATTAATACGTTTTTTAAAGTATTTGGTATGCCGGGAAACTATTTTGCCCTTTTACCACATACAGATGCTGTCGACGCCTCTACAGCAGATGACTTATGAAAACATTGTGACAAAATGTAAAATTTCTCATGTTTCAACTTTATTCAATATTGATTCATTCATTAGGGCTTAACGCGGTTTTCAACTATTGTTCAGTATATCACGCGTGCCGGTTCACGTTCTTAAGCTACCAGTTCTACTTACAACATACATCAAAAGTAGCTGACTGCTTTTCCAAATTGACTGTTAGCCCATTGGTGAAACACGAGTGACGTTTCGTCAAACTTCGAAAATGTCGGCGGAGCTGGTATTCAAACTCATAACCCTTGGATTTACAGCCTGTGTCGCTACCGACTGAGTTATCGGGGCTCAATAATTAAGCTTCTATTTATTGTAATATCACGAAGTTTTGCGTAGATATTTTATATGTCGTCTGCTGCATACATGTATATCAAGTATACATATTCATTGAGCGGGGCGGGGCGATCACGCACCGGTTTATGATGTAACTTGGATCTGTTTACGATAGTCGACGTATCAGATGGCAATTTTAAGATACACCAGCTTTTTCCATGATGTTTTATTTTACTGTATGCATATCTAAACGAAGTCCACTATGCACAGGTACAAAATATTACCTATAAATGAGGCGTGTTAGGGGATATTGATGCCAATTCGAACAGTATAGTGTATGTACACCAGCAACCTGTTGCAACCTGTTATACAGTTATAAATGGCAAAAACACAACATTAACAGAAAAGTTGATTCCTTATTTAATGCAAAAATAACTTTGATGTCAAATCAACAATACCCAAAGTCACTAGACACTACTAAAAGATGAGGATATTATGAGATTGTGCATGTCACAAGTTAAAAGTTGGCTTTTGTGCAAAGTTTAGATCCAGAACAGGGATGCACACAGCTCATATATAACTTACAAGATTGTTAGACGAAACTGTCAACTTTTATAGATTCTGATTAAACTGACCAGGTTCACAAGACAATCTGAACATACACTTAAAATAGCTTGTTCCTTTTCTCATACACTCGCTCTGAACTAGTGTGCAGCGGTTGTTTTGTGCATGTTTTATTTGTTCTTGCCTGCGCAGGATTTAATTAATCGCATTACAGTAAGAAAAGCTTAACGCCGTTTGTACACTATTCAGTCATATCACGGCGGCCAGTTCAGATACTCATGTGTTTCCTAGCTTTCTTCGGGACAGGTCCTATGTTCGAGGCTTATGATACAGGCATATATTGGTAAACGTAAATAAATATAAACCAGAAACAGGACCTATATTTTGCTCCGATACAATTAGTTTAAACATGCAGACTATTGGAATATATTTGAAATCTCTACTCCGAATTAAATGATTTCATAAAAGTTTCCGTTTATTTTTAAAATGAGCATTTCATCATATGCTTTTAACAATGCTCAATGTTGATTAATTGGGATAAAACGTCGTTTTCAACAATTGTTCAGTCAAATTACTGCGGCCAATTCACATATCTCGACACTGCAAACAATCATGATTAAGGGCACCCAACGTTAAAGCATTTGCTAAATGTATATATAGAGATCAGCACGCACATTCATGCTATCCAATGTTGTTGTACATAGTTCGAAGGAATTCCTAGATTTGCCTGCGTGAATACGCATAGTGGTTTCGATCTACACTTCACTGCCTACGCTAAAAACAAATTATATTACCTTTGATCATATATACTTTATGTTGTCGTTTTACATTGTTCTAATATCTTTTGTGTTTTTTAGGGGACATAGATAAATTTCTTTTACATATTTCTATTGAAAATAGCAAAATGCAAGTTTTAAGCCGAATCTTATAAAATGTATGTATATATGTATGAAATTTGCTTGCCAAAAAACGATGTTATTTAAACGACGAAACAAACTGTCAGATTACCAGCTGGTTAGTCGGGTCAATAAAAACAATGCCCTGTGATCTATATGCACGTCACCGTCTTTCAATCAGCCTGACAACCAACACAAAATATATCACATGTTTTTCATCTGTCACATGCTTTATAAAGTGCTACACCCTTTACACGCAAACATTAATGTTTATATTGAAACGAAATCTGTTTTGCGATTCATTTGTCTTCAATGTAGTGTCGTATAAAAAGTGATTTTTGTTTGATTTGGTAAATGAATATAAATTTGTTAATGGATTTATCATAATCGTGTTGATCTTAATAGTTTGTGAATGTAAAAATAGGATTATCATTCTCAAAGGTAAGGCTTTATTTCTCAATTATGCTGTAGAACAATGAATTTGATTATAAATGTTTGCAATATGCACATGCAGATTTCATCGCAATATAGAGCTCAGACAACTCGATGTTCAAAGTATTCAAGTAAGGTATTTTAGCGACTGTTCCAGTGTTTCTTTGTTTTGGTCTTAGTTTCAGCATATAAAACATACTCGTATATATACATGATGAGTCAAATTTGCACATATATGCGCATACAAATCCAGGTCTACAGTGTACATGGTACATTTAGTAACAGTGATTTATCTGATCTGACTCAATTGTCATTATTTGATTTAGCCATGGGTTTGCTAATATCCGAGGAAACATGTAATGACCTGAAAATTAGCAGTATACATGTAGATTTGAGTAGGGGGTCATATTTTAAGAGACGTAGAAGTCGCTCCCTTTTCAGTGTTCTCTCTTCCGTCCATAATTACATCATAAATCGACTCCTGTAGATGCGTTTACAGACTTCTGGTTCAGATTAATGGAAATGGGTTACAATATGAAATATAGTAAATGAAATATAGTAACACAATTTAAAAGCCAATGAAAAGAGGGAACGTCATCTAAAACATTTAATCTCGAGGAGCTTGAGAAAGAACGTAACTATTATTGAAATTAAATTGCAATATATTGATTTTTTTTATTAACACTCGCCATGCAGAATAACCAATCTGGCGAGCGATTATTTTGAAAAGTAAACAATCGCTTGTGATGCATATGCCTGCAAAATTTACTATTTGGGAAGCAGAGTAAATAATATAAAATAGTTAACATAATGTATAATCGGAAAACAAATTAAAACACACCCACTCGCATTTTTCCGCGGGGGCTTCGCGAAAGAAATATAGGCCACTCCCATTTAACATTTTCTGCGGGGGGAACCCTGCAATCCACCTCAAGCGGGCATATCTCTGAAATACCTGTAAAACGCCGGGTTAAGCCGGCGGAGCGACTTAACGCCGGCGGTTTATCATTTTATCGATACCCCCCTCAACCCGGGGGTGAGGGTTTTTGGGAAAACCCCCTTGAGCTGTACTGTAATTGTCGAGCCTTTGGCCTCATACGACAATTCTGCAGCAGAATACTTTGAACATATTTTGTCAAAAAACAGAAAATCTCTATAATTGAATGGATAACCTATGACTAAAAGTGGAAAACATTGTGGCAAAAGGTTTTGAGCAATTTCTTCTTTTGTTACTATGTTTTCAAAAAGCTGTCTGCTGTAGAGGCGTCAGAAAGCGTCTATATGAGGGAAAGGGTAAAATGAACTTCTATGAGTATTATGTAGGAAATGATTGGTAGAAAAACAAAGCTGCACGTTTGTGCTTTTGAAACGCCTTTATATGACAGCTTGTGGTTCTCATTTAACTATTTATCTGGCTTTATAAGTTCTCTGCTTTGATGAAATTTGAGGAAAAAGTTGTAACAGTATGATACTGTACGAAAGATTTAATCAAGAGCTGAAAACTTTCTTAGGAATTTCTCTTTTTGAAGAAATTCTCCTTTTCCAGCTATGATTTCAACAGTCTTCTGCTGCAGTGGTATCAGTTGTCTATTTAACCTTTTCCCACTTATAGACGCATTCTAACGCCTCTGCAGCAGACGACTTTTGAAAACGTTGTGACATAAGAAGAAATTGCCCAAAACAAGCAATTTCTCCTTTTGACACAATGTTTTCAATTCTATTCAATAAGTATGTCTTCATTTAGGGAGGAGAATTTCCATATTATTGTTGAGATGTTTTCAAAGTCGTTTGCTGCAGATTTGTTGTATGTGGGAAAGGGTTAAGGTAAAAAAGGTTCACTCAATTTTCCAGGGAGCCCAGAAATTACTTGAAATGAAAGGTCTGCGAGAAGGGATGTTTCTCGTTCGCGGCAGTAAAAGAAATCCAGACTGGCATGTCCTTACACTGTGCCATGATCAAAAGGTCTTTAACTACGAAATCAAAACAAAGGTAAAAGAAATCCTGATTGGCATGTCCTTACAATGTGTCATGATCACTAGGTCTTTAACTACGAAATCAAAACAAAGGTAGAGAAATCCGGATTGGCATATCTTTACAGTGTGTTATGATCACAAGGTCTTTAACTACGAAATCAAAACAAAGGTAAAAGAAATCTGGATTGGCATGTCCTTACAATGCGACATGATCGCAAGGTCTTCCACTACGAAATCGTAACAAAGGTAAAGAAACAGCACTTCAGGAAAACGGACTTACATGTTTGTAACCCTTTATCACATGCAGACAGTTTTTTTTATATCTGCAGCAAATCTTTTTTCGAAAACATTCTACTAATTTTTTTTATTGCCAAAATGTTTTTAATTCTATTTTATAATTAAATTTCATGTTTTGATGTTTTCATGCTTGCTTAGATGATTTCAACAGTTACTGTTTTCAACAATAATACAAGCATGTTTTTAAGCTTGCTTAGATGATTTCAACTGTTTTCAACAATAACACATTCATTTGAAGAGAATTTCCATTTTTTTGCCTATATGTACATGTTTACAAACTAGTCTGCGGTAGATCTGATTTATGTGGGAAAAAGTTAAATGTTTGACAAATTTGAATGCTGAAGTATTGTAAAAATCATCTGTATCATTACTTTTTTTATCTTCAATACAAAAAAAACAAAAAACTTTAAACATATACCACATATAGACACTTTGTGACACATTTGCAGTAGAGGAATTTTGAAATCATTCTGTCAAAAGGAGGAATTGCTCACGGTGAGCAAATTTTCTCGTTCTGCAGAAATTTTTTCAACTCTATTCGAATAATATAATTTCAATTACAGAGATTTTTCCCATATTTTTGTCAATATACTTTCAAAGCCATCTGCTGCAGTTTTGATATATATGGGAAAAAGTTTAACCCTTTCCCACTAAGAGACCCATTTTGACGCATCTGCAGCAGACGACTTTTGAAAACATTGTGAAAAAAGGCGAAATTGCTCACATTGAGCAATTTCGCCTTTAGTCACAATGTTTTCAACTCTGAATTATGGAGATTTTACACCTTTTTGTCCAGATGTGTTTAAAGTCGCTGCTGCAGATTTGCTGTATGTGGGAAAGGGTTAAGAGCAATTGTATATTTTATCACTTGCAGAGTCAGCAACTATATCAGGGAAAGTGTCAATGTTTTCAACCTTCTATTGACCTTTTATCTTTCGCAGCACTATCGTGACAGAATGATGCACTACATTGACGATGGTCCATATTACAGATCTATTGTCCATTTAATACAATATTACAGTTACAATAGCAACGGGCTGCCTTGTTCTCTCACAGTGTCCATCAACTCAGGTACAAGTAGTGTATGGTGTCGCCAGAAAAAAGGGTTTTTATTGCAGTAGCAAACAATAAAGATGCTGATGATCCTGTGCATACTCAGAGTTACCCCTAAGCCTTAACTGCCTGCCTATATGTAATTGAGTCGTAGATTGTACGAGTAAGCCCACCTAGTTTAATACAGAGATGTAACAAGATGCTTCAAATATATTGTTTTCAATAACGCTTTCCGACATACAACAAATCTGCAGCTGACATCTTTTAAAATATCAAGAGAAAAATGTGAAAAATCTCTAAAAACTTAAAAGTAGAATTATAAATTTAAAGATGAAAACCTTTGGTCAAAGGAGAAATTGCTCATTATTTTTCTTTTGCCACCATGATTTCAAGTTATGTCTGTTAAAGATGCGTCAAAATGCATCTTTAAGTAGGAAAGGTTTAAATCAATTTAGATTATATATTCATTGTATACATATATGATTTGGTCAGAAATTAAGAATACATGTACTAAGACTAGATGTATCCCCAGTTATATCACTGATATAGTACAGTAA
This sequence comes from Serripes groenlandicus, assembly GCA_031761405.1. NCBI lineage: Eukaryota > Metazoa > Mollusca > Bivalvia > Cardiida > Cardiidae > Serripes > Serripes groenlandicus. The sequence continues at coordinate 1,346,375 of JASEVX010000025.1, forward strand.
TTTTGTCCTTTTGGGAGGATATATTGTGACCGATGTACACATATCAATGATATAGTACAGTAATTTTGTCCTTTTGGGAGGATATATTGTGACCGATGTACACATATCAATGATATAGTACAGTCATTTTGTCATTTTGGGAGGATATATTGTGACTGATACACACATATCAATGATATAGTACAGCTATTTTGTACTTTTGGATGGATACATTGTGACTGATGCACACAAAGTCATATCAATGATATAGTAGTCATTTTGTCCTTTTGGGAGGATATATTGTGACCGCTGCACTCGTATCAATGGTATAGTACAGTCATTTGTCCATTTGGGAGGATATATTGCGACTGATGCACACATATTAATGATATAGTACAGTCATTTTGTCCTTTTGGATAGATACATTGTGACTGATGCACACAAACATTTTGTCCTTTTGGGAGGATATATTGTGACCGATGCACTCATATCAATGATATAGTACAGTCATTTTGTCCTTTTGGGAGGATATATTGTGACTGATGCACTCATTGCTAAACTTTCTTTTAGTACTTGTAATTTACCCTGGTAAATGCTGTTCGTATATAAACTGAAAACACCAGAAATAATGAAGAGTTTATTGGTATGTTTTGTTGCAGTTATAAGATTGTTACATGCAATTTCTTCCTTACACAGCAAATAATACCAGAATAACTGCAACAAAACATACTTATAACCACAATCAGTTATCTGTAATTGTTATGTAATTTGATGGGGAATGTCCTAACCTCTTTTTTTTTTGGGACTGATACTTTGGTGTCGGGATAAGCATACTGAAGGTACTGATAAGTTATCCCTGGAAATGTCGCGATATAACTAAAATACTGTTGAAAGTGGCATAAGACACTGTTCATTTAACCCTTTCCCACATACAACAATTCTGCAGCAGACGACTTTGAACATATTTTGTCAAAAAATGGAAAAATCTCTATAATTGAATGGATAACCAATGACAAAAAGTGGAAAACATTGTGGCAAAAGTAGAAATTGCTCGTATTGAGCAATTTCTTCTTTTGTCGCCATGTTTTCAAAAAGCCGTCTGTAGCAAAGGCGTCAGAAAAGCGTCTATATGAGGGAAAGGGATAAACAAATAAGCATATTACAATTATTTATTATTTCAGTAAGAGAACTTGTACAGATAGTGGATGATGACGACTATTCGAATCTTTTGGAAATGTCCCCAGGGATACCAGGTAAACTACCAATCCTTCCATGCCATTTAACCCTTTCCCTATTTAGTACGCTTTTTGACTCCTCCCCAGCAGACAATTTTTGAAATCATTGTGACAAAAGGTGAAATTGCTCAATACAAGCAATCTCTCCTTTTGCCACAATGTTTTCAACTCTATTAAATTATTATACTTTTCTTTATAGAGAATTTAATTAATATTTCCCTTTTTTTGACAAGATGTTTGCAAAATCGTCTGCTGCTGATTTGTTGAATGTGGGAAAGTGTTAACCCTTTCCCTCATATAGACGCTTTTTGACTCCTCTGCTAAAGACAATTTTTTGAAAACAAGCAATTTCTCCTTTTGCCACAACGTCATTATTTTTTGACAAAATATGTTCAAAGTCGTCTGCTCCAGAATTGTCGTATCAGGGAAAGTGTTAATGTTATAGGGACTGTGTGGCCCAGGAGTGGTGTAAGATTAAAAAAATTACGCTACCCTTTTCAACCTACAGATGTTTGCTGACATTTCGTTAACAGGAGAAATGGCTAAAAATGACCAACTTCTCCATTTGCCACAGTGTTTTCAACTCTATTCTAAAACTAAATTGTTATATTAATTAGAAGAATTTCCATATGTTAACATTTCTAATTATTACCGTCTCATTGAGATGCATTTGCAGCAGATAATGTTGAAAACAATTGAGGTAAAAGAAGAAAATTTTCTAAATGTTTCAATCTCTATTTATTAATTAAAATTTCCATCTTTCTGCACTGAGATGTTCAAAGTCATCTGGTGCAGACTTGTTTAATGTGGGAAAGAGTTACCCAGTAGATAATCTTCCCTGTTTTACAGTGCTAGTAAATCCTGCACTGCCACCAAGACCTGTCGATGAATACGCTGGGGTCCAAACAAGATCAAGCACAGATGTCGGAGCGCCAAAATCGCCAACACAAAGGACGCCCCCACCCCCAAATACCCCACCCCCTCCTCCAAACCATGTGCGTATAATTAACTGTCATTTTTTGAGCCAATATAGAGAAAATATAACCTTAGCGCCTTTATGACAATCGTAAATAATAAAGATGTGCCTAAACATCCATTTTATCCAAACCAAGACCACTTCGTGGTTTAATGGTTGAGTGTCCACCTCCAGTGCGAGAGGTCATAGGCCAATTCCCAGTAGAGCCATACCAAATAATCTAAAATGGTATAAATGACTGTCCTCCTTGGCGCTCAGGGATGCGGGGTTAGTATTATGGCTGACTGGCTGGTGTCAGGATTAATGGACCAGTAGTAATTGTAACTTACCAATGAAATGCCATGATTTAACTGAAATATTGATGAAAGCGGTTTAAAACACCAAACAATCAATCAATATCCAAACCAAATGAACATTGTTTGTCAGAAAATGTTTGAAACATCCTGTGAGTAATAAGCAAACAGATCAACCTTTGTGGATGCTCAGGTTGATTTGGATATACACTGGTTGCATAACCCATCTCATTGGAAAGCACCAACAAAAAAATAGGCGTCAATATGTGTCTGTATGTGGGAAAAGGTTAATTAAACACTAAATTACATTAACCCTTTCCCTCATACGACAATTCTGTGGCAGACAACTTATTTTTGTCAAAAATAGAAAATCTCTCTAATTAAATGGATAACCTATGACTAAAAGTGGAAAACATTGTGGCAAAAGGAGAAATTGCTCGTTTTAAACAATTTCTTCTTTTGTCACTATGTTTTCAAAAGGCCGTCTGCTGCAGAGGCGTCAGAAAGCGTCTATATGATGGACAGGGTTAAAGGAATTGAAACTTGAAATTAACATATAGCAGGTAATTTGATAATGGAATGTAAAATCATACATTGTGAAGATTGGCAAATAAAGGCAAAGAAATAATATACGAATGTTTGAGCTGCACTTTAGGAAAAAAAGCCATAGAGTTTTTGCAACTAGTGTAGATCCACAGATCACCCTGTGCATTTGCGCAGTTGGATAAGGGATTGCATCCTTTGTACCTCTATATCACCCTGTGCATCCACCAAGTCTTTTATATCTCTGTTTTCTTTGCTTATTAGTAACAAGTGCATATAAGTCAACTTTGACAAAGGTGCATCATATAGAAGAAATGTAAGGAGCATTTTTCATGTTCTAAAATCCTTATTTGACATTCAAACCCTTTGTTGTGGGTACTCAAAAGAATCGTCCTAGTGAGACGATTCTCTTGCGTACCCACAACATGGGATTTCGTTGAGTTATAAGAGAAATATTGTGGGGAAAAGACCTGTTCACTCCTCCCTCTTATCTAGTTCTCTGAAAATAGATTCTTATCTTTTCTCATCACAAAAAAGACTTAAGGTTAGTTTTGTTGGGATTGTCCATACTGTTTTGGACACTATACACTATATGCGGTGCTTCTTTGACTTGACAGTGCAGATCCAGATCCAGATCAGACTGTGTGGATGCTGGCTGTTCACTGCAAGTAAGATAATTTAGAAAGAGGTTTTTGGTTAATGTTCAACTGACTGCTTAACCCTTGCCCTCTTTCTGACACCTCTGCAACAGAATTTTATTCAAATATTATACATGTACTTTCATATACTTTTGCCACATTTTTACCTTGATGTTTACAAAGTCGTTTGCAGCACACACATTTGTTGTATGTTGGGAAAGGTCTATTAGAAGTAACCACTAACATAAAGTTTAACTGTAGTACAATGCTGTTTTATATATTTTTTCAGCCCCCACCAAGTTTACTTAAGCAGACTAGTGTACAACAAGAAGTGCCTTTAACCACGATTGATCATCATTGCCTTTCTATAGGTTAGAGCCTTCTTACTCAACCATGTCCCACATACAGACTATTCCTCTCACCTCTGCATATAACCAGCAATTTCTCCTTTTGTCACAATACTTTCAACTTTTCTTTTAATAATAACGCTTTTTCATTCAGCGAGATTCTTTGACATTTTTAACAGTATGTTTAGAAAGTCTTCTGCTGCAGACAACACATTGGCGAAAATATAAAGAAATCTCTGTTAATGAAAGCATGAAAATGGAGTTTGGATGATGTTGAAATGAATTGAGTTGAAAACATTGGCAGGCTGAGATATTGCTCATTTATTGTCATAATATTTTCATAAGTCAACTACTGCAGAGGTGTCAAAATGTGTCTGTATGAGCAATACCGTAACAATAAGGAATGTTGTCAAGCAGCAATACCGTAACAATAAGAAATGTTGTCAAGCAGCAATACCGTAACAATAAGGAATGTTGTCAAGCAGCAATACCGTAACAATAAGGAATGTTGTCAAGCAGCAATACCGTAACAATAAGAAATGTTGTCAAGCAGCAATACCGTAACAATAAGGAATGTTGTCAAGCAGCAATACCGTAACAATAAGAAATGTTGTCAAGCAGCAATACCGTAACAATAAGGAATGTCAAAGAAGGGGTCCTTAGCTGGATTCCAGACTTGACCAACATTTTTCTGATAATTGATAAAAGTCATAGCAACTAGTCAGTTCTCAGCACAACAATTTTTTCAGAAAACTCACTTGAGTGACTTCCAACATAGACCTTTATCGTTTAACTCAAATCATTCGACATGGGCTGTTTTCTGTATATGATTTTGTCACTAGCTCACTTTTAATAAACACTTGAGCATGAATAAATTACAAAGGTAATGTTTGTCTTAGTGATATCTAGGCTAAGTTCGAATATAGGTCATGACCGGTCAAAAACTAGGTCACTAGGCCAAGTTGAAGGAAAATCTTGTTAACACTCTGGAAGCCACATTTTTGAAACTTTGTCAGAATGTTTGTCTAGTGATATCTAGGTCAAGTTCGAATATGGGTCAGGTCAGGTCAACAGCTAGGTCAAATTGTAGAACAATCTAGTTAACACTATAGAGATTGCATTTTTGACTTGAGCAGCTTGAAAGTTTGTCTTGATGATATTGCCATTGTTGTTGAAAGAATTAAGTCTTAAATAGCCCATTCTCAGGTGAACGATTCCAGGGCCTCATGGCCCTCTTGCTTAATTTTATTTTTTTAATTTATAGTTGAGAAAATAATCGTTTTTTTTTAACGAAGTGACCGTTATACAATTTATAATATGTTGAATGAAAAAGATGCATAGCTGCATATTTTTAAATACCAACTCAGGGGGAAGTGTGTTAGAAAACTACTCTTTAAATCTTCTTATCTGATTGGTAAATAATTTACAAATACAACATTGTCTGATCAGCCACAATTATTCGATAACAAACGGTCATCAATACAATCGAGTGTGGCCGTTTTCACAGTTATATAAACATTCCCGATCGAGGTGTGAATAATTAACTTCTGGTCAGATAGTCGTGACAAATTGAAAAGAACAAAAGGTGAAATACAACTGTGTATATATTTTATCTATATTTCCGAGTAGTTGGTTACTTAGTATTAATACATAAATGAAATTAGCATAAATCCAGCAATCACTCGAACACTTTGATCACTGGAATTAATTGATTGACCAGTTTCAAGTTGGAGATATCACGAGTACTTTTACTACCTTGCTATTGAGCTAGCACTTGTATACACTATTGTAGCATGTTCACTTTGTCGATAAGTCATCTGAAGCGTGAGCCTAGATCCGGACATTTTTCTGATTGGTTACATTTTCATTTTTCATTTCTTAGGAAAAGAAATAGGTCAGGGTGAATTTGGATCAGTAGTTAAAGGGGTGTATAAAAAGCAGTCAGGGCGTAAAAAGGAGAAGATGGACGTCGCAATAAAACTGTTCCACAAGAACTCCATCAACAATCAGGAAGATTTTCTGAAGGAAGCCAGGACCATGCAGCAATTACAGCACGAATTTATCGTCAATTTCATCGGGATTTCCGTATCAGAGGGCGGGGAACTCATGTTGGTATGAAAGACCACGTCCAGAGCTCTACATAAGAGGCGTTATACATGTTCTTAATAACCCTTTCCCTCATACGACGCATATGAACGTATTTTGTCAAAACATAGAAAATCTCCATAATTGAATGGATAACCTATGACAAAAAGTAGAAAACATTGTGTCAAAAGGAGAAATTGCACATTTTGTGCAATCTCTTCTTTTGTCAATATGTTTTAAAAAAGCTGTCTGCTGCAGAGGCATCAGAAAGCGTCTATATGAGGGAAAGGGTTAACCCATCACATGTACTTCACATGATATTTCAAATGTTGTCTACTTCACAATCAACAGATGAACAGAACAAATTGAAACATCTGGAAAATTGGAAGTAACTTTTTGACAAAGAGTTGAAAATATTGCAATTAAAGGTGAAATTGCTTGTTTTGAGCAATTTCATTTTTAATTACAAGGTTTTCAAAAGTCATCTGCAATAGCAGGCATCAAATATTATCAGTGTGAAGTAATGGGTTGAATCCTTATTTGACTAACTAGCCCTATGTTGTTGGTACTCAAATGAATCGTCAGAGTGAGAAGATTCTTTTGAGTACCCACAACATAGGGTTTAATTGAGTATCAAGAGAGATATTATTGAAACAATACCAGTTTACTCCTTCTTATAAATATCTAGTCCTCTGCATGTCTGATGTAAAAGTGGTTTCGTTGAATTTCAGTTTCTGAATCCTTTACCCTTTTCCTTCTTGCAGATGAATTTTGACTCATCTGCAATGGTCAACGTTTGAAAATATTGTGACAAAGGGAGTTATTGCTCATGATTAACTTGTCCTGTCGTCACAAAGTTTTCCAACGCTTTCAGTAATAACTTTCATTTACAGAAGTTTTTTCAATAGTTTAGCTTAGATGTTTGACAAAGTGGTGAACTCTTGTTGTTTTTGGGAAATGGCTGAGTGTGTAGCCATACAGTCAGTGGGACTACCATTTCAGGTTTTAGTCTAAACCCTCTCCCACATACAGCAAATCTGCAGCAGACGACTTTAAACAAAAAGGTGAAAAATCTCCGTAATTGAGAGTTTAATTTTTAGAAATAGATTTAAAAGTTGTCTGCTGCAGATGCGTCAAAATGCATCTGTAAGTGGGAAAGGGTTAAGTGACATCTTGGGCTGCTATATGACAATGGCAAAGACAAATCTTTATTCAATCATACTTAGGCCACCGGCCCATAATACCCAACATATTGAACATAATATAAATCCATTTATTACAGTTTGAAAAATGTCTCTAAAACTAAATATCTTTCAACATAGTGTGCCAATTTTCTTATTAAGCAATGGGTTATTAGATTGATAATAGAGTTCCAAGAGAAAACCATCATTATGGACTCTGTGCGTAATGTATCGACCCAGATCAGCCTGCACATTCCGTCTCAGTGGGAAAGAGGTATAGAGTAATGATTCCTAAAAACAGAAAATCCACAGGAGGCGAAAAGTGTCTGTCCGGATTAGCCTGTGCGGCATGCTAAGGCTGATCCGGGTTGATACTTTACGCAGAGTCCACAGTGTTTGTCTTCTTGTGGAACAGCTCATATAATAACGCTTACTTCAGCAGATGACTCTTGAAAACCTTAGGAGAAAAGGAGATGAATTTCCCCATACCTATTCTTAAAGTAATTCTTTCATTTTTGTCCACCCAGTTGTTCAGTCGGTCAATCCAGAGGTTGTGAGTTTGAATCTCAGCTTGGCCTACATTCTTTCCGCTATTTGACAAAATTCACTGGACCTAGCATCTATGTGGAAAAACAGCCAGTTGCTGGGAAAGAATGTTGTGTGAAGTACTGTTTTGATTAAGCAATGAAACACATGAGTAGGTGAAATGGTTGCCGCTATATGACTGAACAATTGTTAAAAACTGCGTTAAACCCTAATAAATCATATTTGTCCAAGTTTTTGGCCGGATTGCTCTAGCAATTCCGGTCTATAGATTGGCGATGTCCGTCTGTCATTTCATAAGGAAAAAATGCTTATACACTATTCTGTAATTTTTATCCAAAGTGTTACACTTTCTGAATAATAATTATAATTAATTTTACTAATGACTTTATGTACTGCATTTCATAAGGAAAAAATGCTTATACACTATTCTGTAATTTTTATCCAAAGTGTTACACTTTCTGAATAATAATTATAATTAAAACTGAATTCTCTTGACAACAGAGTGCAAATGATCTACAGAACTGTTTTCACTACTTTAATATCATCTGATGTGATATCTGCCCACCATGCATGATTTTATGTACCCCATTTCAGGTAGAAGATTTCGTACCTATGGGAGCCATGTTAGACTATCTATTAGACTTCACTGCCAAAATAACTAAAATTGATCTGTATCTGTGGGCGTCGCAGATAGCCTGTGGTATGATGTACCTGGAAGAGAAGAAAATGGTTCATAGGGACTTGGCAGCAAGAAATATCCTATTACAGAGTAAACACAAGGTATTAACCCTTTCCCATATACCATGATTGATTGATTTGTGTACCCTCTACCTGCAGACGCATTTTGATGCAATAGCAGCAGACGACTTTTGAAAACATTATGGGCATGATGAGCAATTTCTCCTTCGGCCACAATGTTTTCAACTTTATTTTAATATAAGGCTATCTTTTATGTAGATTGTTCAGGGTTTTGTCTCTCTGTTTTCAAAGTCGTCTGCTGCAGAATTGTTGTATGTGGGAAAGGGTATTGCTGTTTTCGAAAAAATTTCATTCATATCATGGCAGCCAGTTCACCTAACCATGTGTTTCCTAGTTTTCTCACACCAGTGCGCCACACTAAGTCTTTCCAAGCAATTGGCTGCTTTTCCACTAAGGCTGTAAGCCCACTGGTTTAAGATGAATCACGTTTGAGACATTGACTTCTGTCAAATGTAGGAAACAATGTCCGCTGACCTCTTGTTGCTACCTCTTGTACCGACGTAGCTACCAGGGAGTGGCATATACATTCCTATATACATTTCGATGGCTTCATGCAAAACGGTTGTAACTACTTCTAACAAGAGGTAGTTACAACCCTTTTGTATGAAGCCCACGATTTGCTTCCTGTTTTGTTTAAAGGATTTTTTTTCAATGCCTTGAAAAGTATTGTACCATATGATTTTAAAGACATCTACTGCACATTTTTTGTATATGGGAAAGGATTAAGATAAGCAGAAAACTGAAAATTTGCCGGTCTGGACCGATTTGAATCATAAAACTTGTAAAAAAAGATTGTGTCCACATATTTTCATAAATCTCACTAACACCTTTGCTATATGTCACTTTATAAACAATAACATTATAGAATATGACTATATCATATTTGTTATCAACTTAGTTTATTTTGCCCCTATGTGATTACCATCTATAACTGTTATGACTTTCATTTCATCTTTATATTGTTTGTATCTACTGATGGAGGTGTAATGCCCAAACGTTTAGTAAAAGTATAATATAAACAACACATGTTCGTGTGTTTATTTCTTTTATTTCGTTGAAAATCTATAATATTAACATAATCAAAAAAGTCCTTGAGAGGCTCTTGAATTTCATCTTAAAAAATAGAATGGGATGCTTGCATAAGAGTAACTGTAAATTAATTAACCCTTTACCTCATACGGGAAAACTGCAGCAGACGACTTTGAAAACATTGTGACAAAAACCTGAAAAATATTATAAAAGATAGCTTAATTGTTACAAAAAGATGAAAACATTGTGGCCAAAGGAGAAATTGCTCATTATGAGCAATTTCACCTTTGGCCACAATGTTTTCAAAAGTTGTCTGCTGCTATTGCGTCAAATTGCATCTGCAGGTGGGAAAGGGATAAGAGTAACTGTAAATTAATTAACAGAGTTTGTAAGGAGTAGTAAACTAGCCTTTTACCCACAACGTCATTTTAATGACTTCATTAACCCTTTCCAACTTTTGACTCATCTGCTGTAGACAACTTTTGTGTATTTCTTGATATAAACCCTTTGTTGTGGTTACTCAAAATAATCTTGAGTCAATTTTTTTGAGTACCACAACATACGGTTTGTAACCCCTTCCCCACATGCAACCAATCTGCAGCAGACAACTTTTTAAATCATTTATTTAGGAACATTGAAACTCTCTATAAATGAAAGAAAACAATTATTGATTGAACAAATTCTCCTTTTGCCACATTTTTTTTTTAAAGTCGTCTGCTACAGAGGCATTAGAAGGCATCTGTTTGTGGGAAAGGGTCAAGCAAGAAATACACCCATTTTGTAGAGCCCTTTATTAATTATTACCGGATATATTTGTATAGGCATTTGCTTAACCATTTCCCTCATACGACAGTTCTGCAGCAGCCACCTTTGAACATATTTTGTCAAAAAATAGAAAATCTCTATAATTGAATCGATAACCAAAAGGAGAAATTCATTGTTTTGAGCAATTTCTTCTTTTGTCACAATGTATTCAAAAAGCTGTCTACTGCATAGGCATCAAAAAGCGTCTATATGAGGGAAAGGCTTAAATAAACACAGATGAAAATAATGTGACATTTGGGATATAATTCAGATACAGCTAAAAACTATAGTGATCTGCTATCAGTGCTATAATGATATCTAAAAAAAAAAAAAATAGAATAGAAAATTGGATATATAAATTTGAAACAAAGTTTAAAACATTGTGAGAAAAGGTGTTTGCTACATGTGCTTCAAAAGTCGTCGGTATCACGGAAAATGTCAAGCTCATAGCAATATTGGCTTTCAGTTTGTAATCATTTATCTTACCTACTTTTTATATTGTTTAAACTAGGCTAAGATCAGTGATTTTGGTCTATCCAGAGCTGTTGGAACCAATAGTGACTATTATAAAGCAACTACAGGGGGCAAATGGCCTATCAAATGGTAAGTCCGGATGCAGTTAATCCTTTCCCTCATATCACGAATCTGCAGCAGACAAATTTGAAAACATACCTGAAAACATTTGGGAACTCACTTTAAATGAAAGTAAAGTAATTGAATAGACATGAAAACATGGTCACAAAAGGAGAAATTGCTATTTTTGAGCAATTTCTTCTTTTGTCGCCATGTTTTCAAAAAGTCGTTTGCTGCAGAGGCGTCAGAAAGTGTACTCGATCAGACATTGAAGTATCAGTTATCAAATTAGATATTCGAGTGCCTAATTTTTATACGCCCGTTTTGAAAAAAACGGATCGTATCATACTTTTACCTGCGGCGGGTGGGCAGCGTCCAGTATATTACCTAAAATTGGTCTTGTCAGCTAAATAACTTTAGAAGCCTTTGTCCAATCATCACCAAATTTGGTCAGTATTTGTATTGGTATAATATCTTGGACAAGTTCGATAACTAGCTATATCTCTCTACTCAATCAAGAGTTATTGCCTTTTAATTATAGAAGTTACCTAAATTTGGTATTGTCAGCCCAATACCTTAAGAAGCCTTTGTCTAATCATCATTAAATTTACTCAGAATGTGTATTGGCATAATATCTTGGACAAGTTCGATAACTAGCCATATCGCTCTAGTCAATCGAGAGTTATCACCCTTTAATTATAGAAGTTACCTAAAATTGGTCTTGTCAGCCCAATAACTTAAGAAGCCTTGCTGTCCAATCATCACCAACATTGGTCAGATAGTGTATTGGCATAATATCTTGGACAAGTTCGATTACTAGTCAATCGAGTGTTATCGCCCTTTAATTATAGAAGATACCTTAAATTGGTCTTGTCAGCCCAATAACTTAAGAAGCCTTTGTCCAATCATCACCAAATTTTGTCAAAATGTTAATTGGCATAATATCTTAGACATGTTCGATAACTAGCCATATTGCTATAGTCACTCTAGAATTATTGCCCTTTAATTATAGAAATTACCTAAAATTGATCTTGTCTGCTCAATAATTTTAGAAGCCTTTATCCAATCATCACCACATTTAGTCAGAATGTGTAACTCTAGAGTTATCGCCTTTTAATGACAAGAAATTACTTAGAATTGGTCTTGTCCGATCAATTGGTCATGTCTGTTCAAAAACTAGGTTACTAGGCCAAATTGAAGAAAAATCTTGTTAACCCCCTTGAGGTTGCATTTTAAATCTTTTTCAGAATAATTGTCTTGATGTGTTTTGCATTAAAAATCACATTGCATTATTCAGGTGAGCGATCTATGGCCATCATGGCCCTATTGTTACCTTAATAATTTACATTTAAGAGGTAAATTTAGTGGTTACTCTAAAGAAACAATGCAGTGAAACAACTCTTTTGAGAACCCACAACAAAAAGTTTGGAGATCAAAATGGAGCAATAAATGTTCTTTCAGTTATTTATAAAAATAGCTTAGGGCAAGTTGGGGGTAATCATAATAATGATAATAAACTTTATTTAAAGAGGCAGCACAGTTGGGCATGCCAAGTCTTACCTGATGAACTCAGCTTACTTCTTTAATGTGATATTTTAATATCTCTTCTTAAGCTGCTAGCCTGGTTTTGAATTTAGTTCACTGAGTGACTTTTGTCCAAAATGAGATAAATGCAGATAGATTGGTCAAATAATATGGCCACTGTGAAAGTAAAAAGCTTGATATTGCTGAAACTACTGGTCCAATTTTGATTTTTGGTTTTGCGATACCCTTGACTTCGTCTGCGTCGTTCCAAAACTTTAACCTTACCTCATAATTCAAAGATCATTCGAACATTTTCAAATGAAATGTGGTACACATATTCCTAGGAACAATACACATGTATATACCAGGTCACATAACTGAGATAGGTTTACACTTTTAGTTACCGGGAACTTAGTTATACTTTATACATCAGGTAGGAATTATAGGGCCACTATTACCATCGTCTGTTTTATTGCTCTAGGTATGCTCCAGAATGTGTGAATTATGGACACTTTTCCCATGCCAGTGATGTATGGAGCTTTGGTGTTGCATTGTGGGAAATGTTCTCATTTGGGGAACCACCCTATGGAGAAATGAAAGCAGTTGAGGTACCAGTTATCTTTTCACAGATTCTTTTAAACCTTTCCCACATACGGCAATATGCATCAGATGAAATATTAAGGTCAAAATGTGAAGAATCTCTATTAATGAAAGTATTATCAATGAAAAGATGTGAAAACTTTGTGACAAAAGGAGAAATTGCTTATCATGAGCAATTTTTTCTTTTGTCACAAGGTTTTCAACAGTTGTTTACTGCAGAGGCGTCAGAGAGCGTCTGTATTAGGGAAAGGGTTAACTCATCTGGGCACTGCATGCATGCAGAGTGCTCAAGGTTAGCTTTTGTGATCAACCTGTGTTTGTCGTTGTTTACAATTTCTTAAATTGATTGATTTGGGTTGAATGTTGTTACCAACAATTTATCAGTCGTATCTTAGAAGCCAGTTCACCTACCCATGTGTTTTCTGGCTTTCTCACATCAGTACTCCACACAACAGTCTTTTGGAAGACAGTGGTGCAGAGGTAGAGTGTTGGCCTCTTGTATCAAAGGTTCCTGGTTTGAGTCCCGTGATGAGCGGGTCCTGACTTTGAGATTTTTCCACACAAACAGCACGAGTACTCGTTCAGTCTCCAGGATGCAGACGTCGAGCGTGATTAATATGAGCTGAAAGCTTGCTTCGTAATCGATGTAAAATAAATATTGTTTAAATTAACAGTCTTTTGAAACAACTGGCTGCTTTTTCATATAGACTGTTAAACACTATCTCCACTTAAACCACTGGGTCTATTGCAGCCAAACGTCAATGGAATGTTCCGTTAGTGGTCCTTTTTAAGAAATGATCAAGGAATTAAATTCAGTTGATAACTTTGCTCGATGTGTAATTAGAAAGTGAGAACTTTTACAAAACTTTAAAATTCTTCTCTACTGAAACTGCAAAGTTGAATGAATCCTCATTAGCAATTTTAACCTTTCCCATGAATATATTCTTCCTAAACTATTTCCCACATACAGCAAATCTGCAGCAGACGACCTTGAAACCATTTAATGCATAGTATAGAAAAATATCTATAATTGAAAGCATAATCATTGAATAGATTAGAAAACATGGCGACAAAAGGAGAAATTGCTCGTTTTGAGCAATTTCTTCTTTTGTTGCCATGTTTTCAAAAAGCCGTCTGCTGCAGAGGCATCAGAAAGCGTCTATATGAGGGAAGGGTTAAACGCTCAGTTTCAAGTTAATTTGGCCTATATAAGGGAGGCTGGAACAGGCTTTGTCACCTTAATATCTCTCCAATTACTCAATTTAACCCTCTGATGAGGTTACTCAAAAAACTTTATATAAGTGAGATAATTTTGAAGTACTCACAAGATAGGATTAAGAACTTAAATATATAGTGATTGAAAATACACTGTCATACGTAATCCATGTACATTCAAACCTGTGCTAAAGAACACCTTTTATAGAAATTGCCTATCTACAGAAATTTTAATTTCCCAATTACTCATTTTCTGCATAAATGACCCTGCAATTGTAGACAACATGTGAACAGAGACCAGATTGTTCTCTTCCCATGGGTGGTTTTTAAACAAAGGTTGGACTGTATATAACTCATAATTGAGCCGTCCCGCCAGAAAACCAACATTGTGGACACTGCGTAGAATCAGCATAAGCATGCCGCTCAGGCTAACCAGAACAGACACTTTTCGCCTCCTGTGGATTTTCTGTTTCAGGAATCATTACTCTATCCCCCTGAGATGGAATGTGTTGGCCCGGATCAGTCTGTGCGGACTGCGCAGGCTGATCTGGATCGATACATCACACAGATGCCATAATGTTGGTTTTCTCGCAGGATGGCTCATATGTTATTGAGCCATGTCCATGAAAAACTTACTTTATTATTATGATTACAATGTAGTCAAAGATATTCCTAAGAGACTATGCTAGAGGCCAGACTTCACGAAATCTTTCGTCAGTCCGAAAGCTCATTTATTTTCTATCTATTCCCCTTTTTTGTTCAACCAAAAATGGCATGAAAATTATCAGTCTGAAGGAATTTTTGTCAGTCAGGACTTAAAGACAGACATCTTTTGGTAAGACTGACTATGGGATCCAAATGGGTACGTTTTTTTTTACAAAATTCCTAAAACCTTCTATGACTAATAGAAGAACAGTGTTGTGAATATGCAGGTTAATCAGGAACTGCAATGGTTATGAATGCTTTGAGGTTTGGTTTTTCCTGAAAGGTTGCTTATTTACTCTTTCCTATTTATAGGTCATAAAGTTCATAGAAGATGAGAAACGTTTATCAAAACCGGACAAGTGTCCCGAGGTCGCCTATGGACAGATGTTAAAGTGTTGGAACAAAGACCCAAAACTCCGTCCCACATTTAAAGAACTGAACAGTCATTTTGAGGCAGATGAAGAGTATGTTTCTGCAAGGGATTTTATGAAAAATAGAAAATAATTGGGAGTAATATAATTATGTTATGAATATTTTAGTATTTTTTGACTTGCTGGAACTGTGTTCTGGAAGTGTTTATTTATGTTGTTGGCCTTGGGGACCATGGCAACGTTAGCTAAATCTTTAAGTTTTACATTTAAGTTTTGAATTAAGTTTTCAATTTGCAATCACACTGCAAGATCTGTTATCTTATGACATCTCTCATGCAAGATATTTGTGCAGAGTGTTACTATTTTTTGCTTTTTCCCACCTACAACAAATCTGAAGCAGACAACTTTAAAAATATTCACACAAAAGTGTGGAAACTATCTTTAAATGAAAGAACAATTATTGAAATAAGTGGAAACATTGTGGCAAAAGGAGAAATTTCTTGTTTTGATCAATTTCTACTCTTGTCAAGATGTTTCCTAAAGTCGTCTGGTAACGTGTTTCAGAAATTGTCTATATTGGGGGAAAGGCTCAACTTTTGCCAGCCCGCCTACAACAAATCTGCAGCTGCTGACTTTGAAAACATCTCTGCACAAGTTATAAAAATCAAAGTTAATGAAAGATTCTTTTTTCATTGTCGTCTGCTTCTGATTTTCTGTATGTGGGAAATGGGGGTTAAGCAAACAAAAACTTGTCAGGACCTGGAAATGTTATCCTGCAATACAATTTATGTCTGCATATGAAATGTAATTACTGGACTTAACTGATTTGGCCTGTTATTACTAGACTCCACTGATTTGGCAATACTCCTTGATAAAAACAGAATTTTTCAGACAAATCAAGACCATTGTGGCGGAGGGAATATGTGCATAACTTGAGTAATAGCTGCCTTTCCATCATGACACTAAATAGTCAGATGCTGTAAAGGTATCACATGTCTGATGATTCAGGAAAAAACCCTTAATATGATCCTAAATACTTCCTTTTTAAAACAGGTTTACTGCTTGATGCAGGTGACTCCAAACACATATTTGACTGTCTTTATATGTTAAAATGAGCGAGGGTGAGAGTGAAAGACATATGTGAATAAATAAAAAAAAGTAACTTAGAAATGAGCAATCCCGTAATATTTCCATTATCAAAATGTTTTGATTTCTAATATATATCCATATATACAGTTTTTCTTTATCCATGAAATGTAATATTGTTATATACACTACCGCATGCCTTCAACTTTTTTGTATGTGATACCATTTATGCTCATTTCAAATGTTCAGTAATGCTTTAAGAATGGGGAATTGCAGGATTCCCACATGTTCAAAGTTGCTTGTAGAGCCCCGGTAGCTCAGTCGGTAGCAACACGGGCTGTCCATCCAGGGGTTGAGAGTTCAAATCCCAGCTCGGCCAACATTCTTTCTGACATTTGACAAAAGTTACTGTGACATGCGTCATTCGTCTTTCAACAATGGGCTGTTTAACAGTCTATGTGGAAAAGCAGCCAGTCACTTGAAAAGTATGTTGTGTGGTGTACTGGTGTGGGAAAACTAGGAAACGCATGAGTAGGTGAGCTGGTCGCCGTGATATGACTGAAATCTTTTTGAAAACGGCGTTAAACCCTAATCAATCATTGTAGAAATAATTTTTGTGGCTGGTCAACCATGATGACAAAGAGAGGAAGTGTACATTATACATTAATGGTCGAGAAATTTTAAAAAGATTTATCATTGTTGTTAGGTCCCTCCAAAGTTTCAAAGAAGGGGAGGGGGTTACTTACCAATCAGAGAAAAAAATAATCATGGCAGCATTTCTGAAAGTCATACATCTTTGTACTTCTGAAAGCATTTCAGCCACTGCATTGATTGGGTTTTTTTTACATTTGGAGGGTTTTAAATAGTTTGCAATAAACATCTGTTCTGCATCTTTCCCGGTTGAACATTTGTTCCTGAAGGTCACTTTTTCAGTGGCTTTGCCAATTGTGTCATTATATTTACCATCATGGTGCAACTTCTGATGCATTTCCAGATGTTTTAAGATATTGCTGGAAAATATATATTTTTTTTTTTCCCAGCATTATTTACTACTCTTTCTAAAAATATATTTTCATTTGTATTTGTTTGTTTGTATAGTTCGATTAAATTGGGTTAACTCTTTCCGTCATACGACAATTCTGCTGCAGACGACTTTGAACATATTTTGTCAAAAAATAGAAAATCTCTATAATTGAATGGTTAAACTATGACTAAAAGTGGAAAACATTGTGACAAACGGAG
Source organism: Serripes groenlandicus (assembly GCA_031761405.1). Taxonomy (NCBI): domain Eukaryota; kingdom Metazoa; phylum Mollusca; class Bivalvia; order Cardiida; family Cardiidae; genus Serripes; species Serripes groenlandicus. The sequence continues at coordinate 1,364,106 of JASEVX010000025.1, forward strand.
AAATTGCTCGTTTTGAGCAATTTCTTCCTTTGTCACTATGTTTTCAAAAAGCCGTCTGCTGCAGAGGCGTCAGAAAGTGTCTATATGGGGCAAAGGGTTAAACAAGTAAAAGTCTTTTGTATCATTGAAAAGGTTTATATACTGAGGGACCTAACTCTTCTGTGTAATTTTGATAAGATTATGATCCTGGAGATCTTGTTTAACTTTTGTGTTTTGCATCCAATATTCTAAACTAACCACAACAGCAAAAGTTGAAACATGAAATATTTATTATATCCCCTTTGAAGAAGAGGGGGTATATAGGAGTCACTGTGTCTGGCTGGCTGTCTGTCTGTTGGTCGGTTGGCCGGAAGCCATATTTATTCCGGCCTATTTCTTACAAACCACTGGGTGGAATTCAATAAAATTGTACATGAAGCTTCTATACCAAGAGGAGATGTGCATATCCTAAAGGGGTTACAATTGCATGTTATTTGACAGATTTATGGCCTTTTTACTTATTAAGTTATGGTGTAGGTCAAGGTGCTGTTTAGGGGGTATTTATCACCTTCAGTGATAGTTCTAGATCATTTTGACTAGGTGCTTTTCCATCACAAGTGGAACAACTCTTTCATGCAATTGTAAGAAATGATCTCCCTTTTTAGCTACCCTGAGGACAAAATGCTTACAGATGTTTTCTGACACCTCTGCAGCAGACAAATATTGAAAACATACTATATTGAGCAATTTCTTCTTATGCCACAATGTTTTCAACTCTATTGAACAACTAAACTCTCATTTATCGAGACTTTTCACCTTATTGCCAATATGATTTTAATGTCGTCTGCAGCAAGTTCGTTGTAAGTAGGAAAGCGTTAATTCTTTGCATGCTAAATTATTTTTGAAATCAAAATTGTTTTCCCCAAATGTTTACTGAAATAGAATCTGAGTGTCAAACAGTTTGGATCTCAGATCAGTCCCCATGTTTTGTGGGGTCTGGTCTGGATCAAAACTGTTTAACCCGCAGCTAGCGTGCAAAGAGTTAAGGTGAGCTAGCGTCATCACCCTGTCTGTTGACCGTTGTCAATAATTGATAAACAGAGTTAGAAAAGATTTGGAAAAAAGGAAGAACTGCTGAATTAATGACTTTTGGTCAGACAATTTTCTTGTTAGTATTGATATTGTTTTTATTATCACATGTAAGCCATTAAATAAATTTGTGTATTAAATTAATGTATTTTGCAGCCTTTTAAGGTTCTGACATATTTCAGTTTTTGAGGATACCAGGCTGACTTCGGATGACCCTTCTGCAGTAGTCATTGAGTCAAACTAGCAATAAATTGTTTTTCTAAAAAATTGACCATTTGCATTTTTTTTTACTTTGTGTCACCATTTAACTTGTAGATGCTCCAAATTTTCATATGAGGTAGTGCTTTTAAAACTAGTAGTTATGAGATTTGTTTAAAAATAAACACGGCATTCACAAACATTGTAGATCTAGATCAATTTGTGTATCTATGCAAAATGTTCTGGTTCTAGTTGTCCATAAATACACAGGTAGATCTCTATCTATACTTGTTAACCCTTTACCCCCATACAGCAAATCCGCAGCAGACGACATTAATAATGTCTACACAAAAATATGGAAAATCTCTATTGTAGGTATAATTAGTGAATGAAGTAGAAAACATTGCGGCAAAGGGAGAAATTGCTTGTTTTGAGCAATTTCTCCTTTTTTCACGATGTTTTAAAAAGTGTATCGCTAGTAAATATTTCACATTAAAAGCTTTAAGTGTTGCTCAAGCAATTACAATGTTTTTTGTATCTAAGGCAGGACCTTGAATTTATTAATAGTGTTCTTTTGTAGCTTATATATTAATGATGGCTGTCTATATAAATATCATGAGTGTAACAACCTGTTGTCTTACTTTATGACTATAGTGTTCAGTTAATGTAGTAACCAGGGTCCAAGATCACCAATATTACTTAGCGCTAAGTAATACTTAAAATACTTAAAAGCATATTTCATCATTTTGTGTCACCCTGCGTAGCATGGTAGGCACTTAGGGATTACTTCTTTTTTTGTCCGGCGTCTGTCTGTCTGTCTGTCACACTTTTTCGTCACACTTTCAATGAGCAGGTGCAGGTGACACATGCGCTCCGCGGAGCACTCCATTCTAGTGTTTCACTAATATTTGTAAAATATAAATGTTTGAATTAATTTTAAAAAATGACTTACTTGACATAAATAATTAACTTGATAAGAAATATTTAGGAATTTTTATTATGGAAACCAAAATGGTGAAATATGCCTTAAAAGATTTTAAGTATTACTTAGGGCTAAGTAAGGTTGGTGGAAATGGACCCTATTAATTAAATTGACATTTTTGTTTTGCGAGATGGCTTGCATCCCCGAAAACTTTGTTTATAGCTTTAGTTAGGAATTGGGTATTGTAACCAACCTTGCTGTAGACGTAGACGATACAATGGCAAATGTTTGGATTACTTTTTGGGTCATTTAGCTAAAGGTCAAGATCACAATGACTTTAACCCTTTATCCACATACAACAAATCTACAGCAGATGCCTTTAATAGTACTGACCATGACAAATAAAAAGTAGTAGAAATGTGTTGCCATTTAATCATGTGAGATAATTCATTTTCATGTTGTATACCATCTCAAATAGAATATATTGCCTTACTTCTGCCTTAAAACCTTTTCCTGCATACAGTAAATCTCAAGCAGACAACTTTGAAAACATCTAGACGAAAATATGAAAATTTTCCACAGATGAGAGTTTGATCATATAAAAAGGGTTGAAAACATTGTGACAATATGAGAAATTGCTCATTATAAGCAATTTCTCCTTTTGCCACTATGTTTACAAATGTTGTCTGCTGCTGCAGAGGCATCAGAAAAGTGTCTGTATGAGGGAAAGGGTCAATATAATTGTGATAACACTTTCAGAATAGAACAATCGATTATGAGGGTTTTTGAAAACTTTGAGCTGCTTCAACATTGTGGTAGTGAAAAACCCAGGTTTGAAGGGAATTCTGTGTCTTATGTAATATAATGATTTGATTTGCTTCTAACTCATTTCCTGATTTAGCGTTTATACAGATCATAGTTAAAAAGTATTGTTAAGATTTGGTTATGGAATAGTATGGACCGTGAGGATAATCGTCAATGTTTTCAAAAGTCAGTCACAGCAAAGTCACTAACATTGTTGGCAATGGGTTTAAATATTTACCTGGAAATGAAAGAAAATAAAAACTGCTGCCAAAAATGAAGATTTATAAATATTTTTTTTTAAAGAAAATTAAAATATCTTGGAGGTCTCATGACCTTTATATTTTGTAAATTCTGTGAATTGTCAACATACATGTGTATGTCTTTGTAAAAACTCGATATTATAATAAAAAAACTTGTCTTAAGCTCCTGTGTTCTTGTTGTTTGTGATGGAAGAGTGATGTATAATATTATAACTCTGTTAATCCCTCTCTATCCCCACCTTGTACTCCAAGCTTTATTACCTAAAACAAATTGACAGCAGACGACTTTGAAAGTATCTAGGCAAACAAAATAAAAGATCCTTTCCCTCATACGACAATTCTGCAGCAGACGACTTTGAATGTATTTTGTCAAAACATAGAAAATCTCCATAATTGAATGGATAACCTATGACGAAAAGTGGAAAACATTGTGGCAAAAGGAGAAATTGCACGTTTTGTGCAATTTCTTCTTTTGTCACTATGTTTTCAAAAAGCCGTCTGCTGCAGAGGCGTCCAAAAGTGTTTATATGAGGGAAAGGGAATGATTGATTGTTTGGTGTTTTACACTGCTTTCAATAATTATTCAGTTATATTACAGCATTTCCTGGGTAAGATACCAGTAAAACTGGTACATTCATTCTTACACCAGCCAGTCAGTCATAATGCTTATCTGCTGTTACCTGAGGAGGTAAGCCATTACTAACATTTTAAAGTATTTGTTATGACAAAACTGGGCATTGAAACCCCGACCTCCCGCAACGGAGGCGGACACTCTACCACTACACTCTCTCTGGAATTAAATTAAATTTAGTTTTGCTTAAATCTGTATGCACAGTGTACATCTAAGCTTAGTAAATTTACATCAAGCCATAGCTACTTCTCTATTACATTCGGATCTTGTTTGATTAAATGTAAATCATTTAAGCAACACAAATTGTAAACAATTGCTTTATTTACTTTCTATTTGTTTTTGAGTACGTTCTATTTGTTTTTGAGTTCTCATCATTTTAAAAAGGATTGCTTTAAATGACTGTCAACTGAATACATAGGATTGATATTTTTGTGGCGATTGGTTTGACAATCGCCACAATGATAACAGAAACAACAACAACGAAAAATATTTACATAGTCGGTTTAGAACAATCGGTTGATATTTTTTTTCCTTACTGCAAACTAATTTACTCACATCCGTTATAGTTCCGTCATTGATGCAGAGACGTGATTAATAATAAGTATGTCAGTGCTACTTTGGTACCGGATTGTTACTAATATTTGAGTTTTATCAAGACATTATCTACATAGAGTTAATATATGTAATTATTAATTAACTATTGCGTATTTGACGCGATACTAGAACAACCGTAGAGCTAATACAGAACAAAAGAAGACAATATTTGCTAAAACTCGCCTAATATGGACCAAGTCGGCCAATATGAATTTCTGCCGTTTTCATTGGCTACAAAACTCGCCAAATACGAAATCTGAGGAATGGACCATTTTCATTGGCTGTCGAAACTCGCCTTATACGAGAATAGTGGAACACAAAAATGAATTAGGTAGCCGTCTTTTTTAAAGATCAACGCATTGAATTGACAAAGTAACCGATTTTAACTTATATTTTCCGCCATATTAACCATTAATTGTTTATTTAAGATTATAACTAAAGACTCATGTATTTATAAAAAAGTTGATTAATAAAATACTTATTAATTAGGTGATTTCATATTGGCCGAGTTATTTGTCCTCTGTCAGCAGTATTGTCCTTCGCCCTTCGGGCTCAGGCCAATACTGCATACCTCGGACAAATAACTCGGCCAATATGAAATCACCTAATTAATAACATTATAATATTATCTTCATCATGATTGGGCAGATAATAAATATCATTGCGCGTCCTATCTGCCTTGCAAATACCGGTAACTCGGATGATACTCAAATCTGGAAATTCCAAAAGGTTCTAAAATAGCTCGCGTGACTGCATGGTTATCTCAATATTATAAACGCTTTATTGTGTAGTTGTTTAAATATATGAAACGTCTAGATGATAAGACTGGTTTACAAAGGTTTAAAGGACACACAATGTCAGTGTGTACACACGTTATGTATACACGTCTGCACGTTCTAGAGTCAATTAGCAATCAATGCTGAAAGTGTAGCCTAATTTAGTTTGGAGATCGAGCATTATAATATATGCCTATATTTTTATAAATTGAACAGTTTGGTAAATAGTGAAATTGTGCTTTTTGAGCATGTTTTGTGTTTGTTTTTGCACTCACATTATTCGAAGCAGTTTAACAACCTCAGAGACATATAAATACACTGTGTTTATATGTCTCTGACAACCCTCAATCATACAATGTGAAGGGACTAAATTGACCTGTTTAATATCGGACATCATTGAAACAAACACCAAACTAATGGATACTGTTTTCTCTCCTTTCTTGATAATTTAGTCATTTCTAAAGTGTAAATAATATTTTATCTTAATATGGCCTAGCGACATGGTGATGAACATGTGATTACCCGAACAATTTAGTTTACAAATAGCCATTCTAATGAGCTAAAACGGTAGTCTATCGAATACCAACTAGATTGTCCATAACTTTGGAATGGCCTAATTTTGAACACATCATGACCAATTTCAGAACGTAACTAAAAAATCACCAAGACAACATTCTGGCAAACTAACATTATTCTACTGTCAAAAGATGCAGGGTTGATACATTCTCAAATTTACCCGCACCAGAGTCATCGCAAGCCCTACACCGATATACTGCTTGTTACTTTGCAGGATTTTCCATAAGATCGCCACTATAGTGCCATTGGCGCTTTGATTATGTTTAGGTCCGTTCTCCAGTGCAATTTTAAAAATTGTGATCCGTTTAGATATCTTGGTTCCTTTTGGTGTTTCTGTTCCATATAGGATATATTAGGAAAGATGTCTTGCCAAGGCACTTACTCCTTTCCACATATAGACTCTCTCTGACGCCTCTACAACAGACGACTTTTGAAAACATTGTGTCAAGAGGATAAATTGCTAAAAACGAGCAATTTCTCCTTTTGCGAATAAGTTTTCAATCTTTTTCAAAAATTAAACCTTATTTTTTTTTAGAGATTTTCCATAATTTTTAGCTCACCTATGCATGAAGTGCTCAGGGTGAGCTATTGTGATCACATTTTGTCCGGCGTCCGTCCGTCGCCCGTCGTCAATCGTCAACAATTGCCTTGTTAACACTCTACAGGCTACATTTTGCAACCTATCTTCATGAAAGTTTATCAGAACATTCATCTCCATCAAATATTGGACAAGTTCGAAACAGGGCCATATGAGGTCAAAGGAAAATCTTGTTAACACTCAGGAGGCCGTATATTTAACTTTATGTTAACACTTTATCAGAATGTTTGTCTTGGTGATATTTAGTTCGAATATGGGTCATCAACAAGTAGATCACGAGGTCAAATTGAAGGAAAATCTCGTTAACACTCGAGAGGCCGCAAGTTTTGCTTTAACTTAAGTTGGTACCAAACCTCATGTTGAATTGCTAACATAGATAACTAAATTAAAATTTCAGGTTGAGTCGCATTAAGGTCAAAGTCACAGATAAATGTACCTTACATTGAATCTTATCAAGGTTGTAACTTGTACCGGGTCCTTCACGGAGTTAAGCCACTGCTGATCACCAATCAAGGTACTTCGACATGTAACCATGATTTACGTTGCTTAAATTCTAGAATTGATTGATTGATTGATTGGGGTTTAACGCCGTCTTTAACAATTTCTCAGTTATATCACGGCGACCAGTTCAACTACTCATGCATTTCCTGTTTTTTTCACACCAGTACTCCACACAACAATCTTCCCAAGCAACTGGCTGCTTTTTCTGATAGATTTAACCCATTTGTGGAAGACGAATGACGCATGTCGCATTGACTTTTGTCAATCATCGGAACTCCTGAATGGACAGCCCGCGTCGCTACCGACTGAGCTACCAGGACTCGGCTTAAATTCTAGAAAAAGAGACCACTTTACCAACGTCGGCATCTACAGCAATACTGTAGAAGTGGTATTTGTACCGTTACAGTGCTCTCTTTTTTCTCATGACTTCAATCCGAAGTCACGCAACTGCTCACTAGAAGTGTACCAGAGCAGAGACAATGTATCATTACTGGGGACCTATGGGTTCGTTGCTCATATTATGACCTTTGCAAACGTTCGATGCTTCTTGATAACTAGTAGTCAGAAGTGTTACTACAGTTGTTTTTTTTAAGGGAAAAATCAGAATTAGTGAGGCGTAACGCTTCCTTCTTTCATAATTTATCTCATTTTTATATTCAACTCACTTACAAATCCAGTTTTAAGGTGTAATTATCGCTGACAGAGCGTAAACATAATACAGAATTCTCAATTCATCAGCCAATCAGATCGCAGTGCAGTATATCATATATTAATACTAGCTCATAATGACATTATGTCTCGAGACTCCGACTCGTTCACATGTTTAAATTGTAAAACAGTCCTCTGATTTTAAGCAGACGCCAACATTTTGTTTTGATTAAGCACAGTTTTTTCCAAACGCGTATACAGACGATGTTGATATACATCCTATAAGTTAAGCAGACGATTTATTTTTCTCGCGTCAAGGTGTAGTAATGTTTAACCCTTGTCCACTAGAGACTTGTTAAATCAAGTACTTCCTTTGTTGGTGAGATACAATGATGAAAAAAGAGCGCCACATGTCACAAAATACGCCCGTCTTGTTGTTTTGAGACCAAGTTTAGTGATAATTGGTTGTACGTCAGCCAAACTTAGAGAGCGGACACTGTTAGTACAGTTTTGGCCATTTCGAGGGGCCTAATTTTGTAGTGACTAAGATAACGTTGTAAGTTATCAAACCTGGCAAAGATATTCTGCCCATCAACATATTGTCTAAATTTGGTGATGATCGGATAAGGCTTCACAAGTTATTTAGCTGACAAGACCAATTTTAGGTAATTTCTATAATTAAAGGGCAATAACTCTATCGACTAGAGCAATATGGCTAGTTATTGAACTTGTCTGAGATATTATGCCAATACACATTCTGACCAAATTTGGTAATTATTGGATAAAGGCTTCTAAAGTTATTGAGCTGACAATACCGATTTTAGGTTATTTCTATAATTAAAGAGCAATAACTCTATCGACTAGAGCAATATGGCTAGTTATTGAACTTGTCTGAGATATTATGCCAATACACATTCTGACCAAATTTGGTAATTATTGGATAAAGGCTTCTAAAGTTATTGAACTGACAATACCGATTTTAGGTTATTTCTATAATTAAAGAGCAATAACTCTCAATTGACTACAGCGATATGGCTAGTTATCGAACTTGTCCGAGATTTTATGCCAATACACATTCTGACCAAATTTGGTAATTATTGGATAAAGGCTTCTAAAGTTATTGAGCTGACAATACCGATTTTAGGTTATTTCTATAATTAAAGAGCAATAACTCTCAATTGACTACAGCGATATGGCTAGTTATCGAACTTGTCCGAGATTTTATGCCAATACACATTCTGACAACATTTGGTGATGATTGGACAAAGGCTTCTAAAATTATTGAGCTGACAATACTAGTTTTAGGTAATTTCTATAATTAAAGGGCGATAACTCTCGATTGACTTAAGCGATATGGCTAGTTATCGAACTTGTTCGAGATATTATCCCAATACACCTTCTGATCAAATTTGATGATGATTGGACAAAGGCGTCTAAAGTTATTAAGCTGACAACATACTGGACGACGCCCGCCCACACCGCCCGCCCGCCCGTACGCCGCAGGTAAAACTATAATACGATCCGTTTTTTCAAAACGGGCGTATAAAAAGCAGAATAATTTTCCAAATCGTTCAACTCCATTTTATTATATTTATAGATGTAGAGGAGTTATGCGTGCTAAAATTCTTTTCCATTTTGTGAATTTAAACGCTGTATATATATTTTACTAATCACGGTGTAGTAATTTTCTATTGGTCTATGTCGCTTCAGAGATACCTTCTCATAAACATCTTTGGAAAAAAAGATAATTTTAGAGGTTATGTGTTATGTGTTATAATCAGAGACAAATTTTTTTTTCATAAACTTTATTTATAAAAACTATTTACATTCATAATAATGAGGTACATTTCAATACATGTGTTACAGATATTTTCACTTGACACATATCACTGTAAGTCACTAGCTTTCACCAAGGTGTAAACTTTCTTTGGATAATATCTCCATTTCACAAAGTATTGTTTGTTTCGTCTTGTGCCCCTGCTTGTCATCACTTTCTCCACTTTCCACGTCTGGTCTGGTTGATTGTTCATTTTTTTGCAGTTCACTGTGATAAAATGTGCCTTTAATATATTCGTCTTGTAAGTCTCGTAGTCTGTATATTGGTAATGTCCCTCTGTGATAACGTGTATGCACTCGAAACACTTCACCGGAGTAGCTTTGATCGTATGCTCGAGTAAACACGTTTTTCAGATGACTGATACGGACATAGTCACCGATTTTAAGTTTGAATGGTTTTAGTTTCACAGCCGATTTTTCGTCTTTCCGATTTTGTGCGAAGTAGGTAGCTAGTAGTAGTAGAGGTAGGACGCTATACGCACCTCTTGTGGCTGTGGCTGCGTGACCTCGACCTTGTCCCAGAAAGTTTATCATTCCTTATCTGAGCCGGTTGTCGGGTCATTAAGCCTTCCAAAAAAGAGTGTATAGACGTGTTGTCATTTAAAACCGCCGCGGTTGAAATTTTACTAGTTCGTGTCCGAACTCGACTTTAACTATAATGAGCGTTACGAACGGCTTCAAAATTAACCTATTGCAGATGAAATTCATCTGTTAAAATCACTTTTTGATCTGTTAGTTTTGCTCCCTTGGGCCCCCTACAAGGGATTTGCCCTCTACCTGACACCAAACCTGATCAGTTACTTTTCTCATTTGATCTGTTACAACAAAACATTTTGACAACCCTGTTCAACCAAAACCATAATGCTGTGGGTACTATTATTGAATAGGGTTGAAAACAATATGGTAAAAGGAGAAATTGCTAAATTTTCTCCTTTTACCTCAATGTGTTCAATAGTCATCAGCTGCGGATGCATCAAAACGCGTCTACATGTGTGAAATGGTGAATATAGAAAAAGAAATGGTCTGTTATATATATCCCTTTCCCACATACAGCAAATCCGCAGCAGATGACTTTGTAGATGCTTGCAAAAAATGTGAAAAATCTCAATAAATAACATGTTAATGATAAAACTTATAGAGTCGAAAATATTGTGGCAAAGGGAGAAATAGCTCATTATGAGCAAGTTCTCCTTTTGGCACAATGTTTTAAAAAGTCGTCTGCTGCAGAGACGTCAAAAAGTGTCTGTACATGTATGTGGGAAAGGAAAGGGATATATAAAGGAAAGTTTGACTGACTAGGTCGGAGTAGGTCATAATGTAAGGATTACAGATAAACATGTCACATGGAAATTAACTGTCTGGTTAACCCTTCCCCCTCATATAAACACTTTCGGACGCCTCTGCAGCAGACTGCTTTTTGAAAACATTGTGACAAATGAAGAAATTGCACAAAACGTGCAATTTCTCCTTTTGCCACAATATTTTCCATTTTTTGTCATAGGTTATCCATTCAATTATGGAGATTTTCTATGTTTTGACAAAATGCGTTCAAAGTCGTCTGCCCGGCGACTAATTACATAGAAGTACTTGACCCAATATAATAGGTTTCTATGCTCACCAACGACACAATATGCTATTTTAAACCTTACCAACATGCAGACACTTTATATAACAATTAAGAAAGAGAAGACTTTTACATTGTGGCAAAACGAGTAAATTGTTCATAATGAGCAATCAATTCTATTCAATAATTTTACTTTCATTTACAGATATTATTCCCTATTTCTGACTAGATATTTTCAGTTATCTGCTGCAGATTTGTTGCATGTGGAACAAAGTTATAAACGGTTTTCCCTGAGTGATGTAGGCTATGTTAACCCTTTCCCTAATATAAATGCTTTCTGACGCCTCTGCAGCAGACGAATTTTGAAAACACTGCGGCAAAAGGAGAAATTGCTCATCATGAGCAATTTCTCCTTGCCAAAATGTTTTCAACTATATTTCAATAATTTTATTTGTTACACCTTCCCTTCCAGAATTTTTCCCATAATTTGAGTCGACGTTTTCAAAGTCGTCTGCTGCAGATTTGTTGTATGTGGAAAAGGGTTAAATTACTGTTTAACCCTTTCCCTCATACGGCAATTCTGCAGCAGACGACTTTGAACGTATTTTATCAAAACCTAGAAATCTCCATAATTGAATGGATAACCTATGACAAAAAGTGGAAAACATTGTGGCAAAAGGAGAAATTGCACATTTTCTTCTTTTGTCACTATGTTTTCAAAAAGCCGTCTGCTGCAGAGGCGTCAGAAAGCGTCTATATGAGGGAAAGGGTTAATCAAATTGAAACCCACTTATCACATCATAATATTAGAGCCATGTTAGTCGTCTGCTGCAGATTTGTTGTAAGTTGAAAAGGGTTAAATTACTGTTTAATCAAATTGAAACCCACTTATCACATCATAATATTAGAGCCATGTTTCAAGTCGTCTGCTGCAGATTTGTTGTAAGTTGAAAAGGGTTAAATTACTGTTTAATCAAATTGAAACCCACTTATCACATCATAATATTAGAGCCATGTTTCAAGTCGTCTGCTGCAGATTTGCTGTAAGTGGAAAAGGGTTAAATTACTGTTTAATCAAATTGAAACCCATTTACCTCATCATGATATAATAGAGCCACGTTTCAAGGAAAACAACCTTAGAGTAAAATTGTTTTCAAAGATTATAAATGTAAACCTCTCTGCATATTTAAATGATCTGATTCAAATGAACAAAATGTCATGCAACCTTGTTGATCTGATTCATTATTGGCAAACAGTGCAAACCTAGTCAGATTCAAACATTTAAGATGTTCAGGCTGATCTGGATCTGCACTGGTAGGAACTATTTTAGAATACTTGTTGGCTTCTAAACCCTATGTTGTGTTTACCGAGACTTTGATTTGGTAATAAGAGTTATTGTGGAGAGATTATCAGTTTGAACATTCCTCCTTTTCTAGGACTGTAATGTGTAAACAGGGTTTCCCATCATACAACAAATCTGCAGCAGACGACTTTGAAAACATACCCCAACTTGGAAACTCTCTTTAAATTGAAGTAATATAAATGCTCGTTTTTAGCAATTTCTTCTTTTGTCGCCATGTTTTCAAAAAGCTGTCTACTGCAGAGGCGTCAGAAAGCGTCTATATGAGGGAAAGAGTTGACTTCATCTATATTGTTGGCACTCAAAAGAAATCATCTTGGACAATCATTTCGAGTACCCACATTACAGAATATACTTATTTTGAGTCTGTAGCAGATGACTATTGAAAACATTGTGACAAAACAAGAAATAGCTCTTAATAAGCATATTCACCTTTTGTAACAATGTTTTCAAAAGTCGTCTGCTTTAAAGATGCATGCATTGTGTCTCCTAATGGAAAAGGACTTTAAATAATGTAATTATCATGAACAATTTCTCCATTTGTCACAATAATTTAAAAGTAATGCTGCAGATGCGTCAAAGTGTGTCTGCAAGCCAGAAAGTGTTCATAAAAGATAGCTTTTTTGAAAGAATTTTTTAAAGAATGTTTAAATGACAGCGCGATGTGGTTGTAACAAGCAATTGAATGGCAAGAACAAATTACACAAATCGTTTATTATATTATAGTTAGCAAACACATACATGTACAGTGTATTGCCAACATGTATATTATGAACCAGTTGTCTATTTATGGAATTCAACATTATTTTTGAAATACATACAACATGACTGTGAAAAGATTGGCTGAGATTGCAATTCAGAAATGGCACAGTACCAAATCTGTCCATGTAGAGAGTTGACAGTGCACTGACATCATGACATTTACAAGAGGGTTCCCTCATATAGACGCTTTCTGACGCCTCTGTAGCAGACAGCTTTTTGAAAACATAGTGACAAAAGAAGAAATGGCTCAAAACGAGCAATATCTCCTTTTGCCACAATGTTTTCCACTTTTAGTCATAGGTTATCCATTCAATTAAAGAGATTTTCTATTTTTTGATAAAATATGTTCAAAGTCTTCTGCTGCAGATTTGTCGTATGAGGGAAAGGGTTAAAGATGTGAAATGTCCTTGCTGGTCAATATCTCTCTTATTAAGCTATTAATCCTTTCCCCACTTCCATATGCTTTCTGACGCTCTTTTCAATAATTACTGTTTCATATACAGAGAGATTTACCACTTTCGTGCCAAGATGTTTTCAGAAATTTATGTCTGCTGCAGATTTATTCACTGTTGTATAAATGTAGAAAAGGAGGGCTAAAAACACTATTTTGAGTATATAGCCACTTTATACTGGTTTATTTGAACAAAAATTCAATTCATATTTGAAGATTTATTACACCAATTTCAAAATCAGTGTACATAGTTTTCTAAACAATTGACTTTACATTTAGTCTGCATCATTGAAATAGTTAACCCTTTCCCTCATACGGCAATTCTGCAGCAGACGACTTTAAACGCATTTTGTCAAAACATAGAAAATCTCCATAATTGAATGGATAACCTATGACAAAAAATGGAAAATATTGTGACAAAAGGAGAAATTGCACGTTTTGTGCAATTTCTTCATTTGTCACAATGTTTTCAAAAAGCAGTCTGCTGCAGAGGCGTCCGAAAGTGTTTATATGAGGGGGAAGGGTTAACCAGACAGTTAATTTCCATGTGACATGTTTATCTGTAATCCTTACATTATGACCTACTCCGACCTAGTCAGTCAAACTTTCCTTTATATATCCCTTTCCTTTCCCACATACATGTACAGACACTTTTTGACGTCTCTGCAGCAGACGACTTTTGAAAACATTGTGCCAAAAGGAGAACTTGCTCATAATGAGCTATTTCTCCCTTTGCCACAATATTTTCGACTCTATAAATTTTATCATTAAGCATGTTATTTATTGAGATTTTTCACACTTTTTGCAAGCATCTACAAAGTCATCTGCTGCGGATTTGCTGTATGTGGGAAAGGGATATATATAACAGACCATTTCTTTTTCTATATTCACCATTTCACACATGTAGACGCGTTTTGATGCATCCGCAGCTGATGACTATTGAACACATTGAGGTAAAAGGAGAAAATTTAGCAATTTCTCCTTTTACCATATTGTTTTCAACCCTATTCAATAATAGTACCCACAGCATTATGGTTTTGGTTGAACAGGGTTGTCAAAATGTTTTGTTGTAACAGATCAAATGAGAAAAGTAACTGATCAGGTTTGGTGTCAGGTAGAGGGCAAATCCCTTGTAGGGGGCCCAAGGGAGCAAAACTAACAGATCAAAAAGTGATTTTAACAGATGAATTTCATCTGCAATAGGTTAATTTTGAAGCCGTTCGTAACGCTCATTATAGTTAAAGTCGACTAGTAAAATTTCAACCGCGGCGGTTTTAAATGACAACACGTCTATACACTCTTTTTTGGAAGGCTTAATGACCCGACAACCGGCTCAGATAAGGAATGATAAACTTTCTGGGACAAGGTCGAGGTCACGCAGCCACAGCCACAAGAGGTGCGTATAGCGTCCTACCTCTACTACTGCTAGTCACACTTCCTCTAGGTTGTGGTCTTTGACCTTGGCTGGTGGCATACCAATTGTCCTGTGATATGTATGGTTGTAACTGTCCACTATACTCTGCAGTACAGATATATAAACGTAATCATCTCTTAAAGTAAAGTAACGGTACATCTTCTGTTTGATGGTTAAAATGGCTCTCTCAGATGTAGAAGCCTTGGTTTCGTTCTGCGTGGGAAAGTATCTGACATAATTTTGCCGCATCAGAGACTGAACTTGCATAGCTCGAAACTCTTGACCTGTAATATAAAGCAGCATGACCCATAACTATTTTATTACATCATAATGCTTCTGAAAAAAACAACAACACCATTTTAGCTTTGAAGTTTTATTGACCCGAAGGTGTCTTATACATACTTGTAGTGGTTAAGTACATCACAAGTATGCTGTTCTTAACAACACTCTAGAAATGTATGTATGTTATGAAATTAAAAGTGACATACCTTTATCTGTCATGAGCTTGGCGGGGGATAGTCCTGACTTCATAAAGATGTCCTTGAATGCATTGGTCACATCATCTCCTGTTTTGAATGTTAAAGGGCGCACCCATACGTACTTGGAGAATGTGTCTATAACAAGCAGTATGTACTTGTAGCCTTGGTTCCATTATTCAAATTTCACCATATCGATTAAGTCCGCCATCCATAAATCGTCTTTTCCTGCACTAACCACATGATTCCGTTGAAAGCGCTATAAGCCTCATGATTGTGTAAGAATGTCCGTATCCTATGCATTCCAAGTTTGTATTTTCCCTCTCTGTGTACAACTTTGTACACTTTCTGAGGACCAGCATAACTGGTAGGATGTGAATATAAAGTTTATAAAAAAAGTGTTTATTTTGTCTCTGATCATAAAACATAACCTCTAAAAATATCTTCTTTTTCAATGATGTTTGTGAGAAGGTATCTCTGAAGCGACATAGGCCAATAGAAAATAACTACAGTGTGACTTCGTCTGCTTGTGTCCTATTAAACTCTTAACGAGTCGTCTGCATTCATACAAGATTTAAACCATCTGCTAAGTGTATATTTCTACAACAAGGTTTAAAATAGTAAAATATATATAAAGCGTTTAAATGCACAAAAAGGAAAAGAGTGATAGCACGCATAACTACTCAACATCTATAAATACGAGTTTTAACATTAGTCTGCTTTTTCATCATTGTATCTCACCAACAAAGGAAGTACATGATTTAACAAGTCTCTAGTGGACAAGGGTTAAACATTACTACACCTTGACGCGAGAAAAATAAATCGTCTGCCTAACTTATAGGATGTATATCAACATCGTCTGTATACGCGTTTGGAAAAAAAATCGTCTGCTACTGTGTGCTGAAGCAAAACAAAATTTTGGCGTCTGCTTAAAGTCAGAGGGCTGATTCACAATTAAAACATGTGAACGGTAACGGTTCGGTGTCTCGAGACATAATGAGCTAGTATTAATATATGTTATACTGTACTGCGATCTGATTGGCTGATGAATTGAAAAAATTATCGTAATTAATATTGCAATGCCATTCTGTATTATGTATACGCTCTGTCAGCGATGTTTTCACCTTGAAACTGGATTTTTAAGTGAGTTGAATATGAAAATGAGATCGATTATGAAAGAAGGAAGCTCACTGATTCTGATTTTTCCCTAAAGAAACACGACTGTAGTAACACTACTGACTACCATAACTTTCTATTTTAGGCGTGCTTTCTGTGTAGAAATACATCGTAATGCACATTTCACTTTTGATGCAATTATACTGTATGCCATCAGCCCTATGTCCTGAGCCTACTCCTGCACGTTCCAGAAGCCAAAATTGCACATACAACAGATACACGGTGCATGCAGTCGTGGAACTACTCAAAATCGCGAAAGTCTTTCTTTTATGATGTTAAAGGACAAAGTCCCATCGCTGAGTGCATAGGATACTCCTCCTCCAAAAATATTTTTTTTTTCAAAGAAGTCTCGAAACGTGTACTTTCACATTTGATTCTGGTTATAGAACATTATTGATTTTCAAATACCAAGAAAAACAAAAATTAAATTTTGAGCATTGATTATTTCTTCATATTTATTTAACTTTGGTAAATTATGTTGATCAATAACACTCAAAAACGCGGTACACTTCCTTTCAGGATGTTAACGGACAAAGTCCCATCGCTGAGTCATTACTGTGCATAGGGTCATACTAACCTTCCAAAAATAGATTTGTTCAAAGAAGTTTCGAAACATGTACTTTCAATTTTGATTCTTTTTATAGAACATTATTTTATTTTTATATACTTAGAAAAACAAAAGACAAATTTTAAGTATATACATATATCTATGATGTCTCTTCTTACACGTAATCTCGGATGCAAACAGTCAAATATAAAACCTCGTTCGAACTGAAACATGGACTACTAAAACACGATACATTTAGGGGGAATACTTCTCTTTGACATCCGAGCAAACGAAATGGGAACGAAATGTGTACCTCGTGTACATGGAGAGAATATGTGAACAAATGACACTATCAGGTTACATGTGCAATTTTGCACATAACCAGGGCGCACATGCGTTTCATAAATACGAATTAATGGTGTTCGATAAATAATGTCGATTTCCATGTCCTCACAATTATTCACCAAATTATTCACTGGTCATCGTATCCGTACTGCGGATTGTTCTAACACCATCATGAACAGTTATTAGAAAGGCGTTTAACCAACCATAATATGGAAAAGGGTTAACCTGTCTTCAGCTAACAGGTAAACATGAATTTATTTAGACGGGTGTTAGTGTGCAATACACAATGGGACGACTGTTTTATATATTGTAATCTATATGAACGCGACCTTAAACAACCTAAATACGTATGCCGTATTTACACGACTTCAATTCGCATTTGCACCAATGAATAACAAGGTCAGCCTATACAATCGTGCAGTAAAATCTTGGTTTACATTGTTCGATACGCAATTATGAATATGTAGCAAAAACTATTCAATTAAATTGTAAGACTTGTTTTCAATGAATGATGTTTGTAGTGTTCAAACGGAAACATGTGTTGACGGCTTATCAAGTAAACGGTTCTGTATAATTTCACCAAACATGAGCAACTGTTTGTAAAGAACTTATCATGTCATCTTTTACAAAAATAACAGTTAAGTGTACATCAACATTATGCAATTACACCATCGTGCTCCACTAGCTCACATATGTTTTTGTTTGTTTCTTGCCAGACGCTTCAACTGGACATTGCCATGTAGTCTGTTAGTTGCTATAGTTAGTTTATTTTGTATTTGTAAAAGTGCTGCCTGAACCTTTTACTTACTCATTCATTAATTATCAACTAGGACCCACATCCTTTACATAACAATTCTCCTTCGCGTTAAGGGGTAAATCTTACGCAATTTATCCATACAACCAGGGACACTATATTACAGGGATATGAAACGCATCGATAAGTTCCGTTATCTTCGCCTCTCGATAAGAAAAGCGGACATTAGCCCCTCTGGTCATTATCCACTTCGTAAATTCTTTTTTGATGTGCTGTTTTATTAAAAATCATTAGTTTAAATAGGAATAACCAAGAATGTAAGTACATTATATAATTTCGATCTATATTTCTTACATTTACATTAATTTTGAGCTTGTATTTAAACAAAAAATGATAGTTATTGCAATTAGTTTCTGAAGTCGATTTTTTTCACAAAATTGTGGTCAAAAAAGTCAAAACGAAGAATACAGGCTCTACAGAGGACCATTTTTTGTTCTATATTGTCGTTATAAACACATTTAAATGTTATATTATAAATGTTGAATGATCAATCTTTGTCTTAATCATTTTATTATACCTGATGGTTGCCGAGAATTATCTAAAATTGTTTGTGAAAATCTGTGAAAAAATGCGATGAATTTTAAAAAAGATCACGGCCATTTGCCAAATGACGAATCGGGGCTATGCAAAACATCATTTGCTGTTCAATGTTGCCTTTATAAATACATTTATACGTCAGATTATAAATGTTAAATGATCAATCTTGATTTAAATTAGTTTTATAAACATGTTGTATGCAAGGAAGAATCTAATATTGTTGGAGAAAAAATGACAAAAAATGCGATGAAATTTAACAAGATTGTGGTCAAAAAGTCAAAACGAAGAATACAGGCTCTACAGAGGACCATTTTTTGTTCTATATTGCCGTTATAAACACATTTAAATGTTATATTATAAATGTTGAATGATCAATCTTTGTCTTAATCATTTGATTATACCTGATGGTTGCCGAGAATTATCTAGAATTGTTTGTGAAAATCTGTGAAAAAATGCGATGAATTTTAAAAAAGATCACGGCCATTTGCCAAATGACGAATCGGGGCTATGCAAAACATCATTTTCTGTTCAATGTTGCCTTAATAATACATTTAAACGTCAGATTATAAATGTTAAATGATCAATCTTGGTTTAAATTAGTTTTACAAACATGTTGTAAGGAAGAATCTAATATTGTTGGAGAAAAAATGCGATGAAATTTAACAAAATTGTGGTAAAAAAAGTCAAAACGAAGAATACCTGCAGGCTCTACATAGGACCGTTTTGTGTTCTATATTGCCGTTATAAATACATTTAAATGTTATATTATACATTCAGTTTCACTTCAATTTATGTCAAAGAAGTGTTTGTGAGTGTTCCCAGCTCCAGAAAGTTAGAAGGAAATTAATAGACTTTTATGGAATAAATATATCCTCTCTGCAGTAGTGAATTTACTATTAATAAAAGTATGTAGCAACTGCATACTTTGAGCCGTATAATAATCCCTGATAAAAGTAAATATATAATGCCAGATGATTGTAACTTGGTCAAAATATGAGAAGCAGATAATCAAAAGTGTCATACAAACTGTGTGTATCTTAAACTTTTTATTTGTGAAATAAAAACAATAACTGATAATTATAAAATATTTTGATTGATAACGGAATAGTCGGTTATTGAAAACATGGGATTATCTCTTGATTTAATTGTCCCAAACAATAAAATATATGCAATTCTAAAGAGGTCTATCATATCACAGTTACCAGAAGTCAGGGTGACTTATGTTATGTAACAATATGCAATCATTTCCGGCCTTGTCACATGTGTGTTTGTAACACACTAATTAATTGGTTTTATAACCCCTTTATTGTGTATACATGTAGGGACTTAGGCTAATTGGCAATTAAAGTCTTCTTATATAACCCTTCTCAACATTCTTAAATTCTGCAGCAGACAAATTCGAAATCATCCTCGGCAATACATTTTGCAAATATATCTATCTATAAGATTGTAAATGTAATTATGATTAAAATAAAAGGATGATTTCGATGATTTATGTCGGAGAATCGTGGCTGATATAGCTGAAATAATAATCAAAGGAGTCTATATTGTGTGTCCCTAGTACCTGAAAGCGAGAGAGAATAAACGAAAACAGTCGTATTTACGCGCAAGTAACCGTTATCTTACGCAAGTTAAGGCCGTTATCTACCGGAATGGGTAAAACAAAATGACCGACACCTGTACGAAGCGAGGCCAACATATTACTGATAAGGCTGATGTAACCGCACGCGTTTCATATCCCTGTAATATAGTGTCCCTGATACAACTAACTACGTGTACATGGGTAATTATACCTGCTCTGCGATTCGTGAGACAGCTCACGTGTTAAGTCATGAATCATGGTTGTTACGACAACCCCCGCATTGTAAAGGTGAACAACTGGAACATTCGCTGACAAGTCTAGACGGAAGAAGGACGATTATAAGAAGGATCTTTTGAATTCAAAATGATTTTTTAAATATATTTTCATAATTGGTGTTGACATACAGACATACAGGTCCAGAATTGGATCGTTTTCCGTCGGATCCGGAATCGCTTTTGATGTTTGCCTGGTGCGAACAAATTTAACGTTGTGTTTGAAGAGTGTGTTGACCATTATAATGATTGGGCTACTATTACTTATTGCCGGCATTGAACCGAATCCAGGACCAGTGTCAGATGAGATAGGTAAGATAATCTTCATTGTTTATCTCAATTAAATTCGATAAAGCTTTATGTAGGAATCGATTACACAATAAATGCTGGTAAGATTACATTGACACCAGCACACAAGTGGTTACGCTATTCCGTTCAGAAGAGGGACGGGCAGAATATGACAAATCATAACAGGGAAACAATATATTTCGAAGAGACGGGTCGCTTGATGGGAGAATAAATTATTCGTCTGCATTATGGAAACTAGAGGGCCATGATAAACTTATACGCTCACCTGAGTTATGTTATGTGATTTTTCATTTCAACCGATGAGTTGCGGTCAAGTAAGCTAACACAAGAGATCCAGTATAGCTCCACTACCTCAGAGCGAATAACCAACATCCTATGTAGTCTGTCTTTAGTCAAGTTAATATGGCTTAGATGGTCACCGAGAAATGTTTATGTTCGATTCCCGTTACATTATCATCTTCTTACATGGTGCTTTTTCTGCCTTTCCTTGTGTACATATAATAGTTAATCGTCTACGTGTAACTATGTGTCCTATTTTATCACGGTATTGGCCTTGTCGTTCTGACAAACATTCATCATGAGATCATTCAGAAGACTGGTTAAGATACTTATTAATGCAATATAAATCAAATCGATATCAATGTAAAACCTCTGAATGTCGATCTTTTATATCGCATAAATCATCAACTTGTGTAAAATACTTCGTGTGCCAAAACATTCACTTGAGAAATGTGTTATATGTATATCAAATGTGTCATATCATCTCCAATGACAACCCAGTGATATTTGTACTATTTTAACAACTAGCTAGAATGTTTTATCTACTGTCAATTTTGAATTCGTAATGCATCAACAGGAAGTCAGAAACTGATATCCCCTAAATATGAAGTGGCTATAATCACAAATCGAGTTGTTAGTAAATTGAATAGACTTGAAATAAGATTGCAGTGAAAGATTATTAGCAGAATAGCTACATTCTCAATTATTTTTACAATTTTAATAGATGTAATTGAATTGGTTTTTAAAGTAAACCTTGTTTTGAAGTGATTTACAAGATTTATTCTTGAACAAAATGTCACGTAAACAAACAGGTAACCGTGTTTTATCATGACTCTAGCATAATTTTCATCACGCTGTAGACCTTCTTTGAATTGCAATAATACTACTTCACAAGTTCACAGTTGGAATTAAAAAATAAGAAGCGTGTGAAGTTGGCAGAGCATTAGGCGTTAGACATTAAAAAATATCGAATATCTAATTGCCTACTTAAACATTAGACATTTGATTAGACGTTCGCAAATTAGAATATATAGAACCCAAATTCGACGTAGGTCATTGTACATGCAAAATGTGAATTGTGCTTGTCCCATAATGTGTTCGACACTCATATGCTGTAGAGAAGTCGAAACATGTTTGCATCATAAAAAGCAATTGATAATGATACAGATACTAATACTAATAATTATGATGATAATAATTATAATAATTAATATAATAATGATAATAATAAAAATACAGATGAAATATGTAATCTAAATTCGAACTTTGAAAATCCTCTTAGGTGAAACCTATTATCCAATTTCACAGAAATTAATATATCTATAGGTGCTACCTATTTACGAAAAACCACAAAATGATTGTAAACAAAATATTAAAGAGTATTCTATGGCCATAAAAAATTATTTAAAAATAGACGATAAAAATCTTCATGTCAATGGTTTTGCATGATCATGACATGTTTGGAATTCGTATTATACGGACAGAAAATAATAAAGTAAAGATTTTCAGAAAATTTATAATGAATTAATAATGACCAATGTTTGATAAAAGGGCCAATATGACCCTTAATGTGTTATCTGTATGATGGTAAAGAAGCAAATGTCTAACTGATTGTATCTGAAATTTGTTTATTTCAGCTCTTTTCTGATGCCACCTAGCGACTACTTTTTGCAACCATTCAATAGTGCTGAAACAAATTATGGAGGTCAAGTTTCTGCTTAACTATTTCCTTAATAAAGTCGGCTTCTTAAGCCTCTTAAGCCTCTACGCAGGCTGTCAATCCAGAGGTTGTGAGTTCGAATCCCGGCTCGGCCAACTTTCCTTCCGAGGATTGACAAAAGTCAATGCGACATGCGTCATTCGTCTTCCACCAATGGGCTATGTGGAAAAGCAGACAGTTGCTTGGGAAGATTGTTGTGTGGAGTACTGGTGTGAGAAAACCAGGAAATGCATGAGTAGGTGAACTGGCCGCCGTGATATAACTGAGAAATTGTTAAAAATGGCGTTAAACCCCAATCAATTAATCTGAAGCCTCTATACGACGTAGGAAACGTTTGCGACTAAAGGAACAATAACTGCTTATTATGAGCTATGTATACTTTTGCCACAATGCCCTATCAATACTTATACTTTCATTCATAGATATGTTATCTCATTGCCAAGTTGTTTTCAAAGTCGTATGTAGCAGATTTGTTGTATGTGGGTAAGGGTTAATCATATCTTGATATCGATAATAAACAAGTGGATAAAGATGGTCTTAAATCGACCACATTGTAATTGGCTAGGTAGATTTGGAGAAGACGACATTTAAAGTTCAATTGAATCCTTTTCTGATGCCACCATATTGTTATTTCTTTTAGCCAATCTATATAGCTTCTACCATGACCGCTTGAATAATTGAACGGATTAGGAGTAGATGTAAATTGAAGCTTTCAGTTCATTTAACCTCATATCTGATGCTGAAAAATTGCTTAGTCCTTCAGACAATCAAAATGGCTTCTACCAATTGTGTACCGCCTTGGTGGTTTAGTGGTAGAGCGTCCGTTTCGGGTGCAGAAAGACGAGAGATAGATCCCCGGCCGGGTCATACTAAAGACTTTAAAATGGAAGTAATGGCTGCCCTTCTTGGCGTTAGGGGATGCGGAGTAAACAAATATTGACTGACTAGTGTCAGGATAAATAAACCAGTAGTACTTGTAACTTATCCAGGAAACATGTGATATAGCTGAAACCATAGTGGCCCTGGATCGTTCATCAAATAAATGACAACAACTTTTCGAACTTGGCCTAGATATCCTTACAAGACAAGCCCTCTGACAAAATACCGCTTCCAGACTATTAACAATATTTTCCTTCAATTTGGCCTTGTGACCTAGTTTTTTCTATCAGACATGACCAATATTCAAATCTTACAATCTTCAAAACACCAATTCAAGTTGAAAATGGGGCCTCCTCCAGTGTTTACAAGAAATTCCTTCAATTTGATATTGTCACTAAGATTTCTTTCTGAAATGACTCATATTCGAACCCGACCTAGATTTCATCAAGACATACCTTCTGGCAAAGTTTCAAGCTGCTGAAGAACAAAGTAGAATATCTGCAGCAGTGTTAACAAGATATTTCTCAAAGTTGGTCTAGTGACCTAGTTTTTGACGAGTTATGACATATATTCAAACTTAGCCTAGATATCATCAAGCCATTTTTTCTGACAAAGTTTCATTATTTTTAAGTTAAAAATGCGGCCTCCAGAATGTTAACAAGATTTTCCTTCAATTTAACTTAGTGACCTAGTTTTTGACCTGACATGACCAATACTTGAACTTGGCTTAGAAATAAGCAAGATAAAACAACAGAATAAGTTTCATGAAGATTAGAGGATAATAGTGAGTTTTAATCAGCAAATTATTGACAACAGAAGACAAATGACGGAAAAAAGGTATCGCAAAAACTCACCATGAGATGTATTTGCTCAGGTGAGCTATCAATGTTGAAAGCATCATAAAAACACCAAACAATCCATCATTAATCTACTAGTTGTGTAAAGGGGTGCTAAGGGATAATTTCTACGTCTTTAATTTGAAAACAGACAAGCAATTAAAGTCTTCCATTAGAATGACATTTTGTCATTTTGCCCATTTCCAGTACCCACATGGCTGCCATGTTTTCAACCAATCAATATGGCTTGACAGTTTTTAGAGGATCACCCGAAGATCGTTTCTACATAATTATCTTGGAATTTGGCAAGCGGATTCAGAGGAGAAGAATTTAAAAGTTTTGTAATTTTCACCCCTTTCTAATCCCTGGCAACAAAAGTTCTATATCGAACTTAAATCGTTGAACAATTTTTGATGAGGGTCACCAAGAGAATATTCATGTGACGTTTGATTAATTAACCCTTTCCCTCATATAGACGCTTTCTGATGCCTCTGCAGCAGACGGCCTTTTGAAAACATGTCAACAAAAGAAGAAATTGCTCAAAACTTGTGTCACCATGTTTTCCACTCTATTCAATTGTTGTACTTTCATTTAAAGGGAGTTTCCAATTGATTTCGGAACATGTTTTCAAAGTCGTCTGCTTTAGATTTGTTGTATAATGGAAATAGTTAAAATTGCACCACCAGTTTCAGAGAAGAAGATTTGATGTACAATGGACAGTGAGTGATCACAATAGATAACAATGAGCCTTCGGATTAAAGTTGATCTAAAAATAAATAAAAATTAAAAATCAAATCTTAACTTTAATTGTTATAGATATTGTATGTATTCTTACATTCTCACATACAAGGAATTTGATTCAGATTACTTTGAAATTTTGAAAGTCTGGAGGAAAGCTGTATAAATCTTAATGTATGTACAATTCTGAGATGATATGGAAATCTTAAAGGGAAAAATAGAAATTAATCATGATGAGAAAGTTCTGTTTTTTTTCCTCTCTATGTGTTGACATGTTGCCTGCTTCTGATACATCAGTACTAGTAGTCTGTAAGTGGTAAAGGGATAACCCGTTTTAACAAGTAGATGCTTTCTGAAGCCTC
The DNA here is from genome assembly GCA_031761405.1 of Serripes groenlandicus. Lineage (NCBI taxonomy): Eukaryota > Metazoa > Mollusca > Bivalvia > Cardiida > Cardiidae > Serripes > Serripes groenlandicus. The sequence continues at coordinate 1,389,941 of JASEVX010000025.1, forward strand.
TGCAGCAGACACATTTTGAAAACAGTGTGACAAAGGGAAATATTGCTCATAATGAGTAATTTCCCCTTATGCCAACATGTTTTCAACTATATTAAAAAATAATACTTTTGAATACAGAAATTTTCCAAAATGTTGTCTAAATGTTTTCAAAGTGGTTTGCTGCATATTTGTTTCATGTTGGAAAGGGTTAAGAAAACTATAATTACTCTAAAATGTATGTACCTGTATAATTTAAAAACTAAAGAAATATTTTGTTTTCTTATTGTCAGTTAGGACTACTTTTCTGTTTTCAATTCTTTATTTGATGTGAATGACTTATGAAACATCTGAAGCATTGATGTGTAGTAAAACAGACTGAGAGAAAATTGAAATTGCTTTTATTGAACATTTTATTGTCTTCTTTTAGTGGATGTTACTGTATCTCATAATGCAATTGTCTACTTTCTATAATATTCATATATTTCCCACATTCACCATATCTGCAGCAACCATTTAAACACACTTTGGAAAGAAATACTGAAAAACTCAATTAAATTAAGTATAATTATTGAAAGAGTTGAAAACATTGTGGTAAAAGGAGAAACTGCTCATTTTGAGCATTTTCTCCATTCGCACTTATGTTTTCAAAAGAGTTCTTTTCACAAATTGCATTATACTATCATTTGTCATGATATTACATGTTTGTGCCCAAAAGCTCTATGTACTTGTAAGCAAGTATTAATGTTTAACCCTGTCCCACATGCAGATGACTTTTAACTTTAACACTTTTCCTCATATAGAGGCTTTCTAATGCCTCTGTAGCATATGGCTATTTGAAATCATAGTGACAAAAGAAGAAATTGCTCAAAACAAGCAATTTCTCCTTTTGCCACAATGTTTTCAATTATAGAGATTTTCTATCTTTTGACAAAATATGTTCAAAGTTGTCTGAAGAATTGTCGTATGAGGGAAAGTGTTAAATAACATAGACATGATTGTTTGCAAAATTCGAAAATCTGGACAAGTAATTTCTCTTTTAGTGACAATGTTTTAGATTGTATAAAATAATAATATGGCAATTGATAGATATATGTTGTACAGGTTTTTGCGGAGCTGTTTTCAAATAAGTCTGCTGTAGTCTGATTTGAGAAAATGCTATATTATGCTACATTGTTTTTAGAATTTACATAACTTTCAGTTTATTTGTTTCATGTGTGAAATGATAACGGCTATTTTGGGGTTTATTTCATATGAGTCAATGAATAAAAAAAAAAAGCACTTTCAGTTTCAGTGTTAATCAAAATCATCTTATCTAAAGTGTCGTCTTCAATCATTAATTCTCTGAAGTTGCCCAATACTGCTGTCCACAATAAGATTTGAAGTATTTATTCTTCTCCATGAGCAAATGTCAAGTTCTGTCTCAGACTGCTTTAAGTTTTTTAGTCCCAAATTTGCCTGCTCCACATGAATAAGCTCAACATCTATCATATCCACCAAGGTTCTATTTTATCTGCTTATGAAATTCATGAAATCTTGAAAGTTAAGCTTATTCACCCTTATTAAGTTAGCACAAAAGTCAAAATTCACCGACTATAGTAAACCCACTCTCAGCCATGATTTTATCACCTAGCAAAAACTAATTTAGAAATCTCGGAATTCTTAGTTGTGTGTTTATACGAAAAAAAACCATGGGTTTTTTCGCTTATAGTTAACAGGGGTGAGATATTTTTTTTTTTTTTTTTTTTTTCATTAACTCATGAAGCTTTCTGAAATGAAACTTGCCAAATCCATGGGGGCCGCCATTTTGGGTATGTATAAAATGAGCCGAGAAACACGGATTGAAATATTATTGTCGTCTTTTTAATATTTTTTTTTAAATCGATATTTTGGGTATGTATAAAATGACACGAAAAACACGGATTTTTTAAATTATTGTCGTCTTTTTAATATATTTTTTTTAAATCGATATTTATTAAAGTGCTGTGTTTTGGGGGAATTAACATTTGTACGAAAAGTTAAAAATAAATGGAACTGTTAGAAATATGTTTTCCCGTTCGTCAAAAAAACGACAGCATTAGACTTCTACGCCTGAACCTAAATGTTGACTGTATCGTAGCCAAAGAAGGACGTGACGTCATTTCCGTAACACTTCATCTTGGCGTAACGTCAATGGAGCGACGTCGTTTCCCGCAAAAAAGTGGTATCAACATGAAATACCCCAAATTCCTATACATGAGCTATTTATCAAACATTGTGGCAAAAGGATAACTTTCTCATAAGGAGCAATTGTTCTTTTAGCGACAATCTTTCCCTAAATCGTCTGTTGCAAAGGCCTCAGAAACCGTCTCTAATAGGGAAAGGGTTTAGCAGAAATGTGACCCCTTACATCATTTGTTCCAGTCATATTGACTGGTTGAAAAAGGCAGTTGCCAGGTGGCATCAGCAAAGATCTGATCTTTTTGCTTCTTTACCATAATGCAGGTGATCGATTAAGGATCATCTTGACCATCATGTTTTAACCTCGTTCATTATAAATGTATTCCTTGATTTTCTGAAAGTCTTTACTTTATTATTTTCTGTTCGTAATAATAGACGACAGCAATACGAATTCCAAATATTTTTTGATAATGCACGAAACATGACATTAACATTATTATTGTCTAGTCAATTACTTATAAATCCTTTTTTATGGCCAAAGTATTCTCTTTAATTTTTGTTTATAATTATCTTGCGTTGTTTCGTAAATAGGTAGCACCTATAGATATATTAATTGGTGACTGTGCAATTTCGCCTGTGTAGGCCAGATTTGTCTTTATAATCTCAGTCCAAGTAGGGAATTAAGACGTCTTCATCTTTTTCTGTGTTGACCTTTACAGTGACATTGCGTTCAACTGGCCATCATATAAGAGATCTCCTTGCTGTAGTTGTCTCCTGTACAGTAAACACCGACAGTAACACATATTAGGGACAGGAAATGGGTTTTTCTTGCTTGGTTGACCGCAAATAAAGAGGACTGAATATACCTGAAATATAAATGAAAACATAGCTAGAAACAAATGTTTGTCATTTTGGCACAAGTATAACGAGTTTCCTGTGTAATTACAAAATTTTGAATCATATCTTAGATAATCAGAAAATATTAACATCTCCCCATTGAAATACCACACTCATGTGATAACATAAAAGTTTAGAACAATTCACAAGCCCCTTGATGGATTTTGATACATTAAGATTGTGACATCTATGAACATGTTGAATGAGAGACATTTTTGATTTACCCATCTTATATTCAATTGTTGAAAATGAGTTTCAAATGTAAATATATATATATATAACTATATATATATAGACAATTTAAAAAAAGCTTTAAGATAACATGGGACTCCCTCTCTATCTCAATAGCAATACATCGGTATTTACACTAGGATTTTGTTGATTGGAACTATCAGTTTAATAATAGCTTTTAATAGCACATGATATAGTGTTCGGTTAGTTAGTTTAATACGAATACAGCCATGGTCTTTGTCTACAAATACTTTTCATTTGGTTTTTGCTTCTTAATGTACTGCTGTAGACTCAGGCGATAGCTAGTTTAGCTATTTTGAACAATTGGCTCCACCTACCTGAATCCAGATAACCGCCTGTCACGGACATTGACAATGTACTTACTCTATGTTTTAATAAGCGTCTGGTGCATGCATTTTAATAATTAACTAAGGCTTTAACAGTTTCCCTCGCGATTTTCCATTTGTCACAATGATTTCATCTCCATTCAATATTCATACTATCATTTAGAGATTTTGTTTACCTTTTGAACTTGACAACTTCAAAGTCTCTGCTGCAGACTTATTGTATGAGGGAAAGGGTAAATTATAAACAAAATAAACCACAGGCTGGGTGTGCAGTGTGAGCATTGACCATATATGCACCTATTTGAAAAATCTAAAGGCTTTATCAGATATTTAAGCAGTACGAACCAGTATTAATGTTTTCTTATTTGTTGTTGACCTATGTTTATACAAATGGATCCAATTAAAAAAAGGGACGCAAGTTTGGTAAACTATAACGAATCGGATTCGCTACACTGTATATTTGCCACAGTACCACGATTTAATTAAAATGTATCCCACTATTTTTGTCTTTCTTATTGCATAATTCTAAACAGGATTGTACATGTAGTGCAACATAAACCCGATATTTGAATTATAACATATCATACCATGTTACCATTGTGACCAGGTCCCCTTCTGCCATAAACATATACGTAACAACTTTTTATTTACCAGGATTGTGTATAATTATGTTGTATGAAATTGCAGTGGTGCGAATTCACCGAATTTACGAAATATTTTTAAAAATGTCTGAGAAAGCTCATTTTATCTATGGCCTACTTTGCTTTTACTGTAAAAAATAATCGGATGATTTAACAAAGAAGGTCATGGATGAATATGAGAATGTGTATGAAAATGTGTCAGTTCGAAGAATGTTTGGTCATTCAGGATTGAAGATTTTTGCGAAAACTGCCGACATCTCTACACTAGCATGTTAGGTATAGAATGGGGTTGTTTTTATTTAGATATTTCACCAGATAGGTCTGTAGTCGTCACTATTTGGAATACAGTGACATTTAAGGCTTCAAGCGCCAATTTTGTCGTTGTGTCTGTAAAGCGCTTTACTGTAAATGTCGTGCGTCTGTACGGTACAGACACGTTCCATATTCGGCTATTTTGACGAACGAGAACAAAATATTTTTTTCTCAGTTACACGCATTTTTCGCTTTTTCTTTAAACATTTTGTTCGCACGAAATAACGCAGTTCTTTTATTACCTTAATTAATGATTTAGAATTAAAAACGTTAGACTACACGAGAATAATTTTCAAACTGTGTTTTACGTCTGACAGACCGCGTTCTAAACATAACCAAAATGGCGTCCCCCATGCATTTTGCCAGTTTCATTTCAGAAAGGTTCATGGGTTACTGAAAAAATAAATAAAAAAATTCTCACACATGTGAGCGAAAAAAACCATTTATGTTTTTTTTTCGTATAATTGAGTGAGCTTCTATCTCGATTGTTCAGTCTTTCTAACGAAGGTCGAAAGTTTTCTTAAGTTATAAATTGCATGTATAGCTCATACACATACATAATTCAACCGAAGAATGTGATCTGATGAAGCCATTATGGTCCAACTGTATTTAGTTAATCTGAGCATATAGAGATCGTGAGCTAAAACCTAGAAATCTAGCCAAACAATGGATATTAGGAAACATATTTTCTGAAAAGTACCTTCATGATAAAACCAGTATAACATGTTGGCCATGCTATTTGTCGAGTGTATGCCAACACCCATATGGTTCTTTTTTGCCATAGTAGTCAAAACCCGTATAGTTAAATACGATAGTCAAAACCCGTATAGTTAAATACGATAGTCAAAACCCGTACGATAGAAAATGCAGGGTAGTTAAAATCCGTACGATAGAAAATGCAGGGAAGTCAAAACCCATATCGTTGAAAATGCAGAGTAGTCAAAACCCATACAAGTAATTACATCAAACAGAAAAGAGAATAAAGCAGATAAGAAAACGAGCAGATAATTATAATCAATGGAATGGTTTACTATTTTCTATAGTATATGTTATGTTTGCTTGAATATAACGGATAAGCATACTGTTTATACTACTCAGTGACGTAATAAAGGCGAGATTTTCATTGACTCATTTAGCGTAGTCTGGAGTTCCGTCCTCTTATTACTGCCGTACTATCATAGGATGCCAGAAACAAGACTACATTTAGCGCGCCTTATTTTGGTTCCCGGTTTGAGATATAATTGAAATTATAAAGCGTATCACTATTTAACTGTTTAGACTAGATACAGTATGAATTTCGCTATACTAAAAATGTACATACATTGAATTAATATACCGGCCTTGGTCTTCTTTTATTTGTAAAACTCACACACATATATATATAGAGTGTAAAGGGATGTTTTAAAAGTTATTCACCTTAAATTAATATACTTAATAAGGACAAAGAGAAATTCCGATATGTGGTCACACTGGCAGGTCTATAAATCTCCTAAATTTCAAGGCATTCCTACTGGAAGCCGCCTCCTGGCGACTTTCAATGATTGTTAAAAAACCAATGATTTGTATCAATTCAGTCACAGATAATAATTGCTTTATCAATATTAAGTAATTATTATATGGTTGCTTTATATTTTAGAGGGAAGTTACTTGTATAAAGAAGACATCTCTTTGTATAAGCATACCCTTCATAGAGAAGTTTACGTTTACCTTTATTACAAGTGATGAACTCCATTTTGAATTATGAAACCAAAAAACACTTAGTTACATTATTGTAACAGTTTTGAAAAATTGCAAATAAAGAAGAACAAAATTGTTTAGAGTAACAAACTGCAGTAATAGTAAATGTAGATCTTCAATTATTGAAAGCGGTAAACAAAGGACATCATAAGATAGCACTTACTAATATCATAGTACTTATGATTAGCATAATCAATAATTGTGACAAACAGATAGATTATAAACATACTATGTATTGTTATTATTAAACGAATTTATCACTTTAAGTCAATTATCACCTTAATTCATGTATCACCTGTGACTGAATTAATACCAATCAGTGCGGTTTTGTCTTCTCTATATTTTCAATCAGTTCAGTTTTGTCTACTCTGTATTTACAATCGTATGGGTTTTGACGACCCTGCATTTTCAACCATATGGGTTTTGACTACCCTGTTTTTTCTATCGTATGGGTTTTGACTACCCTGTTTGTTAGCCATATGGGTTTTGACTACTATAACAAAGATGTACCATATGGGTTTTGAATGTCCCCATATTTATCAGATCGTCAGTAGTGACGTGACTATAACCTCCTGAAGCAGTTAATCCTCGGGATTTTATACAGTGTATAATGAGATATTTTATATATATGTATACCAAATGTTCTAATGTTATTGAATCATTTATGTAAAACAGCGTGACACCTTATGAAATATCTTACTGATTGAGAGGATGTAATACATTTCTGAAAACTTATAATGAACATGGACGAGCCAGGAAAGCCATTCGTTATGTTTTTCTATAACGATCTGCAACAGTATTGTAGTATAACAGTCCTTCATACTACTTATTTTATCATGTGACTTTTAAATGTCTTTTCATTGTACAAACTAAAACAGAAAATAAATTTATAAAAGTTGAGTGCATGAAATTATGCCACAGCGAAAGGTAATTTCAAGTATTATACCTCACGTGACTTTGTAATGTTAAATTCTCATATACTCATCATGGGCAATTTCTTACTGTCTCATGCTAACAGTACGATTTTGACCGGTTAACAGTATACTGTTACATGGCACGCGCGTTAAAATGTTGGTTATGCACGTGCATGACGTCATTTCAAACAATAACGTCACCTTTTAGACGCGCGTGCCATGTAACAGTATACTGTTAACCGGTATATTCATATGTGTGTGTTACATTGTAGTAGATCTACCCATGTTCACCTCCCCTACAAAGGTACAGAATAAATTGAATAAACGTGTAATTTTGTTCGGTATAATAAAATAAATATTGCATGGCTTCCAGTGTGACAGTACATATTGTCAACATTCGGGTAAAAACTGTTAACCTCGGCTTCGCCTCGGGTAACAGTATTTTCCTCATGTTGACAATATGTACTGTCACACTGGAAGCCATGCAATATTTATATAGTATTATAGATTCGACACACCTCCAACTTTTAATGTGACCTTTGTGTATTCATCTAAAAATATGGCGTTTTCATGTAAGGTGAAACAGCCGATTTATTATTTTAATATGTAAGGGTGAGACTTAATCTTTTGCTATCTGCTTTCACATTTCAGGGAATGAATCATCTACCTGGCCATCTTTTCTGATGTTTATATTCACAGTTGTTGCTTGCATTGTCGCCCTTTATTTCAGTTTGGAGACGTGGGAGGTAAAGGAAAAGCAGACAAATAAAGGTATGGATATAGCAAATGTTGACAAGTTTATCGCAGTAAAACAGGTACCGTGTGCACCTTGCGCTTATCAACAATTACAGTTAATAATACTTTAGCGTACACGATTATGTCATAGTTGAACACTTAAATTGATCAATGAACATCCCAAAACGACCATTTGAGTCACGATTTTAAAACTGTTCAAATACAATATATGTACTCGGTTTTGTAGTTCATGTATTTAATCAATAAATGACATGGATTTAACTTAACAACTTAAAATTTTAATACGTAAACTTTCCAAAAATGTACTGTAAAAATACAATAAATATATGACGCCACACGTCTAAATTGTAATTGAAGACTGAATATTTAATTTTTCGGGAACGTTCTGTTATACGATCGAAACCATAGACGGACCAGTATGAAGGTAAACACTATTTGAAAAGTCGCATGAACGCAGATAAAGTCGTCACAATGCAAACGCATTACGAAAACCGACGGTATTACGCGAAAAAACATTTACATATGCAAATAATGGTTAAGAAAGTCGCAATAACGCGATTTCAATCAACGTAATATTGCGAACAAACTCGTTATAACGCAAACAATTAATTATTTGAACCAAATGAATACATTTACGTTATCACAGGTGATTCGAACATCGATGCCGTGATTTGCAGGAGCACGATACTTAACGAACGATGTTTAAATAAGTGACGTCAGTGACCAAGTTTGAAGCATTGTAATTTACGACGTGAAAGATATATTCGTTTCCGTAAGTTCATCGTGAATTCAGACGTCATTTTCATATGCTGAAGGGTGTTATTTACTTTACAAAAAGTAGTCCAATATATATTTTTTCAAATGTTTGTTTTTATAAAGCAAATCGTAGCTGTTAATGCTTTCATTATACCATTTCAGAACACACAGCAACTCAGATCGTCACTAATGAAACGATTCAAGATGCCATGAGTGAACCGTATGTGTCTTTTAGCGGAACATATTTTGCTTTTATTAATAGACGTGTATTGATTGACAAAGCATTATATTTATACATTAAACGCTTATAGTATATACTTGTATGTGTTCAACAATCTCATTAAAATCATCTCCTATTAACGCTACGCATACATTTAGTCAGATCGTGTACTTTAGTCAGATTGTGTGTTCAACTCAATTTATCACGTTTTTCAACTGGCATTTCGTAGATTGATTTATGTGTGCCGCCGCTTTAATTTTAAGTAAACGACGTTTAAAGGGAAAAATATTAGTACTTCCGATACAGATTCATCCGTCGTAAACTCGTAATGTTACCCCCCAAAACAAAGAACCGTTAGTCCTTTGTATGACTAGACCGAGAATCGAACCCTGTTCTCAATCCACTTCTCCACAAAGACGATGACATACAGTAGAAGGCGAATTGTCTGGATGAATGCTTTTTATCAAGTATGGCGAGCTATTGAATGTAAATGTGTTTTTTTCCATTTTTCCATTTTCTTACATGAAGTCGTTTTGAAAATAACGTTTCATGTTTGGTTAAGAATCAATGGAAATTATGCATCCTCAAAAGGACCTTGTGATATCGCTTTTCAGGAACAATTTTATCTTTGAAGTTTTTTTGTAGGCTAACTGAAAAAAGTTTGTTATCACACACAAATCAGGAGTTGGATACTGGAAGTGATTATCTTAATGAAGAGAACATTTTAGGAAAAACACAGGTTTGTACATTTAGTAATTTGTAACGGTAATTTATGACATAATTCACACTGTTAAGAAGCCTATGGATACATTGAATGAACAATTTCCACTTATCGATTATTGTTAAATAGAGTTGTAATCATACTTTGAGAAAACAAGGGGATCCATGTTTGAAATCTATGTTTATATAATTGTCTTCTTTCTTTTATTTCCGCAAATAGCATGTTTGTGGTTGGACAAAGTAACAACAATGTGTAATATTTTTTAACACTTTATTTGCCACGTCCATAGGTATGGAGAGGTCGTGGCCATCCCCCTCATACCTTACACCAATTGTTAGTAGATTAATATTAGTAGTCTAAGGAAATTATATGAATAACCTAATGAATAACCTATAAGGAAGCTGGGCAGTGTTTCTATTCATTCTGTAGCGTATTATGTTTTGAAAGACATTGTGGGGATAAGGAGAAATTTGACCATTGATCAAATTCTTCTTTTACTACAATGTTTTATTTTATAGATTTGTTTTTAAGTTTTATTTACGTATAACACATAGTTGTTGCCAGTTGTCAGTTAGAAAGAAAAAAGTATGTGTACATACAACACAGAATTTAAGAAAACATAAATAGTGAGAAAATGTAACCAAACTGTGCGGAAGCGAACACCTATATAAGTAAGTAAGACAGTAAGTAATTCGTTATGGCCTCCATATATATATGGAGTGTACTATACGTATACAACATACAAGATACATAGACTATTAAAGAAAAATGACGAAACATGAAACACAAGCATACAAACGATATACGTATATATAAAAAAAGTAAACAAGTATGCAATTGTACAATTGATACGAAAATGTGTCTATATCAAACTGCTATGTTCATATAAACTAACACATATACGTACATTCACCAGTTAAATATCCAGTTTCATCTGCTATTCAAATTGTAAATCAGACAATTCTGCACTATATTATTTCATTATTTACGGATCTAAAAGAGGTGCTGTGGTATCATTAAGATAAAGACACAAATACCAGACTTTTACATCATGTATGAATATGCTTTGAGCACATTTCAAAACAAATCACCCTGGAGTTATCAAATTGTCGAAATGAGATGCAACCAAATAATAACTTGAATATGCGCTCATACGGGCTTAAATATATGAATGTATTATAATTGTCATCTCCCAGTGTCGAGAAAAGCTTAATCTACAATTCCCCACGTATGATTACCTTATCGGAGCAAAAAAATAATCCATGCATCGCTGTAAAGCAATAATTCAACTGATATAATTTACTGCAATTCTATAAGTTACATGGTATGAAGTCTCTGTGAATGAATGTAAAGCTATATAAAGCATGTTTGCTTTATAGAGTGCTGTATATATATAATTGTCCATACACTGTGTCAAAGACCGGTTGACAATCTTCTTCCATTAGGTGTTGCTTGGAAAAGAAGAATTAAACAGGTTTATAATAATACTCCTGTTAAACCGTATTTTTCCATAATGCAGCAAATGTCGGGCATAAAAACACATTTGTTGTATATGCCATTAACACAATGTCGTCTGCAACAGTTGGACAACCTTATATTGAAGCATTTAGCTTGAAACAGTTTCCATGGGTGTCTAAAATATCCATCAAATAATTAATATAATGTATGTACATTATTGCTTTCATTGCCCTTTCTAGCGACATTTTGGTCGGGAACCAGTCCGACTTTAATCTGTTTGATCGCACACAGCTATATATATCTGTATTTAAACTCTGAATAAGTTTAATGGATTGTATTCGAAGACCGTCTTGAAATAATTTTATTAAAAGTAATTGATGGTTTACGTACTCAAATGCTTGTTTTACGTCTAAATAGCATGTATACACATTTGAATTCTTCTCAATGAGGGACATTAGTGATAATTATATTATCTCCCTTGTCAGATAAAGATCAAGGAATACCAAATAGTTGGTAGGTCCTTTAAGTTGGAATCCTTTGTCTTTATCGCTATTTTGCAATGAGATATTGCAATTACTCTGTACACATTAATCATAAATGTGTTAATTAAAGTGATGATTCAAAAGAGAAAATTTACATAGCAGTGTTTATAGAAAACTAATGTGGAATTACTTATCAATCTAATAACAGTTGGCCAAGAAAATGCAATTATAAGTGCACCATCAAGTGCAAAGAAACCAATGATAAAAAAAAAAAAGGAAGTGAAGCTGCAGGACAATTTCTTCTGAAATCCCCCCTGTACACTATTTATTTCGGGTTCATGATGCATTTTATTCAAATTCATTTTTCATACAGTTTTAATATTGTGGAATAGAGAGATATAGCTCGATAGAAGTTTGAATCACATTTCTTTTTGTACTTCCCTTGTAAAGTGTAGTGATTACTCCCCTTTTCAATAATGCCGGACAGTATTCAAAATCAATCATGGCGCTAAAGAAGTTTGTATTAAATGTATTAAACAATTTTCTCCATACATAACGTTTTCGTAATAAACTTCATCCTTTCCACAGGCTTTGTTCTTTTTACAAGTTTGCAGTACTGTTTTATTATACCTCACGTGACTTTGTAATGTTAAATTCTCATATACTCATCATGGGCAATTTCTTACTGTCTCATGCTAACAGTACGTTTTTGACCGGTTAACAGTATACTGTTACATGGCACGCGCGTGAAAATGTTGGTTATGCACGTGCATGACGTCATTTCAAACAATAACGTCACCTTTTAGATGCGCGTGCCATGTAACAGTATACTGTTAACCGGTATATTCATATGTGTGTGTTACATTGTTGTAGATCTACCCATATTCACCTCCCCTACAAAGGTACAGACTAGATTGAATAAACGTGTAATTTTGTTCGGTATAATAAAATAAATATTGCATGGCTTCCAGTGTGACAGTACATATTGTCAACATTCGGCTAAATACTGTTAACCTCGGCTTCGCCTCGGGTAACAGTATTTTCCTCATGTTGACAATATGTACTGTCACACTGGAAGCCATGCAATATTTATATATTAACATCTTCCACTTTGATGTAAACATTTGTTCCTCCCATTTTTCACGTAGAAAATTGTAATAAAAAATCACACCATTCTCTGCACGCTGAATGATTCACGACTCAACACAATGCTGAATTCAATCATCTAACTCGATAGGGCCGAAGCACAGTCCAACTACTTATTATCCAGCGACATGTGAAAAATAAGAGAAATCTAAATAAACTAAATGTCTTAAAAAGGGAAAATACAATCGAGATTAACTACACCCACAAAGAATGTTGTCCTCACCAGAACAAAACACCGACTTAAATCTTAAATGATTACATACATTGATTATATCTGCAACATTATTGCACAAGATCGATTGATTATCAAATCAAGCGAAGATGAATGATAATTACCCTATGCACATCCATGAATACTTCAATTATCTCGAAATGTTCCATGTGCGTCCAACTCACGCGGAAAACATGGCGAACAGCGAAGCAGCAGGTAGCGCTGTTTGATCAAGGCCAAAATCTCTCGCGTGCTTAACATTTCAGAATAATGGTCAAAGAGAGACAACTCAAGTTGGCATGATAAAAAACACTACTGGAAATGTGTGCACCCCTTTACTTAGACTTTAAACAATAAAGACGACCGTATGAAGCAGAACTTGCAACCAAATCTTGTCACAAGATGCAGCTACAACTCAGCAACACAACGCTGAAAACAAACTTGTAACATTACAGTTATCATCCTGATAAGGTTTTAGGAATGGCTTATAGGTCGACCTGGGCATACATTTTACAAATATTTCGTAATGATAGTCGATAATCCTGTTTACTAGTAATTTGATTTTCAGCGAGTTCATAAAAAGAAGTACTGTCCTCAAGTCATTGAGTATATAATACGATATGTCTTTCTTTAACATTTTTCCAAATAACAGTACTTTCATTATTTATTCTGATTTCGTAAGTGTGCGTAGTGTATATCACATTAAATCACGCATGATATATGACGATGTGTAGAAACGTTTAAGGACTGATCATCATGTATAATAACGTATTGTACCCAGGGTACGTCAATTGATGTCACAAATACATAATCAAATAGTCATTGCAAAATCTAGATGCACACAAATGCACGCAACTAATGTTAACATGCTATCACTCAGATATGTCAGCATATTTCGATACATTGTTATCGGAACCATTATATTAAAACATGCAGTCTTATTTCTTTTGTTTAAATTTGGTTATCTTAAGCGACCATATCTATAGTAAAGCAATTGATACATTATACAACGTAGGTTATGTCACATGTGAAGAGATTTCAGTTTCGTTTAACACCCTGACTTTCTTGATTCTTTGCAAATGGGTCTCTTATATCTCTATATACAAGGTTAAGGCTTGTTATTGTTTATTGAATTCATGCAACATATTTTTCTTTTTATCATATAAAACTTTTCAGGACATGATTGTACAAGGGTCGCCGAATGTAACAGACATTTTGTCTGACTCTGTGTCATTGACCTGGCATGGACTTGCTAACTTCGACAAGGACACATCTCATTACCAAGTTCGCTTCAAAGACGTTGGTCAAAAACGATGGACTATCTACACAGAAGTGTCGGATATTGGAAATATAACAGTACAAGGTCTGAAGTCAAATTGTAGATACGTTTTCCAAGTTTGCGCTGTAGTAAATGACGAGGAGTGTAAATACAGTCTCACGAGTGACGAGGTAACCACGAGCCCTTCCTTTGCAGCATATCTTTTACCATTTACTATTTTGATAAAAGAAGGTCAACCGGAAATACGAGCAATTCAGAGCACAGAACTTTGCAACGCTAGGAATACGGAGGGCAAATCAAAAAAACTTGAGATAGGTGAGCGGACATTTTTATTCTTATAATAAGTCTTGTTTTCAATTTAGTGTGCAGTGTTCTGTTAATCACCGATTGCTTATTCTATTAGCTACGTAGCATTTAAAAATACCTCAGCGAACAGACTATAATATAAACATGCTATCCATCTTTATTATCTGCCAAGCATATAACCCTAGGTTAAGAAATATAAGCAGTATTGTGGTCATTTAGTATGTTTAGGTCCACGTGAACTCATGGATATCCCGTTAAATATTTACTGTGATATATTGTAAACGATACAACACATGTACGAATTAACATTTGTTCAAAATATATTGTATAATAATTAGTATCCATGATAGTAAACGATTTTCATGACAGGCTAACACCATGGCAATCCATAGACATTTAACTTCTCAAGAGACGTTGATAATTTCTTGAAAATAAAAATAGTGATACTTTTGTTCAATTGCAAACATGGTAGGATGTCATACCTAGAGACTCCCCAGACGTATGCAGTTTTATCTTAATACTCAAAGTAGCAATCGAGAGTTTGGAGTTGCACAACACATTTGTTATGTCGAAAAAGGGAGTCTGAGTCATTTGCTTAAACATATTTATTACTTTGAATTCAGGAAACGGTTTTGCATAAAACTCCATAATCCCATTACTCCTGTGGGTGGTTCAAATAGTTTGTGCTCATTTCATTTACATAAATGTTCCTTAGGTCTCTGTCTACTACAATTGACTGTCATAATATATAGTAAAAGTACTCAGAGTAGCGATTTATGTCTAGCATTTCCATCTTATTATATACAAATAATTAAAGTATACCATCCGTCAAAACTCCGAAGCAGTTCCTTATAAATTTCTCGAAGCGTTATCACTGTTATTTTAAAGAAACATTGGATAAAATAGAGATAGTGCAATTCAATATTTCTTTTAAAGGCTGCAAATACAGAATAAAAGATGAAAAGACCATTCTGCTAATTGGAGCTACGGGGACCGGAAAAAGTACAATGGTGGACGGAATAATCAATTATGTTGCTGGGGTCAACTGGAGAGATACTTTTAGATTTAAACTCGTTAGCCTTGAAAGGGAAGAAGAACAAAACATTCATAACCAGGTGAGAATAAATTTCCACATTGAAGTGAAATATTCTCTTCACGTGAAATGTACACATGGAACAAATGCTATAATTGGTTTGAACTGAATACATAGGCATATTTAATTCTGCTTTTTAAACGCTAAGTATACAAAGTATAAGTGGGGTTTTCTTCATAAATAAGACGTATTGGTAATTTATTCATCATTACCGTCCTTTGAGATAAATCTGGAAAACCGCTCTATTTACAGGCGATTTCACAGACCGAATGGATAACAACCTATGTGATACATCCCAAGCAAGGTTCCAGACTACAGTATACATTGAACATAATTGATACGCCGGGATTTGGAGATACTCGTGGGTTAGATAGAGACAGTCTTATAGTCGATCAGCTCAGCCAGTTATTTTGTGATACAAGTGAGAGGGGTATTGTAACCATAGATGCTGTTTGTTTTCTTGTCAGAGCACCTGATGCTAGATTGACAGATAGTCAAAAGTACGTTTTTGGGAAAATATTGTCGTTATTTGGTAAAGATGTGGAAGAAAATATAATGTATTTGATAACTTTTGCTGACGGCGAAACGCCTCCTGTCCTTGCTGCCATGAAAGAGGCACAGCTCCCAGACAAAAGGCATTTCGTTTTTAATAATTCTGGTCTTTTTGCAACAAATACTGCCATAAACTCGGGTTTATCTGCAATCTTTTGGAAACTTGGCACGAACAGTTTTGAACATTTTTTTAAAGAACTAGAATCAATGCCAAAGAAAAGTTTGTCCCTTACCAAAGAGGTTTTAATCGAAAGAGACCGTATGACAGTCACAATTCGTAACTTGCAAATACAAATTGATGCAGGACTGTGTAAATTGTCAGATCTTGAAAAAGCTTTGGCGCAGTTGGAAAAATATAAAAAGCAAATAAAAGATAACGCAGATTATAAGTTTGAATGCACAGAAACAAAGCAATTGGCGACAGATTTAAAAGATAGGGAACATGTAACTAATTGTCTGCCATGTAATAAAACATGCCATTATCCCTGTTTTATACAAGGTGATGTTAAACAAAGTTGTTCTGCAATGAATTCACTAGGAAACTGTAATCAGTGTTCTGAGCGATGTTCATGGACAGTTCATAGTAACGGTCGCACACGGTTTACCTATATTCAAGTAAAGGTTAAAAAAACCCTTAAAGAAATGGAAAAAGCCTACAAGGCAGCAGGAGATAATAAATTATCTTATGAAGAAATCATCATATGGCACCGAATAGAAATAGATACCATTTACGAAGTGATTCGTTCTATGCTGACAGAAGTAAATGCGGCCATTAATAGGCTAAAGGAAATAGCACTCCGACCCGATCCGTTAACTATCGTAGGACACATTGAGTTGATGATTCAATCAGAAAAGGACGAAGGTAAATCGGGATATTTAGACCGGATAGATATATTACAGAAATATCTGAAAGAGGCAAATATCAAAAAAGAGGTATCAAAGTTTCAGGAACGTTATGAACATACGTCTATACATACCCCTATACATACCGCTATACACAAAAGATGTTTTGAAAGAGTGGCCAAATTCCTTCATATTCGTCCATCAAAAAACAAGTAATCTATATGTCTACGAAGAAAATAGAGTTCTTTATGTGAATATCTCATTAGTCGCCGGGCAGAAGCCCGCGACTTCTATTTTTAATAGGTTTTCGGAAATCACATGGGAGGGCGGCTTATTATTAGAAAGAAACAAATCTAGATGATTTGAACATATTACAATTGTGGTTGTTTACGAACACTAATAAATGACACATCTAAAATGAAATAAATATTCCGATTTTTTAATGTTTGCATTTTTTTTTATTTCACTCGCATTTAAGTTTTTTGTCTTATTTACGAAGACAAAAGTGGTCCCTTCAAGACGTGAACCAACACCCCCTAATGCAGACTCTTATGTGTCATCATTGAGGTCAATTTCGGATTCTCCTTTTAATAGCAATTTTAACTTACTAAATGTTGTTTTCATGTTCAAAGAGATGTCTTGGTTTGTGTAGAATTCATTTAATAATGTTAATCCATAAATATCTAAAGTAGGAACTGTTTCTAAGCTAAATATAGACCCTATTCTGTTGTGTAGTTTCGTGACCTTTAACATCGATTTTCGCGCATGCGCATTTCGATATGAAAAAGCGAGTGATATTATTTTATTTTAGACAAGTACAAGACGAATGTTTGACGCAAAGCGTCAAAGAGAAGCCGCAATATTTCGTTGTACATGTAGAAATAAGAAAAAAAGAACATTTTTAAATCCACAAACAATAGAACAATTTAAACTGTAGACGGTGATGCTGATATATTTCTCCTTTTGAAGACTTTTGCTTTCTTCAAATTACCTCCCTTTAAAGCAATACCAGGATATTTACCTTGTGATTCGAATAAGATTGACAAACATTGAAATTATATGAATGAATACTATTATTTAAATAAGTAACAACAGCAAAATTAAATTTAAGCCAAGATAAATGTGTACACATTTCGTTAATTTTTTATAGATACCCTAATGTATAGGTATGAATATAAAATTTATAAGCAAATGTTTTCATTTCAACGTTCCTAATGTTTGAATAGACTAAGGAAAGTCAAGAATACATAAATAAATCAATGCAGTCTTTTCCGGCGACATTGATGCCTTGCATCAACTTTCTCTTGTACTTCTATTTAAAACAAGATGTGTTTGTGAAACACTGATGCCCCCAATGGCAACATCTAGGTCAAAGGTCAAGGTCGCAAGGTCAAAAATGTTGGCAGAAAGGTCATGTCACAAGGAATACACATGTGAAATATGGTAGCCGTACCTGTTATGGTTCAAAAGTAGTGGTCAATGGTACTGACAGAAAGGTCATGTCAGAAGGAATACACATGTGAAATATGGTAGCCGTACCTGTTATGGTTGAAAAGAAATGGCCAAGGTTATAGTTTTTTTCGAGAATGGCAACATCTAGGTCAAAGGTCAAGGTCGCAAGGTGAAAAATGTTGGTACTGACATGTGAAATATGGTAGCCATAACTGTTATGGTTCAAAAGTAATGGCCAAGGTTAAAGTTTTTTTCGAGAATGGCAATATCTAGGTCAAGGTCAAGGTCGCAAGGTACTGACAGAAAGGTCATGTCACAAGGAATACACATGTGAAATATGGTAGCCATACCTGTTATGGTTCAAAAGTAATGGCCAAGGTTAAAGTTTTTTTCTAGAATGGCAACATCTAGGTCAAGGTCAAGGTCGCAAGGTGAAAAATGTTGGTACTGACAGAAAGGTCATGTCACAAGGAATACACATGTGAAATATGGTAGCCGTACCTGTTATGGTTCAAAAGAAATGGCCAAGGTTAAAGTTTTTTTTGAGAATGGCAACATCTAGGTCAAAGGTCAAGGTCGCAAGGTCAAAAATGTTGGTACTGACAGAAAGGTCATGTCACAAGAAATACACATGTGAAATATGGTAGCCGTATCTGTTATGGTTCAAAAGTAATGGCCAAGGTTAAAGTTTTTTTCGAGAATGGCAACATCTAGGTCAAAGGTCAAGGTCGCAAGGTCAAAAATGTTGGTACTGACAGAAAGGTCATGTCACAAGGAATACACATGTGAAATATGGTAGCCGTATCTGTTATGGTTCAAAAGTAATGGCCAAGGTTAAAGTTTTTTTCGAGAATGGCAACATCTAGGTCAAAGGTCAAGGTCGCGAGGTCAAAAATGTTGGTACTGACAGAAAGGTCATGTCACAAGGAATACACATGTGAAATATGGTAGCCGTACCTGTTATGGTTCAAAAGTAATGGCCAAGGTTAAAGTTTTTTTTGTGCAGACAGACGTGCAGACCAACAGACAGACAGACAGACAGACAGGCCAAAAACTATATGCCCCCCGAATCGGAGATTCCGTGGGGGCATAAAAAAAGACGGAAACATTGTTTGCTCATACACATGTGCGCATAATAAACGAAAGTATTTAGCACATTGTTATGTACCTAGGCAGACCTATTTTACAGACAAACAATTCACAAGGACAGAGCTACTTAAATAAGCTTAATTTTTTCCTGCTCAATTCCTTTTTTATATCTAACATGAATTGTATTAATATGTTATGAAGATAACGCGACAGTACGATAACGAAAACGCGATAATACGACGATGATAATGCGATATACTATCGTGCTTTCACTACTGTCGCATTATCATCATCGTACTGTCACGTTATCATCATCGTACTGTCACGTTATCATCATCGTACTGTCGTGTTTTCACAATCGTACTGTCGCGTTTTCATCATCGTACGTACTGTCGCCATCGTACTGTCTAATACACATACCTATTTATGTTGATAGGTCTCTTTTCTTTCTTTTTTTGTATATTTTGGTTCCTCAGGTATCGGGGGAACTGGTTATTTGATGTTAAGTTGACATTGCATTTTCTAATACATGTACCTTTTTATGATTATTGATTTTTATTTCTTTCTTTTCTTTTTTTTTGGTTTGTACATATATTTATCGATTAACAATTCGGAAAACATCTTTTACATTTTTGCTGGGATGTAAGTTGTTTAAAATCATGAGTAATCTGGCGTGTATTTAGATATGAGACGTTCCACAAGATAACCAACATTATGGACTCTTCGTAATGTATCGACCCAGATCGGCCTGCGCAGTCCACGCAGGCTAATCCGGGCCAACACATTTCGTCTCAGGTGGATAGAGGTATAGAGTAATGATTTTCGAAATAGAAACTATGACATACGTTTTCTAGGAGACTATTTTAAGGACGATTTCAGATAATTTTGGAAAATATGAATCATCTAAGACTACTGTGAAGTAAATCTTAATACATCCCTGTTTAACCGAAAATTATTTATACTTTATTTACTTTGTATAGCTTGTGTCATGACATATTTCAGTCGTCTGTTTTCAAAACATCTGATTTAACATATATCAATTTCTGAAGACCGAAATGAAAAGATATTTACATAAAATAAAAAATGGCTATAATTTCTCATTTCTTTATAGTATTTTCTCAATCGTCTGCTGTTGCAAAAACAAAGTCATATGTCGGTGATAATGTGAATTCATTACAAATTGACAACAACTATTGCTTTTGATATATACATGTCCACTTGCTATACTTTACTTTTGTTTGTATTTTGTGCCTATTAACATATTGAACGGTTGTTTTTTTATTTTTTTTACAATTGTTCTGTTGACTATTGTTTGTAAATATGTTTGTTACATCACACAATAACATTTTGCTTTTTCTGCAAAAGAAAGATAATTGAAATAGATCTGTTCGGTAACGTTTGCCTTCAAACACTTTCTCCTCTGTAACCACGTCATAAACCACTGTATGAAACTTCATAGCAAACCTGAAATGAATGTCCAATCTTAAATTCCTTCAAATCTTATAGATGCATGTAGAATTTCGGGTGCAATAGCAACCCAGAAAAATATTCTTCTCGACAGAATAGTATGCTCTGATTCTAAAATATGTTTCACATGTCTCATTCTAGTGTGACATTCTACCACAATACTCCAACCCATATTGATTGAATCAAAACATGAGAGTCATAGGGCGGGGATCTTTTACCAAAGTTACCTCAGAAGCTACTGACCAGATGTTTTCATATTATTTCACATTTACCGAGGTTGACTCCCTGCAAGTTTCCATCAAGCCATGTTGATCCCTCAAAATGCATGGCTCGTTTAACCTCTGTATGGTTGTAGACTAGTGACTCTTTTAAAAAAAATTCCTTTCTGATGCTGCTGGCTCGATTTAAAATTACTTCACATATATCTTTTTTGCTTGACCCTCTACTAAATGCAAAATATCATGTCGAGTTTTATTTTTGAAAAATTTGGCTACCATGGGTGGGGATTATTTACCCCTTTTGAATCGAGGGAACTCGTACAGTTTTGGCCATATTTTCATGTAATTTCACAGATTGACCTTTTTACCAGTTAGTCAAGACATGTATATTTTAAACAAAACATGACTATGGTATTTCAAACATTAATGTTGTGTCTTTTCCAGAATGGGAATATTTTCATCAGATTCGTGCTGCTTATTATATGACAAAAGTAGTCTTCCTACGTAAGGCGTGTAATCGGTTGCAATATTACATCTTTTAAATATATGTTCTTTCTTCTATATATGTATTCAACCTTGTAATATATTTGTTGTATAATAAAATATTTTTTCTTAAAAATAAATTAATATATTATATTTACAAATCTGTATATAAAAAACCTTATATTCATTCTATCTGACTGAAATATTGTGTTCAATAATAATCATTCAGGAAAAACTATTGTATTGTATAGAAGGATTTCTTTGGCTGACTCGAAACTAAGATGGCTGCGTCCATGTAAGGAATGATCCGTGATTTCCCAGCAACGTCATCACGATATAATACTGCGCGGTCATGCAGATGTAGAGCCAAATAGTCCCTAAAAATACAATTTTGTTTGCGTAGAAAATGAGTGTATACCATCACCAGAATGCATTGCCTATATGCAATTGGGTTTAATGGCATTGTAAATGTGTAAAGGCTGTACAGGAAATGATTGATTTGATCATTTTTAGTATTTTGACCTTGTTTGAAAGTGAAAGTAGATATTGTGAAACACCGGTTTTGTCCGGGCCCGACTTGGTTCAAAATGACCATTTTCGCCTAGTGAATTATTTCTTGCATAATGCATGACTCCCCATTTTCTTTGGATTGTTTTAAGCTGAGAGGTAACTCTTTTCAATGATATATGGTGTCCTACATAAGAAACGCTTAGAAAGTGCGCTTAGAAAGTGTGACAATTGAGGGCTGAAACTTGTCGATTTACATGGAAACAAAGAAGGAATTTATTTGGTGTATTGTAAACTATTACCTCCGTTTTTTTCTGGGCGTTTTGAATTAACTAATGACATCCATCTTAACAAAAAAGAATGTTCCCATAATGAAAATTATAGAACAAATGTTTCAGTATGACATTGAATTACATATATGATTTTTGAACAAACATATTGGTTGATAACATTGAATATAAATATCTATGTTTTTAGAATAAATGTTTTCTTTTTACAATACATATAGTTGTGAATTGAGTCAATACATAGTAAACATTGAACCGATATATATATAATTATTGAACAATTAGTTTGTGACATGCAATAAATAATTTATTATACAACAAATAATTTATTATACAACAAATAATTTATTATACAACAAATATATTATTATACAACAAATATATTACAATATTGAATACAAATATAGAAGATAGAACATTTATTTAAAAGATATAATATTGCAACCGATTACATGCTAACTATATGTAATCAGAAACTTATATTATTTCTTGTTATTATTTTAGTGCTGTTCTTAGTCATTTGAGAACCACTTGTATTCCCAGTCATGTAACAACCTGCTGGAGTCGAGTTGTTACTGACACAATGATTTCAAAATGTATAAGTACTGTTTGATATGATATCTTTACTTAACAATAGCTATGAATAAATGCAGATTTTTAAAGATTTTCTTTTTAAAGACTCGTTCACCATCCTCGTAGTAATTTGAAGGACACGAAGCTGTCTTTAGAACAGATCGAGTTCGAGTTCTATCTCGAATATGCTTTGAATGGATACATTCCACACTTAGCAAGTTCGAATGTATCCCATTCTCCGGACTTTATGATGCTTATGAGTAAACTAAAATACACTCGTTACATCTAATCTAGACTTAAGATTGATTGATTGATTGATTCGGGCTTAACGCCGTTTTCAGCAATTTTTCAGTCATATCACGGCGGCCAGTTCACCTTATCATGTGTTTCCTAGCTTTCTCACACCAATAATGCACTAACATACTTTCCAAGCAACTGGTTGCTTTTACGTTTAGACTGTTAGCCCATTGGTTTAAGACGAATAAAGCTTGTCACAGTAACTTTTGTCAAACGTCGGAAAGAATGTTGGCCGAGCTGGGATTCGAACTCACAACCCCTGGATTGACAGCCTGCTTCGCTACCGACTGAGCTACCGGGGCTCGGCTTAAGACTTAAGAGGGACAGTAAGTTCTTTCCATTGAAGTTGAAATATATTTGCATGGGCTGGTGGACGATATGAGTAACCCAGAGTATCAAAAATTTGGGTACTGAAAAAGTTGAAATTGATTGTTTGGTGTTTTACGCCGTTTTCATCACTTTTCAGTTACATAATGGCGTTTCTTGGGTAAGAAACCAGAACCATTGGTCGATTTATCCTAACACAAGCCTGTCAGTCGCAATGATAACCCTGCAGTTCTGAGCGCCAAGGAGGGCAGCCATTAGAACCATATTTTGAAAGACCAGGGAAAGGGTTAAAGTACGTAGGTCTTTATTTGAAAGAGTCCAAAGCCAATCCCCGGATTATCAAGATAAAAATGTTGAGTTGGGTAATCAATAGTATAGAGCCTGCGCCAGATTGGCTATATTGGTGACAGATGGTAGATTAAGCCCGGTCGGATATTACTGAATAAGTTTTTTCGGGCAAAGGGTTAAATTACCAAATAATAAAGAGCCTGTTCCGGCTTGTCTGACTATACACTGGTGACACATTGAAGATCGGCCCGGGCAGGTCTTACTAAAATCAGTTTTGGCGATCGAAGGGTTAAATTACCCAATAATATAGAGCCTGCTCCGGCTTGTCTGACTATAAACTGGTGACAAATGTTAGATCGGCCCGGCTGGTCTTTCTTAAATCGGTTTTGGCGGTTAAACGGTTCATGAATACGGTGAGCTCATTCATGATTGTTGCAATACACGATCATTGGTCAAACGGAAGTAATTCATTTTCCATAGACGACCATTATAGCATGATTGTTTATGGTTTGTTCCCAATAAGTCAAACAACACAGACACCTATATAAAAATAAAGTTTAGTATTAGAACTAACAAAATAGCCAAGACAACATACAGGTTGACGGACCATTTATCGATTTATGACGTCAAATAGAAGGTCACCCTTATCCCGCACTGAATTTTACTTTCAATTTAAGAAAATGCAGGATGTTCTGAAAATGGATCTTAAGGTGTCAATGTTGCTAAAGGCAAACACTATTTTGATTATAAATCAGACTGAGGTTATTCAACTATTTCAACTTTTAACAGAATCATTATCATCCAATGAGAGACAACTTCAGTCTTATATATTCATCTGAAATCCCTCGACAAAATTAGTTCCCTTTGACCTTGAGCATCGCCAGCCGAACACCGACTTTTGTTTTCAGCTCGACTTTTAGGAGACAATGAGAGATATTGTACTCCACCCTGGCGTCGGCGTCACATATTGGTTAAGGTTTTGCATGCAAATACATACATTACACCATGGCCAAGTACATACCTGATGCATCGTATTGAAACCTACGTGTAGTTAATAATCAAGTAAGATAACCTTTTCTTGCTTATACTGCCAATGATGAACCTTTGATCTGGCTACCTTATTGTTTATTGTCACAGAGTAACCTATATGTTTCATACACAACTTTGCAAGTCTTACGGACATAACTGGCAATACTTATTTTAAACATTACATACTTGCATTGTCGGTTTTTGGTAATGATCGTTCTCCAGAAACCATGACCAATCTCGATTAGATTGCTTGCCGACGAAGGTTGTTCTGCATTTTAGTTACCCGAAAACTGCGGAGTTTTTTTTTATGTGACTAGTCCCAAATACGATATCATGTAATCTTGACGGCAATCATCAATACGCATTGTGTTTCCCTTCCATATTATTTCAATATTGAATCGTTGATGAAAGACTGCAGATATAGAGCATCGAATTCTCGTTTAAAAGGTTCCGGGTTTTTAATCCCGGGATAATCCGATTCTGCATTTAGGCCTTTTCCACACATTTGTTCACATACTGGTTCAGTCTCCATGACATAGAGCGTGATCAACAAAAACTGAAAGCGTGTTTCGCAATAGTTTTTTTAAGTTAAACTTAAACCATGAAACCGACAAGACCTTATGATGTAAATATGTTTAGGTGTCAGCGAAGCCCTAAATTCGCCCGTGCCCCCACGCAATTTGATCGGAACATGTTCGGCAATGTATAATCATCCGATGAACAAAAAACATGTAATCTAGAAATCCTCGACATCTCAAAATAGATGAGAACTTCTTACCATAGCTTACCGTAGCTTACAAAAGCTTACAAAAGCTTACAATAGCTTACCCTAGCTTATGTATGTGTCTAGACACACTGCAAACCGTACGATTCACTTGAGACATACATTTTCTTTCGTTAAAGATCTTTCCCATTAAAGACCCATTTATCTTACTTTTTAATGTATTTTATTCTTAATATATCATACATATGAATTGTACAACACCCGCAAGTTTCCCTTAATCACCGGAGTGAAAAGCAAGTTTGATTCTACTGAAGCTACGTAAAACGAACTACGTGCGTAATGTTTGTTTGTTTGTATGAGGGTATACGACACTTTCAGCAATGTTCAGTTATATCACGGCCTTTCCTGTGTAAGTTACGAATACTGCTTGGCAATTTACCATGACCCAAGGGGGTAAAGTCGTAATGGTAATCCAAAAATCCTGAGCGGCAAGGAGGGAAAGCCATCACTCAATTTGTTATCAGTCTTTGGAATGACCCGGCCGGGAATCGAACCCGAGAACCTCCCATACCCGAGGTGGACGCTATACCACTACAACACCTAGGTACTTCGTGCGTTAATTATCGCACCGACTACTGTCTGTTTATTGACACATTTAAATTTCTTATTATATCAAGTTTGAAACATTCGTGTATCACCTAAAATGGTTATTCGTAAAGTTATATTAGCTCAGTCGATAACGAGCATAGTTCGGCCATTCCTTTCTTTCCAACAATTGTCATTGTGATTAGCGTCGTTTGTCTTCCACCAATGAGATACAAAAAAAGATTATGTTGGAATGAAGTCTTTACCCGGGAAAATGATATGTGGCAAGCCTGTACCAAGTAAAGCCAGGAAACCCATGGTCGGTGATACAGGTAGCCGTTAATATAGTTGTTATTGTCCGAAAGGACGTCAAACTCAATTGAAACAATGGCACTCCACCTTGACCATACCCAGAAAGAAAATGTGTGTGACAAACTTGTATCAGGAAATGCCAGGCACCCCATGGTCAGTGATACTGGTCGCCGTTAATAAAGGTGTTATTGGTCACAAGGTCGATAAACAATTCACACGCCAATGTAAAGTCAATATTAAGATGAGGTCCTTTTTTGTCTCGCCCACGATAGCGACGGTGACGGCGGCCACGTTTACAAACAACTATATCTCAGCAAACACTGCTAGAATTTTCTGAAACTTTGTCAGATGTATTGTTTGATCATGGGACATCATTCAACGTCAATATTTTCAAGGTCAAGGTCATAATTTGGTAGAACTTAACCTTGATTAGGTAACTTAACCTCAAAACTTAACCTTGGTTAGGTAACTTAACCTCAAAACTTAACCTTGGTTATATCTCAGCAACCTCTACTGGAATTCTTCTGAAACTTTGTCAGATGTATTGTTGGGTCATGGAACATCATTTTACGTCCAAATTATAAAGGTCAATGTCATAATTTTCCAGAACTTGACCTTGGTTAGGTAACTTAACCTGAAAACTTAACCTTAGTTATATCTCAGCAACCCCTTATGGAATTTTTCTGAAACTTTGTCAGATGTATTGTTTGGTCATGGGACATCATTCAACGTCAAAACTTTCAAGTTCAACGTCATACTTTGGCAGAACTGGACCTTTCTAGGTAACTTAATCTCAAAACTTAACCTTGTTTATATCTCAGCAACTCCTGCTGCAATTTTTCTATAACTTTTTCAGATGTGTTGCTGTGTCATGGAACATCATTCACGGTCAAGGTCATATTATGACAGAACTTGACCTTAGTTTTATCTCAGCAACCCCTATTGGAATTTTTCTGAAACTTTGTCAGATTTTTTGTTGGGTCATGGGACATCATTCAACATAACAAATTTCAAGGTCAAGGTCATACTTTGGAAGAACTTGACTTTGATTAGGTAACCTAACCTCAAAACTTAATCTTGGTTAACTTTGACTGTAGAAGCCACATTTTTCATTCATTGTTCATGAAAGATTATCAGAACATTTCTACCCATCAAATCTCGGTCAAGTTCAAAACTAGGTTACGAGGTCAATTGTTAGAAAAACCTTGTGGACACTCTAGAATTCACTTTTGATATTCAATCTTCATAAAATTTAATCACAACAATTGTCTCCATCAAATCTCGGTAATGTTTTAAACTTGGTCATGGGGGTTTCAAGAACTAGGTCACTAGGTCAAATGTTGCAATAATCTTCTGAACTCTCTAGAAGTCTCTTTCCTCATTCAATCTTCACGAAATTTAACAACTAGATTTGTCTTCATCAAATCTAGGTCAAGTTCAAACATAGGTCATGAGGGGTCAAAACTAGGTATCTAGGTCAAATTTTAGAATAACCTTGTAAACACTTTATAAATCACATTTTTAATAATCTTCTTGAAAAGTTATTAGATCACTTCTTGGTCAAGTTCAAAACTGAGTAATGGGGTAGGCCAAACCTTGGTCACTAGTCAAATTTCATAGAAGGGCGAGACAACCTCAGCCCGAGGTCTTGTTTTTTTTTTAAAGAGAACCAATAATTATTTCATTACAAGGGATTTGTTTGGCTGTTAGGCGCAGAACCATTGTACTGCATCCAATCATAAATAATAATGGCTATCTGGCAAAACGTGTAAACGGTTGAAAAATACCACATTTTTGTTTTCCTAATAAGAATACCTAAATATATTTCTTGACAAGTAATATACGTCAGTTACTATTTATGTCTACATAGTCATTTACTTATGAAGTTAAAACATATAGTTTAGTTGATTTGAGGTGTATAACGTGAATGTTGTAATACGTTCCGACGTTATTGAAGATTTAAAGTAATGCTGGTGGAATTCGAAACGACGCTCAGCTTCAATTAATTCATATATCCATCAATTTGGACTTTCTGTTTCAAGACGCATTACTCTTTACCTCTATCCTCCTGAGACGGAATATGTCGGCCCGGGTTAGCCTGCGCGAAGTGCTGATCTTGGCCGATTCATTACGCATAGTTCATAATGTTGGTTTTCTGGTGGAACGGCTCATATAAATGAATACATTTCAGTTGGCATGGCAACACACAACAACAACATACAAAATAGATATAAATTGTAGCTACTGAAGCTAAGAAATGTTGCAATTATTTACAGATTAGCTGCTTTTTCCGAGAAATGTAATAGTTATTTTACAATTGTGAACTTTATATGAGCTGAACCCTTTTCCAATTCGATGAATAACGAACAATGTGGACACATGAAAGTAGACTGCACGCATCTAAGGCTTTTCCTGTTTTTAAATGTGTCTCAATTGCGATTTAACCCTGATCCCACCTGCAGACGCATTTCGACATGTTCTGCTGCAGACGACTTTGAAAACATTGTGGCAAAAGAAGAAATTGCTCATGACACAATGTTTTCAACCCTTTTTGATAATTAAGCTTTCTTTATAAGAGATTTTCCGGCAGTTTTGCCTAGATGATTCCGAAGTCGTGTGCTGCATATTCATGGTTCAAGTCGTTGTGTTACAACATACGTTGAGATTGTTTTGAGTCACGTCCAGCGGCTAATTGGTTACTCTGCTTTATATCATTACGAGTTACACATTTTAGCTTGTCTGCATTCAAACTAACTTATTTAACACTGACTTGACAAAACGCACTTAATCACTATCGTCTTCCTGGATTCAGATTTTTACTCGAGCCGGGAGAAACCAGAGGTTGTCAGTACTCGCAGATTTGTTCGGACCTTTTTCAGTTTCATTTCTATAAAAGAGCTAATACAAGATTTATAGAGCCTTGAATAATACAGTAAAATAAATCGGTTATTTCCATTCTAGTGGCAGAACACGTAACTCATTGTTTAGTAGTCTACCGTCGTATTTCCAAAACTAAATTAAAACAAGAGACAAAGACAAATGTTTGGTGGTATTCTGAGTTAATAAGTGTTTACCATTGTATCGCTTTTGATGCGAATCCAGAAATGAGGAGGAGCACTAAATACATATAAGTCATTCCACGAGAAAACCAACATTATGGACTCTGCGTAAAGTATGGACCCGGATTAGCCTAAGCATGCTGCGTAGGCTAATCGGGGCAGACACTTTTCGCCTCATATGGTTTTTATGTTTCAGGAATAATTACTCTATCCCCTTGAGACGGAATGTGTCGTCCAGATTAGCCTGCGCGAACTGCGCAGACTAATCTGGGTCGATATATTACGCCGAGTCCATACTGTTGGTTTCCTCGTGGAACGGCTCATATGAGCTGCGTCTAGCGATTAGGGGTCTTAATGCATATGCCTACGAGACAGACTGAGACGAGTCCGTGCACCCGTTTAGTCTCACTTGAGACTTCACTGTCCGTTTACTGGTAATTTAGTCCTCCATGAATATTTTAACAAAAATGATATAATTGTAGACCCATTTGTTCAACGCCATTGTAACTTTATTTACATTTGCAGCAGATTTAACATCCTTAACAACAGCTTTATGAACAATCAAAGAAGATTAATTTAATGAAGGATTTTAACTTATATACAGGACACATAAGATCTGAAGGCAGCGAACATTTAAAAAAAATCCTTAACTATCTGAATTCGATCTTCATAAACTGGATAGTCTCCATGAATCTCTGTCTGCCTGGTATACTAGAAACTAAATTCTGTATCATATCACCTTCTAGGAAGTTTACAAGAATAAAGTATATTGTTTGTTTTTTTTATCTTATATTCCAATCACAATTTCACAATTTAAACATCTCAAATATCTCGAGACGAAACTATTCTGTAATTTTTAATCATCCAATTTATGTCATCTAAGTTAATGCTTCGTAAATATAAATATGCATGAGCTAGATAGATTCCTTTGTACTTGAATGAAGAAATTGAAATTGAAATTAAAATTCCATGACTGATAGTCAAAAAGACCCGAAATTGCTGAACGCTGATCATATGTAATAAGCTGATTGGTTACCTCCCCTTGTGAAATCAACAATTATGTTGAGCTTTCGAGGGTAGACTGGTTCCCTGCGTTCTGATAGTACGTACCAATAACATAGAGAAAGGGGAATGAACTTCGGACTAATTTCGCCAGATGTTCAATACAGGGAACATATTTCCAATTAAAGAGCCCCTAGACAGGTTTCATCCACTTATAATAAGGTCTTCTAGACACGGTAATTGTATGTTTACATAACAAGCTTCATTTGCAACCGCAATTAAGTTCGACATTTTCTAAACACCAACCGTTACCTGTAGCCTAACGTTAAACTAGATTGGTTGAAAGCTCGTCCAATCGAAACTTAACCGTTGTCGTATTGGTTTGACTATATATAATACCTAGTTCCCAGAACTACAATATTTACCTTCCCTGGCAGCTATTTTGACTATTTAAATTTACATGTTAAAAAGAGAAATATCAAAAATAATAAATAAAAACAAAATCATGTGCAAAAATAAGTTGTCGAACTCAAATTCCTTCGTTTTTTCCTAAGTATCACATTTATTTTAAATATACTCTATTAATGTTCATCATCTTTGCTTATCAAAATAGCCGACAAGGGAGATAATTATTGTAGTTGTGTGAACTATGTATAGGGTACTGTGTGGCGATGTACATATTCACGAGTTCATCTTCGAGGATTACAATATGTACCCATGAAGATTCACCACATTCAAATACAACCTCTAGGATCGACAATTTATTGAATTGAGCTGAACGTCCGTGTGAACAATAACGCCTTAGTTAATAACACTGACCATGGGGTGCCTGGCTTTTCCTGGTACAAGTTTGTCACACACAATTCTTTCCGGGTCATGGTGGAGTACACTTGTTTGAATTTAGTTTAACGTCCTTATGAAAATAACACATTTGTTAATGGTGAAAAGTAACACTGACCATGGAGTTGGTCGCACACAATTCTTTCCGGGTATGGTCATTGTGGAGTGGTGCCATTGTTTGAATTGAGTTTGGCGTCCTTTTGGACAATAACACCTTTATCAACGGCGACCTGTTTCACTGACAATGGGTTTTCTGGTTTTACTTGGTACAAGTTCGTCACACATCATTTCTTCCGGATAAAGACTTCTTTCCAACATAAGCTTTTTTTTTATATCATTGATGAAAGACAAACGACGCTAATCAAAATGACAATTGTCGGAAAGAAAGGAATGGCCGAACCATGTTCGTTATCGACTGAGCTATTGTAACCTTTAGGTCGACACATACTACGAATAAACATTTTATTTGATACACGAATGATTCAAACTTGAATGAATAAGACATTTAAATGTGTCAATTAAAAAACTGTAGTCGATGCGGTAATTAACGCACGACCCACCTCGGTGTTGTAGTGGTATAGCGTCCGCCTCGGGTATGGGAGGTTCTCGGGTTCGATCCCCGGTCGGGTCATTCCAAAGACTAATAACAAATGGCTTGTCCCTCCTTCCCGCTCAGGAATTTTAGATCCGCATTACGACTTAATCGATGGTTTCACGGTTAATTGCCCTGTAGTACTCGTATCTTACACAGAAAACTTCATGGTATAACTGAACAATGTTGAAAGTGGCGTATACCCCCATCCAACCCAACAAACAAACAAACACACACATTACGCGCGAAGTTCGTCTTTCGTAGCTTCAGTGGAATCCAACTCGTAGTTCACTCCGGTGACTAAAGGAAGCTTGCGCGTTGTGTACAACTTGTATGCAAGACTGATAAAACATTGAGTAATGGCTTTCCTTCCTTGCCGATCAGGATCTTTGGATTAGCATTACGATTTAATCCCTGGGGTCAAGGTAAATTGCCCAGTAGTACTCGTAACTTACACAGGAAACGCCCCTGGCAAAACTGATCAATGGTGAAAGTGGCGTATACCCCCATACTAACAAACAAACAAACATTACGCAAGAAGTTCGTTTTACGTAGCCTCAGTGGACTCCAACTCGTATTTCATTTTGGTGACTAAGAGAAGGTTGCGGTTTGTGTACAACTAATATGTATGATGGATTTAAATACAAAATGCATTTAAAAGTAAGAGAAATTTGGCTTTGATGGGACATATACATATCTTTAAAGAAAGAACATTTATTTCTGGAGTGAATCGTATACTGTGCAGCGTGTCTAGACACTCACATAAGCTATGGTAAGCTAAAGTAAGCTATGGTAAACGGTTCTCATCTCTTTTGAAATGTTGAAGATTTTTAGAGTACATGTATTTGCATATACTATGTTCATCGGATGATTATACATTGCCGAACATGACAGGCTCCGATTAGAATGCGTGGGGGTCACAGGCTAATTTCGGTCTTCGCTGGCTGTCTAAACATATTAACTTTTTGTGGTCTGATCGGGTTCATGGTTTAAGTTTAAATTAACAACGATTTCGAAACACGCTTTCCGTTTGTATTAATCACGTTCGATGTCTTTTTCATGGAGACTGAACCAATATGTAAACAAATTAGTGGAAAAGGTCCAAATGCAGGATCGATTTATGCCGGGATTCGAACAGTGAACCGTTTAAACGAGAATCCGACTCTCTACGTCTGCACCCGATTTTCATCAACGATTCGATATTGAAATAAAGAAGGGACAATACGTATTGTTTGCCATCTAGATTCACATTAATTAACGATATCATATTTGGGACAAGTCACATAAAATCAAAACCTCCGCTGTTTTCAAGTAGATACAATGCAGAACAACTATCGTCGGCACGCAATCTAACCGAGATTGGTCATGGTTTCTGGAGAACGATTATTACCAAAAACTGACAATACAAGTATGTAATGTTTACAATTAGTACTGCCAGTAATTAAACAAGAGCTGTCCGTAAGACAGTGCGCTTGACTATTCCACCGCTTATTAGTTTAAGGATTGCAAAGTTGTGTGTGAAACGTATAGGTAACACAGTGATAATAAACAAGACGGTAGCCAGGTAAAAGAGTCATAATCGGCATTATAAGCAAAAAGAAAGTTCTCTTACTTGCTTAGTAACATACATGAAAGTATAGATGTATACTTAGATCCTTTCGAAAATGGCATAAAACACCATAAAGACCACCTATGCCGATCTAGATCAACCGCAGTGGTTTAACCATTATCAGACACAAGGGTTACTTACCAAATTTAGTTTATTAAAAGCGTATATCTGGTTGGGGAGGATTGCATAACGTTTCAATACAATGCATCAAGTAGTAACTGATCTATGTTGTAATGAATGTATTTGCATGCAAAACCTTAACCAATGTGTGACGCCGAGTACCATATGAGCCGTCCCGCGAGAAAAAACAACAGTATGGCCTCTGTTATGTTCCGCGCAGACTGATCCGGGCCGACACATTCCGTCTCGGGGGGGGGGGGGGATTAAGGAAATGAAACAGAAAATCCAAAGGAGGCGAAAAGCGTAAATCCGGGTTAGCCTGTGCGGCATGCTTCAGCTGATCCGTGTCGATACTTTACGCAGAGTTCACAATGTATGTTTTCTCACTCATTTTCTACTAATAGTCGAGTTGAAAACGGAAGTCGATGTTCGGGTGACGAGGTCGTGTATTGAAACAAACATGAATGAGCTAATCGTAGTCTTTAACCCTTTGACCGCCTAAACTGATTTTAGTAAGACCCGGCCGGGCCGATCTACCTTGTGTCACCAGTATAGACACGCGTGCGCAGGCTCTATACTATTGGGAAATTTAACCCTTTGACCGACAAAGCCGATTTTAGTAAGACCATGACTGTGTCATCAGTATTAACCATCCGGCGCAGGTTTGATACTATTTGGTAATTTAACCCTTTGAACGACAAAACCGATTTTAGTAAGACCTACCCGGGCCGATCTACAATGTGTCACCAGTATAGACAATCCGGCACAGGCTCTATACTATTGATTTGTTTCGCGCTGCCCGGTTCTGCTGGGGACTGTAAAAAAATCCTACCGCTGTTGATGAAAACGAAATTTCGCGTAAATGGATATGGCTTAGTTCACATGAAAAGTCTGTGTAAAAGTATATATTTTAAGTTGTATGCGACATTTATATAGGCGTATTTTTCTAATGAACTACTGTGAAGGAATTTCTCATTTTTTCATTTTTTTTCCCGATTTTGAAAACATGTAAAACTTGATTTCTGTTTTAAAAGATTAGAAAACGTTAATGAAATAACGCACCGTTACGGGTATGGTAAGATGACACTAAGCTACATGAACATGGCAAAATAAAGTGTTTTAAGTTTGTAGACATGTATTTTTCAATCAATCAAAGACCAGAAACCTCGCGCGATTTCGGCTTTCGACAGCGATAAAAAATAGAGGTAAATGGGCACAAGAATTCGAAAAAACTTGATTTAATGAAATCTTTCACCTCTTATCTTTGCTTAAAACTCATTGAAAGAAAAGTTAGTGCATCGTAACATATACGAAAGATATTGTACCTAGACCGGGTGTAAATAGCACAGCGTGTTTCGCGCTGCCCGGTTCTGCTGGGGACTGTAAAAAAATCCTACCGCTGTTGATGAAAACGAAATTTCGCGTAAATGGATATGGCTTAGTTCACATGAAAAGTCTGTGTAAAAGTATATATTTTAAGTTGTATGCGACATTTATATAGGCGTATTTTTCTAATGAACTACTGTGAAGGAATTTCTCATATTTTCATTTTTTTTCCCGATTTTGAAAACATGTAAAACTTGATTTCTGTTTTAAAAGATTAGAAAACGTTCATGAAATAACGCACCGTTACGGGTATGGTAAGATGACACTAAGCTACATGAAAATGGCAAAATAAAGTGTTTTAAGTTTGTAGACATGCATTTTTCAATCAATCAAAGACCAGAAACCTCGCGCGATTTCGGCTTTCGACAGCGATAAAAAATAGAGGTAAATGGGCACAAGAATTCGAAAAAACTTGATTTAATGATATCTTTCACCTCTTATCTTTGCTTAAAACTCATTGAAAGAAAAGTTAGTGCATCGTAACATATACGAAATATATTGTACCTAGACCGGGTGTAAAAAGCACAGCGTGTTTCGCGCTGCCCGGTTCTGCTGGGGACTGTAAAAAAATCCTACCGCTGTTGAGATAAAAACGAAATTTCGCGTAAATGGATATGGCTTAGTTCACATGAAAAGTCTGTGTAAAAGTATATATTTTAAGTTGTATTCGACATTTATATAGGCGTATTTTTCTAATGAACTACTGTGAAGGAATTTCTCATTTTTTCATTTATTTCCCGATTTTGAAAACATGTAAAACTTGATTTCTGTTTTAAAAGATTAGAAAACGTTCATGAAATAACGCACCGTTACGAGTATGGTAAGATGACACTAAGCTACATGAAAATGGCAAAATAAAGTGTTTTAAGTTTGTAGACATGCATTTTTCAATCAATCAAAGACCAGAAACCTCGCGCGATTTCGGCTTTCGACAGCGATAAAAAATAGAGGTAAATGGGCACAAGAATTCGAAAAAACTTTATTAAATGAAATCTTTCACCTCTTATCTTTGCTTAAAACTCATTGAAAGAAAAGTTAGTGCATCGTAACATATACGAAAGATATTGTACCTAGACCGGTTGTAAAAAGCACAGCGTGTTTCGCGCTGCCCGGTTCTGCTGGGGACTATAAAAAAATCCTACCGCTGTTGATGAAAACGAAATTTCGCGTAAATGGATATGGCTTAGTTCACATGAAAAGTCTGTGTAAAAGTATATATTTTAAGTTGAATGCGACATTTATATAGGCGTATTTTTCTAATGAACTACTGTGAAGGAATTTCTCATTTTTTCGTTTTTTTTCCCGATTTTGTAGACAAGCATTTTTCAATCAATCAAAGACCAGAAACATCGCCGGATTTCGGCTTTCAAGAGTGATAAAAAATAGAGGTTAATGTACACAAGAATTCGAAAAAACTTGGCTGCCACGCTGCTCAGCTCGTGCTGCCAGCATGCCACGCTGTCAGAATGCTAACTAACTTCACGCTGCCAGACTGCCAGGCTGCCAGGCTGCCACGCTGTTATGTGCCTCAGTTCATTACTCTGTCAGACTGACATCATTGCTTTGCCAAGCTGCCACGCTACTCAGTTCGTGCTGCCACGCTGCTCAGTTCGTGCAGCCAGGCTGCCACGCTGATCAGTTCGTGCTGCCACGCTGCCACGCTGCTCAGTTCGTGATGCCAGGCTGCTACGCTGATCAGTTCATTCTGCCAGGCTTCCACGCTGCTCAGTTCGTGATTCCAGGCTGCTACGCTTATCAGTTCGTGCTGCCAGGCTGTCACGCTGCTCAGTTCGTGCTGCCAGACTGCCACGCTGTCAGAATGCTAACTTTACGCTGCCAGACTGCCACGCTGCCAGACTGCCACGCTGCCAGGCTGCTAACTTCACGCTGTCAGGCTGCCAAACTGCCAGACTGCTAACTTCACGCTAACTTCACGCTGCCAGGCTGCCAGACTGCCAGACTGCCAACTTCACGCTGCCAGGCTGCCAGACTGCCAGACTGCTAACTTCACGCTGCCAGGCTGCCAGACTGCCAGACTGCCAACTTCACGGACATGACGCCGAGTACCATATGAGCCGTCCCGCGAGAAAAAACAACAGTATGGCCTCTGTTATGTTCCGCGCAGACTGATCCGGGCCGACACATTCCGTCTCGGGGGGGGGGGGATTAAGGAAATGAAACAGAAAATCCAAAGGAGGCGAAAAGCGTAAATCCGGGTTAGCCTGTGCGGCATGCTTCAGCTGATCCGTGTCGATACTTTACGCAGAGTTCACAATGTATGTTTTCTCACTCATTTTCTACTAATAGTCGAGTTGAAAACGGAAGTCGATGTTCGGGTGACTAGGTCGTGTATTGAAACAAACATGAATGAGCTAATCGTAGTCTTTAACCCTTTGACCGCCTAAACTGATTTTAGTAAGACCCGGCCGGGCCGATCTACCTTGTGTCACCAGTATAGATACGCGTGCGCAGGCTCTATACTATTGGGAAATTTAACCCTTTGACCGACAAAGCCGATTT
Organism: Serripes groenlandicus; assembly: GCA_031761405.1. Classification (NCBI taxonomy): domain Eukaryota; kingdom Metazoa; phylum Mollusca; class Bivalvia; order Cardiida; family Cardiidae; genus Serripes; species Serripes groenlandicus. The sequence continues at coordinate 1,427,745 of JASEVX010000025.1, forward strand.
TAGTAAGACCATGACTGTGTCATCAGTATTAACCATCCGGCGCAGGTTTGATACTATTTGGTAATTTAACCCTTTGAACGACAAAACCGATTTTAGTAAGACCTACCCGGGCCGATCTACAATGTGTCACCAGTATAGACAATCCGGCACAGGCTCTATACTATTGATTTGCCAACTTAACATATTTTTGTTTTATGGTAACAACATATTTTCAAACAATCTTAAACAGAACAATAGTAATAAAAGTAAAATACAACCGGTCAATGTGTTGTTACAAAATACAAACAAAACTTAAGTAAATCAAGTTGACATGAACATGTATATATAAAATAAAATATTTTATGTCAATTTGTGATGAATTAATATTATCCCCGACATTTTACTCTTAATTTTTGCAGCAGACAATTGACGACTTTGAAAATATTATAGAGAAATACGAACTAATAGCAATACATCATTATCTAAAAAAAAAATCCATTTCGGTCTTCATCTGACATCTGTTAAATGAGATGTTTTGGAGAAAAAACCGTCTCTTATAGGCCATAACACACCCTATGCTAGTTTTCAGCCAACGGAACAAATACTTAATACGGAGAAAGTGTTTGAAGCCAACCGTTACCGACCGGACATATGCCCGCACAGTAAGCAAAACACCATGACATAAGCTAAACTAGTTATCAGCCAATGGAACAAATACTAGTATAGTACTTAACAATACCTGAATCTGATTTCAAGTAGATCTATTTTGTGGGTTTTTTTCCAGAAAAAGCAAATTTCTCTTTTTGATGCAGCAAATATATTCATAAGCAAATATTAAACAGAACAATAGTAACACAATACTAACAAAATTGTTTATTAAATAGACATGTACAGGTATATATAGAATGAATTTATCATTTTCTCTGACTCGCCCGACGTTTGATTTGATATGCAGCAGACGATTTTGAAAATATTATGAAGAAATGAGAAATTATAGCCAAATAGCATTACATTTTCATGTCTTCATAAATTGACATCTGTTTTGAGATATTTTGAAGTTCATGCATTTCAAAAATATTACAAGTTTTATCATTCCGGCTATGAAATGCATGGCCGGTGAGCTTTATATACAGGGGGTAAATTAATTCACATGTACTTAACGTAGTGTAATAACTTTATACATGCCACATGCAACTCTCATTCAATTAAATAAATGGTTTATAAATTACAACCTTTTTTCTAACAACTGCAATGTTGCAACCAAAATTTTAACTATTCTGTGATATTTGTTCTACATGTTAAAATACATGTGGATGTGTCTTGCTTGTCTATTTGTTTTATTGTGTTCACAATTTTCTTAATTTGTATTTGTTTAACATTGTACAAGTTTGTTGGTTTATATTATTTCGCTAGAAACACAGCAAGTGTTTAAATCTCTTTTGGAAAGAAAGTAAATAAAGTATAAATAATGTCAGGTTAATTAGGGGTGTATTTAGATTTACTTCACAGTGGTCGTAAATTAGTTCCCACAATTATCTGAAAGATCTAGAAGCCTAACAAATCGTCCTTAAAATAAATTTGCAGAAAACGTGTGACATGGTATCACCTAACTCTACGAATATATCCCTATATAAAAATATAATTACCCATGCTTTTAAACAACTTAAATCCAAGAAAATATGTTTTCCAAATTGTAAACCGATAACATATATGTTCAAACCAAAATATACAAGAAAAAAGAAATAAAACCTATCAACATAAACAGGTATAAGTATAAAAACAAATCATGCAAAATTCATTTACAAATTAACATAAAATAACCAGTTCCCCCAACACCTAGCGAAATTTGAATCTTTAACAGCAACATACTTTTAAAACAAAAGTTTGGGAAAAAATGAATATTCTGAAGAAGCAGAATGTCCGTTCTCCGCTTTATTATCCCCTCGGTTACGAAGTAAGCGAGAAAGGGATATAGTAACGGGACCGTCCGTATGTATGTATGTATGTATGTGTGTCCTTCCGTCCGTAACAAACCTTGTCATCACTCTACACTAACCATTTCTTGACAAATCTTAACCAAACTTGGTATAAAGTAAGTATATGGTAACATCTTGAAGCCTATTGATTTTCAAGGTCATAGGTCAAAGGTCAAGCCCAAAATTGGACTAGCCCAAAATTGGACTAGCCCAAAATTGGACTTGCAATATTTTCCGTCCGTAACAAACCTTGTCATCACTCTACACTAACCATTTCTTGACAAATCTTAACCACACTTGGTATAAAGTAAGTATATGGTAACATCTTGAAGCCTATTGATTTTCAAGGTCATAGGTCAAAGGTCAAGCCCAAAATTGGACTTGCAATATTCGTATGTATGTATGTGTTTCCTTCCGTCCGTAACAAACCTTGTCATCAGTCTACACTAACCATTTCTTGACAGATCTTAACCAAACTTGGTATAAAGTAAGTATATGGTAAGATCTTGAAGCCTATTGATTTTCAAGGTCATAGGTCAAAGGTCAAGCCCAAAATTGGACTAGCCCAAAATTGGACTTGCAATATTTTCCGTCCGTAACAAACCTTGTCATCACTCTACACTAACCATTTCTTGACAGATCTTAACCAAACTTGGTATAAAGTAAGTATATGGTAACATCTTCAAGCCTTTTGATTTTCAAGGTCATAGGTCAAAGGTCAAGCCCAAAATTGGACTTAAAATCTTTTCAGCTGTGGCAGCCTTGTCACAACTCTACACTGACCATTCATTGACCGATCTTAATAAAACTTATTATACAGTTAGTTTATGATATGTCTTGAAGCCTATTGGTTTTCAAGGTCATAGGTCAAAGGTCATGCCCAAAATTGAACTTGATTGAACTTACAATATATCTCAGCTGTGGCAACCTTGTCACCACTCTACACTGACCATTCCTTGACAGATCTTATCCAAACTTGGCATACAGTTAGTTTGTGACAATATTTTGAAGCCTATTGATTCAAGGTCATAGGTCAAAGATCGAAGTCAAAAGTTGGACTTAAATATTTAGATCACAAGAGAACTCAATGTGATGATTGAAAGCCGAGGGGATGCATCCGCTTTGCGGTGCCCTTGTTTTATATCTGCTTTAGATTTTTATTATCGATTATCCAGAGGCAGTACTATCTCCGTTTTAGACATTGTATCTATTAGTAGGAACTTTTCAAAATACATCTATTCCCTCCAATTTATTCACAGCGAACAATTATCATAATCTTATACGAGTAAGTATTAAATCAGATAAACTGTTAATTAAAACAAAATATATCCGCGCATTTCAAAAGGAAAATACTAGACATCAATTGCCATCAGGTAAATAGTACATACCTTAACTCTGTCTATGGTGTCAATAACGACTTTTCTCGTGGTTTTGTCACTGGGAGGAGTTTAAGATTATGTTAAGCCATGTTAAATGAACTGTCACTAGGAAAGCGCCAATGTGAACCTTAATTGAATACCTTACCTGACTAAACTACTTGTTGACACGAGTGAAGCACAGTACTTCTCGCCTCCGACCAGCCATGAATTACCCTACGTAAATATATTGTATTCCTCTGTTTATCAGAGTATACATTTACAGAAAAAAACCGTACCCTGTCCATTACATTATGTATTTAAGTTACATAGTTAACAAGGTGCGTCTACATGGTTTAATTATTTTAAAACCCTTCTACATGATGAAGATGCGCCTTCATTAATGTTCGAAGAAAATACGAATCATATGAACCAAGAGGCGTCGTGTTTGAGTATAGAAATTTCTTTAAAAGAGGTCGAAACAGCAATTAAGAATCTCTCATATGTTAATTGCTCTGGACTTAATGGTATCCCTGCAGAGCTTTACTCTCATAGTTTTAGAAATGGCGATTATAATGATCATTATGAGCAAATGAAAAATGTTTTTAGGATGAACGTGTTAGCATAACATCATGTTATAAATACGTGGGTCTGCATTTTACACTTAAGTTATATTGGTTCTCAGCTCAACAAAAAATAGCATCTCAAGCAAAGAAAGCTACTTTTCCTATATACAGATATCAGAGATCTTTTGGTTATTTTTCTTGCAAAGATATCTTTAAATTGTTCGATTCAATGTTAAAACCAATTCTGTGTTACGGAGGTCAAACTATGAGTCATACCTATTTAGATGTTCTAGAATCCGTACACTTTATTTTTTGTAAGAAATATTTATAATTAATAGTAGCTTTAGGCGAATGTGGAAGATATCCCCTCTTTATAGATTATTATATGTATTGTATTAAGTATTAGTGTAGACTATTGAAAATGCAAACTAGTAGAAATTCACGTAACTATTATTTTATGTTGAAATCTTTAGTTGTGAAAAACTTACTTTTCTTATATGGGTTTGGAAACGTTTATATTTCACAGGAGGATGGAAACGAGAATCAATTTATTAGATATTTTAAACAACGTCAACAAGATTGTTTCAAACAAAATTGGCATGGGCGTATCAACGAATCTGGTCGATGTCTTCACTATAGACATTATAAGTTTATATTGAATACAGAAACATATCTACTCATCACACAATTGCTTTATCAAAATGTCGATGCTCTAATCATAAGTTTAGAATTAAAACTGGTCGCCATAATAAAAATATTCGTGAAAATAGGATATGTTTGTACTGTTTTCAAAAAAATTGATAACATATGTATTTTTCAAGTGTGAAAGGTTCCACGAAATCAGACAGCATTTCTTTTTCACCTGGTATCAATCCTGTACTAGCATTAATAGTTTCTACAGGTTACTACAATCTAATAACCCATTGCTAATAAGAAAATTAGCAAACTACATCTACATGCTGTTGATATAATAAACGTATTAATATTATGTTATGTATTACATTCAGACAGTCATCAGTATTTGTGAGTACAGTCCAATATGCATTTTTTTGGGGGGGGGGGGGGGGGGGGGTATTTCTCGAGGAGAGTTTCGACATGCGTGGCATGTATCGATCTTTTGATCGATTGATTGATTGATTGATTGATTGTTTGGTGTTTACGCCACTTTCAACAGTGTTCAGTTAATATAACGGCGTTTCCCGGGTAAGTTATTAGTACTACTGATCCATTTATCCTCACACCAGCGAGTCAGTCGTTAGGCTAACTCCACAAGCCTTAGCGCCAATGTGTGTAGCCATTACTACCATTTTAAAATATGTTGAATATTTGGAAAGAATACCAAATGCTTTAGTAGAAATTAAATGGAACTTCCCATGAAATATACAGACCTTAGAACAATTATTATTCTTGCCACATGGTTGCCATCATTGTAAAAGGAACGCGAAATCATGTTCGAAATTTTGTTCTGTTCAAATCATAACTTCGCCAGATGGTGGACTTTGTTAAAAAACCGTTCACGACACATTACATATTCAGTCTTAAATGATAGTCGGCGGTACATTCATGAAGCTGAGTACCTTTGTCCTCACGGATAGAAGATTCGAGAGCTCACTTCTAGCGAGATCATCGACCGAAACAGGTTTTAAGCCATAACAAATATCCGCTCACCTATCTCAAGTCCTTTTCTGTTTGAATCATCAACTCAATGTATCCTACAATAGTTAACGGATCGGGTCGGAGTTTATTTCCTTTAGCCTATTAATGGCTGTATTTACTTCTTTCATCATAGAGCGAATGACTTCGAAAATGTATTTTATTTCTATTTGGTGCCTTTTTATGATTTCTTCATAAGATAATGTATTCTCTCCTGCTAGCTTGTAGGCTTTTTCCATTTCTTTAAGTTTTTTTTTAACTGTTATTTGAATATAGGCAAATCTTTTGCGACTGTTACTATGAACATTCCATAAACACCGACACTGATTACATTTTCCACGTGAATTCATTGCAGCACAACCTTCTTTAACATCACCTTGTATATAACAGGGATTATCGCATGTTCTATTACATGACAGACAATTAGTTACCTGTTCCCTATCTTTTAAATTTGTCTCCACTTGCTTTGTTTCTGTGCATTCAAACTCATAATCTGCGTTATCTTTTATTTGCTTTTTATATTTTTCTAACAGCGCCAAATCGTTATCAAGATCTGATAATGTACACAGTCCTGCATCAATTTGTATTTGCAAGTTACGAATTGTTACAGAAATACGCTCTCTTTCGGTTAAAACTTCTTTGTTAAGGGACAAGCTTTTTTTTGGCATTGAATTTAGGTCTTCAAAAAAATGTTCAAAACTGTCCGTGCCAAGTTTCCAAAAAAATGCAGATAAACCCGAGTTTCTGGCAGTATTTGTTGCAAAAAGACAAGAATTATTAAAAACGAAATATTTTTTCATGGGGAGTTGTGCCTCTTTCATGGCAGCAAGGACGGGAGGAGTTTCGCCATCAGCAAAAGTTATCAAATACATGATATTTTCTTCAATATCTTTACCAAATAACGACAATATTTGCATAAAAACGTACTTTTGACTATGCGTCAATCTAGCATCAGGTGCTTTGATAATAAAACAAACAGCATCTATGGTTACAATACCCCTCTCACTTGTATCACAAAATAACTGTCTGAGCTGATCGACTATAAGACTGTCTCTATCTAACCCACGAGTATCTCCAAATCCCGGCGTGTCAATTATGTTTAATGTATACTTAAGTCGTCCACCTTGCTCTGGGTGTATCACATATGTTGTTATCCATTCGGTCTGTAAAAATGCCTGTAAATAGAGCCATTTCCAAGATTTTTCTCAAAGGTCGGTAACGATGAACAAATGACGAATCCGTCTTATTTCTGAAGAAATCCCCATTTGTACTTTGTATACTTAGCGTTTAAAAAAGCAGAATTATATATGTCGATTTATTCAGTGCAAACCAATGATATCTTTCGTTCCATTTTTACATTTTGTGTAAAGAGTATATTTCATTTCAACTTCGAAAATTATTCTCACCTGGTTATGAATGTTTTGTTCTTCTTCCCTTTCAAGGCTAACGAGTTTAATTCTAAAAGTATCATTCCAGTTGATCCCAGCAACATAATGGATTATCCCGTCCACCAATGTACTTTTTCCGGTCCCCGTAGCTCCAATTAGCAGAATGGTCTTTTCATCTTTTATTCTGCGATTGCAGCCTTTAAAGGAAATACTTAATTGAACTATCTCTATCTTATACAATGTTTCATTAACATAACAGTGACCACTCTTTGAGAAATTCATAAGGAACTGCTTCGGAGTTTTGATGGATAGTGTACTTTAATTATTTGTATATAATAAGATATACATGCTTGACATTACTCGCTAATCTGAGTACTTTTACTATAATATTATGACAGTCAATTGTAGAAGACAGATACTTAAGCAACATATATCTAAAGGAAATGTGCACAAAATATTTGCACCGCCCAGAGTAGTTATGGGATGATGGAGTTTTGTGCAAACCGTTTCCTGATTTCAAAGTAAGAACTTCTTTTTAAGCAAATGAATTGGACTCCCTTTTTCGATATAACAAATTTGTTGTGCGAATCAAAAATCTCGTAAGCTACATAGAGTATTGTGATGAAACTGCATATGTTTTGGGAGACTTTAGGTTTGACATCTTACCATGTTTCCTAATCCTACATTGCAATTGAACATAAGTATCACCATTTTTATTTTCAAGACATTATCAACGTCTCTTGAAAAGTTAAATACCTACATGTACGAGGTGTGTCAAACAATTCATTGACAACTACTCTAAATTAAAGCCTAAACAAAATAAGCACTACATTATTGCGCTGTTAAAACTACAATGTATTTGCCTTCAGCGTTGAAAATATCAGCAAAATACATATGAAAATGGCTGTTTTGTACACATCTATTGCTGGTTTCGCGGCGCAGGCCGATACGTCATCACGACGTTAACGTCACTCAACATCGTCATCATTTTCAAAAAAGTAGCCGTCATTATCAAGATTATTATGGTGCCGTCTGAGCCAGGATTGAAATATGCTGTAATAAAAGTATGTTGTGAATGTCATCTTGACTATTTTTAAACCGATCCATATTTTCACAAATGCTGACGCGCATGCCCTCTTCAAACATATTCTCCCTCGACTGACGTTACGAAAGCGTAATTAGCATTTTTGTGCCAACCACCTCTGTCGTCAACTTTGTTGGTAATATTTTCACAAGAAAACCGCTTTTGCCACTTGTCCATAAGTGATCTACGCACTGATGCTTTTCATGTGGACATAACTATATTTAATATTTCTACAGTAATTAGTTATATTATGACACTGAAAAAAACTTTAATTAAGAATGTCCACGAACTTTTTGAACACACTTCGTATGTCTAATACTCATGTTAGACAAACCCATGCCAGCCTGTTGATTGCCGTGGCGTTAGCCTGTCATGAAAATCGTTTAATATCATTGATACAATCTATCACACAATGTATTTTGAACATATGTTGTTAATTCGTACATGTATTGTATTGCTTACGATATATCTCACCGTACATATTTAACGGCATATGCATGAGTTCATGTGGATCTGTACATACTGAATGACCACAATACTACTTATATTTTTTTAAACTAGGGATTTATGCTGGACAGATAATAAAGATGAATAGCATATTTATAGTATAGTCTGTTAACTAGGTTATTTCTAAATGCTACATAGCTAAAAGAATAAGCAATCGGTGATTAACAGAACACTGCACACTTTATTGAATACAAGTCTTATTTTAAGCATGAAAAGTTGTCCGCTCACCTATCACAAGTTTCTTTGATTTGCCCTCCGTATTCCTAGCGTTGTAAAGTTCCGTGCTCTTAATTGCTCGTATTTGCGGTTGGCCTTTGCTTATCAGTGTAGTCAAAGGTAAAAGTTCTGAAGCAAAGGAAGGGCTCGTGGTTACCTCCTTACTTGTGAGACTGTAATTACCCTCCTCGTCATTTACTACAGCACGAACTTGGAACACGTAGGTACACTTTGACTTAAGACCTTTTACCGTTATGTTTGCAATAAACGATTCTACGTTGTAGACAGTCCATAGTTTTTGACCAACTTGTTTGAAACGAACCAGGTAATAAGATGTGTCCTTGTCGAAGTTAGCGATGGCATGCCAGGTTAATGACACAGAGTCAGACAAAATGTCTGTAACATTCGGCGACCCTTGTACAGTTATGTCCTGAAAAAAGTTTTATATGCTAAATGGTGCTCTCTTATTTGTATTTAATGTTCTGTATTTGTTGAATCATAGATGGGTTTTTTATTTGAGGGATAGTATGTCAGCGTAAGCTATATGATGTAAGTTTTGACCTATATAATACATTTATTAGGGCGTTGATTACTTGTTCTTACTCCCTTAATCCTCTTCACCCTTTGAGGGGCATATGACTTCCACGACGCTTCGCCATCTCTCGCGTACCTGTGCAATCGCATTCACATCTTTCTGTAATATTCCGATGGCCTATAGCTCTATGTTGGGCTATGTGTTGATTAAATGTAATTTGAAAATTGGTAATATTTTGAGGATGAGTAATTAGCAAGGAGGCACCAACTAGTTACTTACTTTCATGTAAGGGTATTACCATTACAAAGATCAACTATTGTATCAAAAATGATACACTTCGGACATATTTTATCTAAGTTGTTCACAACTTTCATGCCATGAAAGATTGAATCACAACTTAAAATGTTTGTGAAAAAATCAAGACAGAATATTTGACATTTCCTTTACAAAACATGGAACAGGATAATACGCATGCTTACATGCTGATCATTTTCAGATATCTCGATACTATGCGATCACAGATAATACGCACAATGTTCATGCACGTGTCATTGTATCATTTAGTACACTTCTGTAATGCTATGTTGTTTTCTGCAACATAACGCAAACAACAGTCTACTTAGTTCGCTTGTCTTTTTAGAAATATTATGTTTCATATATTCTTAAAAAGAAACACCGTCGTTATTCCAACAGACGGTCAAACTTATATATTAGGATAAAAGAAACCCATTTTGCGATGAATCAAGAAAGTCAGTGCTTTAAACGTAACTGAAACCGCTGGACATGAGGCATGCTGCATTGCATAATGTATCATAGTGCAATTGAAAGCATTACTATATGATAGAAATGGTCGCTTTAGATAACCAAAATGAAATGAAGAAATAAGACTGCATATTTCAATATATTGGTCCATATAATAATGTATCGAAATATGCTGACATATATGAGTAATAGCTATGTAGCCTTTGTTGTTCCATAATGTGGATCTTCTTATAAACGTGAAATGGGAAGAACAGTGATATCAGGCCTAAGAAACCCCAAGGGCAATTCACACAAACAATTGATTATTCACGTGAACTTACATATAGATAGAACAATTTTCAAATGTTTTAGGGTTTGTTCCAATAAAAGATATTCTTTGCACGTTTTCCAAGCACGGATGCCCGCTCGTTCTCGAACGTATAGAGAGAAACCTATCAAAATAATAGTCGTGTTGTTGCACTTGTCCATGCAATGTGTTTGGACCGAGCCCTGGTAGCTCAGTCGGGACATGTAGCGACGAGGGCTGTAAATCCAGGGTTATGAGTTCGAACTCCAGCTCGGCCAACATTCTTCCTGACGTTTGATAAAAGTCATTCGTCTTCCACCAATAATCTAACAGTCTATGTTGAAAAGCAGCCAGTTGCTTGGAAAGCATGTTGTCTGGAGCACCGCTGTAAGTTGCCAGGAGACACATGTGTAGGTGAACTGGCCGCCGTGACATGACTGAAAAATTGTTGAAAACGGCGTTAAATCCCAATCAGTCAATCTATTCAATTTATTCACAGGCTTATTATCGTGTGAAATCTGTAACAAATTACCGTTAGTAAAAACTACAATGAACAAACCTGTTTTTCTTCTACAACGACCTCTTCAGCAATATATTCACGTGTAGACTTCGATTCCTGATTCGTGTGTGATAACAACATATCTTCAACTTACTGCGATTTTACAATATAATTGTGTCAGATGCATCATTTCCATTGATTCTTAACAAACGTAAGATGTAATTCGCAAACAAACTGCGTTTAAGACAATTAAAAAGACAACTTAGTGATTAAATGCAGTAGCTTGCGATATTTGGAAGTATTCATCTCGACAATTCGTCTTTTATAATATGATGCTGACTCTGTGGTGTTGTGGATAGAGCGACCGCTTCGGAATCAGAAGATCAGGGTTCGATTCCCGGTCTAGTCATAATGAAGACTCGGAGATTAGGGTTGTCGGAATAACATTTCGACTGATACACCTTTGTCAGGATAAACAATACCGGTAGAACTGATAATTTACCTATTTAACGCCGTGATATAAATGACATAATGTTAAAAGTGGCTTAAAACAGAATTCAAACAAACAATATATTATATTTCAGGTTTTTTAAATCGTAGTCAATGTTTGAAATATAACTGGTTTAAGACACCTAGGCATGCATAAATTGTATATGCGTTTAATATAGAAGGATAATGATCTGTCAATCCGTGAAAGTCTATATATAATGGCAAAATGTACTCCTTTTAAAGATAATTACGGTTTAGACATGTCATCTTTAATCGTTTCAGCCTTGACGTTCCGAGTATCTGTGTGTTCTGAAATAGTGTAATGAACCAATTATTAGGCAAACTTTACAGCTACGAGTACAAGGTACAATATGCTTCATAAAGAACTAAACTATTTTAAATAAATATTTCGAATACTTCTTTAACACTCTTAAGCATTTGGAAGTCACGACGAAATTCACGAGAAACTTAAGGAAATAATGTACCTAATAAAAGATTATTCACCATATTTCGGTATTAAATGAGAATTCTTCTGTTCAATATATTTTTCATTTCGTAAATTGTAATGCCTAAATCTTGGTCACTTTTGGCATATTTTATACCTTGTTCTTAAGATATCGTGCGCCCGTCGACTGCGTTTTCACGGCATCTATGATTGTTCGTGAGAGCGTTGTTTTCACAAGAAAGTTGCTGGAACTACAAGTTATGCGGTTCCGAAAACATGCCAGGTAGCATCATAAAATATTTTTATTCTATCAATTTGTCTTTGCAGTTTTCTCTTTTTCTTTCAAAACGCGAATTTAGCCAGACAAGATGAGACAAAGAGAGAAATTCCTCATAATTATTGTATCCATATCCGACAACTTTAAACACATTTATTATATTTTAACTTGAACATTTCTAGTTTTAATATTATCTTTGTAAGAAGTTTTAGCTCTGCAACTTCATATTTGAGGGTAATTGAATTCTTAAGGGGGAGGGGGGGTGGGGGGGGGGGGGGGGGGGGGGGGGGGGAGGTGGGCGATTATTAACAAAATATGTGTGTTGTAAAATAATAATAACTCTTTGAGGCGGATTTCATTTTTTATGAATGTAATGAAATAAACGCAAAGTCAAAATCAAGATCGTATAGTGGTTAGTTTGAATTAAAAAGATGTTCAAAGTAGTACAGGTCAGATGGTACAGACAGTATTCTTTTTCATCTCCCAAAAGCGGCTCTGGGCCGTCTTTAAATACAATCTCATTTACATATTCATAACTCTCTTTATAGACCTAGCTTCATATAGGAGAGGTCAACATTGACCCCTCCCAAGACAGAACTATGACCAATATTAATAAGGAAACCATGGAGCATTTCCTATCTTTCAATACAATGTATTCATTAATGCAATGTAGTTTGAGCCGTAACGTTACATGTGGTTTGAACAACAATTAATGTGATCAAGTACATTGGTAGATGTATTTCAGGTACCAGCAATTGAAACGAAGTTTTGTATGCGAATTCCTTCATTGACAATAGTAATTAATGTAAACATCATTGAATCTTGTTACGTACATTCGTGTAAGGGCATTACCAGTATATCAACTATTATATAAAATATGTAAAACGTAGGACAGATATTATGTACGTTGTTCACAATATTCATATCAATCGCAAGTACACATTTATAACTTGTTCGTAAAAAAAACTAAAGACAGAATAGTTTACAGTCGCCTGAAAGAAATATGGATAATTCGCACGTTGCACGCTGCACTGTGATTAGTGTTTCGTTTTTGCATAATGGTTTGGTGTTCAATATCTCAAACAGCCGCTTGAAGTTCCATATGCAAATTAGATTATGACATCATTCGTCCAACCTACATACTTATCATGTTCAGAGTTACAGGTACGCATGCACGTTATCCTGTCATTTAGTACACTTCTGCAAGGCATTGCTGTGTTCAGTGTTTGACTATGTTTTACATAAAGCAAACAACATTCGCTTGTCTTTTTAAAACAATTTGCTTTTTATATATATTCAATAAACAAAAACAAGGCTAAAACTAATATAGACATATATTAGGGACCCATTTGTGTTAACGTAACTAAAATCTCTTGACATGTAGCATATCTTGCGTTGCATACTATATCAATTGAAAGCAATGCTATATGATAGTAATTATTGCTTTAGATAACCAAAGTTGATATTATTATGGTTCCGTTAACAGTGTATCGAAATATGCTGACATATCTAATTGATAGCAAGGTAACATTAGTTATGTTCATCTGTGTGCATCTATATCTTACAATTACTATTTGATTATGTATGTGTGCTATCAATAGACGTACACGGATACAATACTTTATCATTCCTTAAACATACGATCGTATCTACACATCGTTATATATCTCGCGTGATGAAATGTGATATACAATACAAACAATTAAAGAATCAGAATAACAATGAAAGTACTGTTATTTGGAGAATCTTAAAGAAAGACATATCTTATTATACACTCAATACCTTCAGGACAGTACTTCTTTTTTTTTTAACTCGCAGAATTTCAAATTACTAGTAAACAGGATTTTGACTATCTTTACAAAAAATGCGTATGCAGAATGTATAACCAGGTCGACCTACATGTATAAGTCATTCATAAAACCAAATCGGGATGATACATGTAATGTTACAAGTGTTTTTTCAGATGGTGACAAGATGTGTTTGCAGTTCTGCTTCATAAAGTCGTCTTTATTGTTTAAGGTCTAAGTGAAGGGGTGCACACCTTTCCGGTATTGTTTTTTATCATGCCGACTTGAGTTGTCTCTCTTTGACCATTATTCTGAAATGTTAAGCACGCGAGATTTTCGCCTTGGTCAACTAAATATATCTGCCGCTCCGCTGTTCGCCATGTTTTCTGCGTGAGTTAGAAGCACATGGAACCTTTTCGAGATAATTGAAGTATTCATGGATGTGCATAGGGTAATTATCATCTATCCTCGCTTGATTTGATTATCAATTGATAAATTGCAATAATGTTGCACTTGTCATCATTTTGTGTGACCCTTTAATGTTTAAGACGGTGGTTTGTTCTGTTGGGGGCAACATTCTTTGCGGGTGGAGTAAATCTGGATTGTATTTTCAATTTTAAAAAAATTTAGTTTACATATTTTTCTCTTATTCTTCACATGTAGCTGGGTAATAAGTAGTTGAGCGTCCTGCCCTTTATCGAGTTACAGATGGTTGAATTCAGCATTGTGTTGAGTCGTGTATGCATTCAGCGTGCATATATTGCTATTTGTTTTAGTTTTTGTTACAGTTTTCTATTTGAAATATGAGGAAAATAAAAGACTGTCATGGAACAGTACCATAACCTCACCTCTCTACATAATAATGTTAAAAATCAACGTGCTCGATGGATTAACGAAATACAACCTAAATCTGCAAAACGTGAGTTCCGCTGAGCCCATAGACAAAAGATTAACAAAATAACTTATTGATTTAGAAGAAGAATTTGACCGAAATGCGGAAACGGATAGCTGTGCACTTTTGGAAACTTAGTGAATAGAAAGACGAAAAGGAAACCACAGCCAACATTTGAAATTATTTTCAATGACAAACACTGTAAATCATACAGATATATTAATAGAGGCTTGGCAACATACTTCGAAGACCTTTACTCTTATAATGATAGTGATATCACGAAACGTGCTGAACGTATAATAAATACATTGAACGCACACAGTGACCGCGTCAATACACAGTGTTCTACTGTATACTTCACAGTGGAAGATGTTAAATCAGCTTTACAAACTAGTAAAACTAACAAAGCCTGTGGAAATGATGAAGTTTATTACGAAACGTTATGTATGGCGAAAATCGTTTAATATATGTGTTAACAAACTTATTCAACGCCAAGAGTGATTTTGAATACTGTCCGGCCTTTTTGAAAATGGGAGTTATAACTGCATTTCACAAGGGAGGTAATACAAAGAAATGTGATCCAAATTCATATCGAGCTATATCTCTCTGTTCAGTAATATTAAAGCTGTATGAACATATATTTTGAATAAAATAATTCTTGAACTCAAAATAAATAGTTTACAGGGGGATTCCTTCAGAAGAAATTTTCATTCATGGTCCGGAAATCAATTTATAGTGCAATTGAGAAGAATTCAAGTTTGTATACATGTTATTTAGATGTAAAACAAGCATTTGACTACGTAAACCATAAACTACTTTTTATGAAATTATTTTAAAATGGTATTGGAATAAAATCCATTAAACTTATTTAGAGTTTACTAACGCATATACATAGCTGTATGCGATCAAACGGTTTAAAATCGGACTTGTTCCCGATCAAGAAGCTCGCTAGAAAGGGCCAAATACTAACTGCAATAATGTACTTGAATTATATTAATAATGCGATGGATATTTTGGACACCAATGAAAACTGTATCAAGCTAAATGCTTCAATATATGTGGTTGTCCAACGGTTGCAGACGACATGGTGCTAATGTGATATACAACAAATGGCTAACAACAACTTATTGACATTTGCCATTATAATTCTTTACATGAATGGTTATTCTTACAATTCTTCGAAATGTAATTGTATATAACGATAAACTACGACAATACGAAACGTGAATGGCGCCTTG
This sequence comes from Serripes groenlandicus, assembly GCA_031761405.1. Lineage (NCBI taxonomy): Eukaryota > Metazoa > Mollusca > Bivalvia > Cardiida > Cardiidae > Serripes > Serripes groenlandicus. The sequence goes on from JASEVX010000025.1 coordinate 1,443,679, forward strand.
GAAGTAGTGACATTGATGAGGATAACAAACATATGTCCCTGATGATTATGTACAGGAATGTTGCTCTAAGACAAAATACTTCAGTTAAAATGACAGCTAAATGTATTAGTCGTGACTATATGCATCCACTCTCCATAAAAATAATTTACGAATCAGTTTTTGTGGCGATTGATTTGACAATCGCCACAATGTTAACAGAAACAACAACAACGAAAAATATTTACATAGTCGGTTTTGAACAATCGGTTGATATTTTTTTTCCTTACTGCAAACTAATTTACTCACATCCGTTATAGTTCCTTCATTGATGCAGAGACGTGATTAATAATAATTATGTCAGTGCTACTTTGGTACCGGATTGTTACTAATATTTGTGTTTTATCGAGACATTATCTACATAGAGTTAAAATATGTAAATATTATCTTCGCCATGATTGGGCAGATAATAAATATCATTGCGCGCAAATAACTCTGATGATACTCAAATCTGGAAATTCCAAAAGGTTCTATAAATAGCTCGCGAGACTGCATGGTTATATCAATATTATAAACGCTTTATTGTGTAGTTGTTTAAATATATGAAAGCGACTAGATGATAAGACTGGTTTAAAAAGGTTTAAAGGACACACGATGTCAGTGTGTACACACTTTATGTATACACGTCTGCACGTTCTAGAGTCAATTAGCAATCAATGCTGAAAGTGTAGCCTAATTTAGTTTTTAGATCGAGCATTATAATATATACCTATATTTTTATAAATTGAACAGTTTGGCAAATAGTGAAATTGTGCTTTTTATTCGCTATATACTGCTTGTTACTATGCAGGATTTTCCATACGATCGCCACTACAGTGCCATTGGCGCTTTGATTCTTCTAAGGCTCTTTACGGCAGTGAGTTGTGGAAGTGGTCTTACTGACACACAAATCAAGACCCTTGAACGTGCACATAAGCAGTGTATAAAGCATATTCACAATTCCTATTGTAATTGCAGTCGGCTGCTTAGGTTTGATTGTACTGGACTATTTTATAGACAAGAGAAAATTAGTGACACTCGGACAGTCGGGTAGATTAGACACAGCTAAGTGCATTAAAACATGTTTAACGTTCGAGTTGACTCGTTCGTGAAAAAGCCGGATAAAGCATTAGGTTGTACGCCTGACATTTTCTGCATTATGAGAAAATACGGTTTAACAGGAATACTATTAGAAAACCTAATTCGTATTTTCTAAGCAACACCTAATTGAAGAATATTGTCAACCGGTCTTTGACGCAAGTTATGGATAATTATATATATACAGCTCTTTAGAAAGCAATACTGCTTTATATAGCTTTAAATTGATCCACAGTGACTTCATACCAAGTAACTTATGGCAGTCCGGTAAGTTATATAGCAGTCAGGTGAACTCTTGCTTTATAGCGTTGCCTGCAGACAGATGTGTGTATTGCTATATATTTATTACTGTTTTGCTCCGATAAGGTAACGATACGTGAGGAATTGTCGATGAAGCTTTCATCTATACTAGGAGATGATAATTATAATACAATCATATGTATGAGCCCGCATGAGCACATTTATCTTAATGATACCACAGCACCTCTTTTATATTCTTAAATAATTAAATAAAAGATTGCGTGCATAATTATCTGATTTACAATTTGAATAGCAGATGAAACTGGATATATTAAACTGGTGAATGTAAGTATATGTGTTTGTTTATATGAACATAGTAGTTTGATATAGACACATGTCCGTATCAATTGTACAATTGCATAATTATTTACTTTGTTTAAATATAAGTATATATTTTGTATGTGTCCATATTCACAATCAAGCAATTTCAAACGAATGAAAGCTATTGTGCCCTATGTTGAATCTTATCCCGAAAATGTTTGCTATGTAGGGATTTCATCGCCTTTCCTTGACTTTCGTTTCGAAAGGATGCACAGCCAAACATTGCACCTAAGTGTGGGTATGTGTTATGTGCATATATGTACATAAAACTACGTGTGTATGTACGCATGTTTATTAATATTGCAGTTACAATTGCACACCATGAGAAAAACACTAATCCCAGCATTAGCTTACATTCTTTTATCAACGGACACACCCAATCATCCATGTATACGTGAAAAACACAAATCACATAGCATTAGCTTATATTTGTTTATCCACCGATTCACCCAATCATCCATATATATCACCATTGTATATGTTATGATATGAAATACGTTTTTTTGGTTTCAAGTTTCGTCATTTTTGTATAAACATCTATGTTTCTTGAATGTTGTATATGTATAGTTCCCTCCATATGTGGAAGCCATAACTAATTAGTTACTTTCTTACTTACTTATAATGTTCTATTAAACGCGGAGCAGGACCAAAAGTTTAATCAGGCCGGTGTTTATCTGTGTTAAATTCAACAAATAGAAAATGAACGTAAATGGGCGGTTTTCAAACAGAAAGAGCATTGGTATGTCGTAGATAAATATATTAACTTTGGTATTACACATTGTTGTTACTTTGTCCAGACACGTGCCCTTGGGCAAGGCACATTTTCTAGCCTAGTACTGGTTTGTTTACCCAGGGATCATGAATAATTAAATTTAATTGCGCACTAAATGACCTTAGCTCTCGATGCGCCATAAAACAATATACATTCATTGTCCAGACACATACATGCTATTTGCGGAAATGAAAGAAACAAGACTATTATATGAACACAGATTTCAAACATGGTGCCCTTTGTTTTCTCAAAGTATAAATAAAACAGTAGTCGCTTAGTGGAACTTGTTCAATCAATGCATCCATGGGCTTCTTAACAGTGTGAAATATGTCACAAATTACCGTAACCAATTACTAAATTTACAAACCTGTGTTTCTTCTAAAACGTGCTCTTCATTAATATAATCACTTGCAGTATCAAACTCCGGATTTGTGTGTGATAACAAACTATTTTCAGTTAGCCTACAAAAATAACATCAAAAATGAAATTGTTCATGAAAAGCGATATCACAATGTAATTTTGAAATGTAATTTTGAAAGATTCATAATTTCCAATGATTCTTAACCAAACATGAACATTTTCAAAACGACTATAGGTAAGAAAATAGAAAAAATGATTTATGTTAAATAGCTTGAAAAAAGCAATCATCCGGACAATTCGCCATTTACTGTATGTTACCGTCTTTGTGGTGAAGTAGATTGAGAACAGGGTTCGACAGATCAGGGTTCGATACCCGGTCTTATCATACAATAAACTGATGAATCTTTGTTGCGGTGGTAACATTACGAGTTTAGTACTGATGAATCTGTATCGGAATTACTGATAATTTACCCCTTAAACGTCGTATACTTAAAATTGAAACGGCGTAAGACATCAATCAATCAAACAGTCTACGAAATGCCAGTTGTAAAACGTAATGAATTGACTAAATTGGTGTTAGACACCTTCAAATATAATCTATAAGCGTTTAATGTATAAGTATACTGCTTTGCCAATCAATATAAGTATATAAATAAAAGCAAAATATCTTCCGTTAAAAGACACATACGGTTCAAACATGGTATCTTGAATCGTTTCATAAGTGCCGCTCGGAGTCGCTGTGTGTTCTGAAATGGAATAATGAAAGCAATGCTTAAGCAATAACAGCTACATGTACAATATGCTTTATGAAAACAAACTTTTGAAAATTAATATTGTACTAATTTTTGTGAAGTAAACAATGTTCCCGACATATTAATTATTCAATTTAGTATTTTCTGACGTGCAGCGTAATATTTTTATTGTATTTTTAGCTCGACTATTCGAAGAATATGAGAGCTATACTACTCACCCTGGCGTCGGCGTCGGCGTCGGCGTCGCTGTCGGCGTCGGCGTCCACGTCACACTTTGGTTAAGGTTTTGCATGCAAGTACTTAAATACTACATGTATTGCATTTAAACTTTCTACAACCCTACTAAACTATCACACCTATGTAGATTATTAAGTTAGATAACTCTATCTTGCATTTTATGCAAGTTATGGCCCTTTTTTACTTAGAAATTCTGGTTAAAGTTTTGCGTGCAACTAAATAAAGAGTCCATATCTCAGTATTTACTTGATGCATTGCATTGAAACTTAATACAACCCTACCCAAGCATCACACCTATGTAGATTATTAAGTTAGATAACTCTATCGTGCATTTTATGCAAGTTATGGCCCTTTTTTTACTTTGAAATTCTGGTGTAAGTTTTGCGTGCAACTAAATTAAGAGTCCATATCTCAGTATTTACTTGATGCATTGCATTGCAACTTTATACAACCATACCTAAGCATCACACCTATGTAGATTATCAAGTTAGATAACTCTATCCTGCATTTTATGCAAGTTATGGCCCTTTATTTACCTAGAAATTCTGGTTAAAGTTTTGCGTGCAACTAAATTAAGAGTCCATATCTCTGTATTTACCTGATGCATTCCATTGCAACTTTCTACAACTCTACCCAACTATCACACCTGTGTAGATTATTAAGTTAGATAACTCTATCCTGCATTTGATGCAAATTATGGCCCTTTTTTTACTTAGAAATTCTGGTTAAAGTTTTGCGTGCAACTAAATTAAGAGTCCATATCTCTGTATTTACCTGATGCATTCCATTGAAACTTTCTATAACCCTACCCAACTGTCACACCTGTGTAGATTATTAAGTCAGATAACTCTATCCTGCATTTTATGCAAGTTATGACCCTTTTTTTACTTAGAAATTCTGGTTAAAGTTTTGCGTGCAACTAAATTAAGAGTCCATATCTCAGTATTTACTTGATGCATTGCATTGAACCTTTATACAACCCTACCCAAGCATCACACCTGTGTAGATTATCAAGTTAGATAACTATCCTGCATTTTATGCAAGTTATGGCCCTTTTTTTACTTAGAAATTCTGGTTAAAGTTTTGTTTGCAACTAAATTAAGAGTCCATATCTCTGTATTTACCTGATGCATTGCATTGAAACTTTCTACAACCCTTAGACCCAACTATCACACCTGTGTAGATTATCAAGTTAGATAACTATATCCTGCATTTTATGCAAGTTATGGCCCTTTTTCTACTTAGAAATTCTGGTTAAAGTATTGCATGCGACTAAATTAAGAGTCCATATCTCAGTATTTACTAGATGCATTGCGTTGAAACTTTATACAACGCTACCCAATTATCACACTTATGTAGATTATCAAGTATGATAACTCTATCCTGCATTTTATGCAAGTTATGGCCCTTTTTTTACTTAGAAATTATGGTTAAAGTTTTGCATACAACTACATTAAGAGACCATCTCTTAGTAACTACGTGATGCATTGCATTGAAACTTTATACAACCCTTCCCAACCATCACACCTATGTAAACAATCAATTGTATATCTCTATCCAGTATATTTTGCAATTAATGACCATTTTTTTAACTAGAAATTTGGTTAAAGTTTTGCATGCAACTACATTAAGAGTCGATATCCTAGTATTTACTTCATGCATTGCTTTGAAACTTTATTCAACCCTATCCAACTATCACACCTATGTTGATTTTCAAGTTAAATAACTCTATCCTGCATTTTATTCAAGTTATGGCCCTTTTTGGACTTATAAATTCTGGTTAAAGTGTTGCATGCAACTACATTAAGAGACCATATCTTAGTAACTACTTCATGCATTGCATTTAACTTTAAACAGCCCTTCCCAATCATCACACCTATGTAAACAATCAAGTACAATAACTATCCAGCATTTTATGCAAGTTATGGCCCTTTTTGGACTTAGAAATTCTGGATTAAGTTTTGCATTTAGAGTGTAATCTCATTAACAACTTGAAGCATTGTATTGAAACTTTATACTACCTTTCCCAATTTCACAACTATAAACACAACCAATTAAGATAACTCTATCCTGCATATGGTGCAAATTGTTGCCGTTTTTTTACTTAGAAATTATGGTTAAAGGTTTGCGTGCAACTACATTAGGAGTCCATATCTTATTAACTACTTGATGCATTCCATTGCCTTCCTAACCATCACACCTATTACAATAATCAAGTTAAATAACTCTATCCTGCATATAATGCAAATTATCACCCTTTAAGATATTGTGGTTAATGTTTTGCATGCAACTACATTAGAGTCCATTATCTCAGTAACTTAAATAAGCGGTGGAATAGTCGAGCTCGCTGTCCTCCGACAGCTCTTGTTTAAAGTACATATTTGAAAAGTTTACCTTTTAAGTTGTTCGGTTAATTCCAAGTAATTTATCCCTTTAAATGAGAGTGATTTAATACATGAACTACAAAACCGAGGACACATTGATGCATTTGAACAGTTTTAAAATCGTGATTCAAATGGTCTATTTTGGTTGTTCATCGATCAAGTTTAGTTTTAAACTATGACATAATCGTGTTAGCTAAGGTATTGTTATCTGTGAATATTGTTAAGCGCAAGGTCCACACGGTACCTGTTTTACTGCGATTAAATTTGTCAACATGTGCTGTATCCATACCTTTATTTGTCTGCTCTTTCGTTACCTCCCACCTTTCCAAAGTAAAGTAAAATGTGACAATGCAAGCAACAACTGTGAATATAAACATCAGAAAAGATGACCAGGTACATGATTCATTCCCTGAAATATGAAAGCAGATAGATAAAAAGGCTGTTTCGCCTTACATGAAAACATCATAGTTTTAAACGAATACACAAAGTTCAAACTTAAAGTTTGACGTGTGTCGAATCTATAATACTTGAAATTACCTTTCACTTTGGCATAATTTCATGCAATCAACTTTTATGAATTTATTTTCTGTTTTAGTTTGTACAATTAAAAGACACATTTAAAAAGCACATGCTAAAGGATTGTTATACTACAATACTGTAGATCGTTATAGAACAACATAACGAATGGCTTTCCTGGCTCGTCCATGTTAATTATAATAGTGCATGGGTGCCAACATAGCAATCACTAAACACAATTTTTTTAGAAATGTATTTCATCCTCACTATCAGTAAGATATTTCATATGATGTCATTCTGTTTTATATAAATGATTCAATAACGCTAACACATTTGGTTTAAATATGTCATTATATACTGTATGTCCCACATGTTATACGGATTTTAACACGAAGGTACTTTTTCAGATATCCATTGTTTGGCTAGATTTCTAAGTTTTAGCTCACAATCTATATATGCTCAGATGAACTAAATACAGTAGGACCATATTATTCGGTTGAAATATGTTTGACAACAAAATCACATGTGTATGAGATATACATGTCATTTCTAGCTAAAGAAAACATTCGACCCTTGTTTCAATGTTCGAATTTAGATCTCACATTGTATCTTTATTATTATTATTATTATTATTATTAGTCGCCGGGCAGAAGCCCGCGACTTCTATTTTTAATAGCTTTTCTGAAATCACATGGGAGGGCGGCTTATTATTAGAAAGAAACAAATCTAGATGATTTGAACATATTACAATTGTGGTTGTTTACGAACACTAATAAATGACACATCTACAATGAAATAAATATTCCGATTTTTTAATGTTTGCAGTTTTTTTTATTTCACTCGCATTTAAGTTTTTTGTGTTATTTACGAAGACAAAAGTGGTCCCTTCAAGACGTGAACCAACACCCCCTAATGCAGACTCTTATGTGTCATCATTGAGGTCAATTTCGGATTCTCCTTTTAATAGCAATTTTAACTTACTAAATGTTGTTTTCATGTTCAAAGAGATGTCTTGATTTGTGTAGAATTCATTTAATAATGTTAATCCATGAATATCTAAAGTAGGAACTGTTTCTAAGCTAAATATAGATCCTATTCTGTTGTGTAGTTTCGTGACCTTTAACATCGATTTTCGCGCATGCGCATTTCGATATGAAAAAGCGAGTGATATTATTTTATTTTAGACAAGTACAAGACGAATGTTTGACGCAAAGCGTCAAAGAGAAGCCGCAATATTTCGTTGTACATGTAGAAATAAGAAAAAAAGAACATTTTTAAATCCACAAACAATAGAACAATTTAAACTGTAGACGGTAATGCTGATATATTTCTCCTTTTGAAGACTTTTGTTTACTTCAAATTACCTCCCTTTAAAGCAATACCAGGATATTTACCTTGTGATTCGAATAAGATTGACAAACATTGAAATTATATGAATGAATACTATTATTTAAATAAGTAACAACAGCAAAATTAAATTTAAACCAAGATAAATGTGTACACATTTCGTTATTTTTTTATAGATACCCTAATGTATAGGTATGAATATAACATTTATAAGCAAATGTTTTCATTTCAACGTTCATAATGTTTGAATAGACTAAGGAAAGTCAAGAATACATAAATAAATCAATGCAGTCTTTTCCGGCGACATTGATGCCTTGCATCAACTTTCTCTTGTTATAATTATTATATTAAGTCTTATATTTATTATCATAATAATTATTATCATAATAATTATTATTAGTAGTATCTGTATCATTATGAATTGCTTTTTATAATGCAAACATGTTTCGACTTCTCTTCTGCAGCATATGCGTGTCGAACACAATGTTGAACAAGCATGCTGGACCCTTTGCATGTACAATGACCTACGTCGAATTTGGGTTCTAGATATTCTAATTTGCGAATTTCGAATTGAATGTCTTATGTATAACTGAGCAATTAGACTTTTTTTTTTTAAATGTCTAACGTCTAATGCTCTGCCAACTCCACACATTTCTCATTTGAACTTCAAGTGTGAAGTAGTACTTTTGCAATTCAAGGAAGGTCAACAGCGTGTTGTACATTATGCCAGAGACATGCTACAACACGCCCACATGTTCGTTTTTTGTAAAAATAATATAGAATGTAGCTATTCTGCCAATAATCTTTTAGCGCAGTCTTATTTCAAGTCAATTAAATTTACTAAGAACTTGCTTGGTGATTATAGCGACCTCATATTGAGAGGATATCAGTATCTGACTACCTGTGGATGCAATACGAATTCACAATTGACAGTAGATAATACACTCATGCTAATCAGTGTTGTTAAGATAGTACAAATGTCACTGGGTTTATCATTGGAGATGATATGACACATTTGATATACAAATGACGCATTTCTCAAGTGAATGTTTCGGCACACGTAATGATAAGATGTTGATCTACTTTCTCATCCAATGAGATCGCTGTACTTAATAGTCATTTTCATTACACGTAGTTTAGTTTAAACATATTTTATTACTAAAATAATATGTAATATTTACAAACATACATATTTATACATAGTTTAACAATTATATAAAGGATGAAGGGAAATTTAAATTACACATTCTAAAGATCTTCTATATTACAATAAATGTATATGTTTCAGCCTTTTGTTTTATTTATGAAGACATTCATTCCGTTCCTGTTTTAAAATGTTTTTGACAATTACACGAAAAGGCACATAATGATTAATTAGTGAAGAATTAAAAGAAGAAAATACAAACAAAAATGAAACACACAATTATTTACAAATAGAAACAAAAACAGGAAACAATGTTTGGAAAATTACAGTAATCGCTATCAATTGATATAGAATACTTTAATGTTAATGAAAACAGACGAAAAATGAACATAAATTGATTGTATGTCAGCTAGAATTCTAAGGACGGGTAGAGTCTATTCTTTATCTCAGGACCTGCAGATTAAGCCACCTAATAATACATATATTAAAATAATTGTTTCTTTAATAAATGTTTGCAATTTTATAGAGATGTTCTAATTTTCGTGGTAATTAAGGTTTTGTGGTCCATATAATAATAAATTAACACCTAGCGGTTGATACCTGTGAAGTTTTCGAAACAATTTTAATCTGTGTTGATTATATTTATTACATATGAAGAAAACATGCTCCACATCTACAATATAATTTACAAAACAACAAATATCACTGTTTGGTAGACGGTTAGAGTTTACATGTGATTTAAGGTCACTACAGTTGTTGCGGAGTCTAGCGTGAATTATTGAAAATTTGCGTTCACCAATATAATAATATTTTGGAACAGTTGATACGAGAAACAGTTGGAGGAGTCTGGACTTAAACATAGGAAGAGATTGTAAAGTCTTCAATTCGAAAGGCATGTTATTCCATAGTGATACAGAAGATGGTATGAATGAGTATTTTGGCTAAATTTTTTGTAAGACCATAAATAAATAAATAGATATTTGCGTCTGTCATTTAATGTTAACCATCCTATTTCATTATGCATTTTCACCAGCGAAGAAGATCGTGTTAAACCCGTTACTATCGGATTTGTTCAAGAGAGTCTTTTGCCGCTCTAGTACAGTTGTCCCGAACTACAGATGCATATTCAAGAATTGGTCGCAAGAAGGATATCTATATTTTAATCAAACAATCGCGGCCAGTCTTAAACTTAACCGCTCTCATCATGCCATGGACGTTGTACGCCGAGCTTGTTATCTGATTTATATGATCCCACCATTGCTAGAAAAAGTCAGGCCAAGATGTTTATGTATTTCGAAAAACTAAATTGAAATATCATTAAAAAACAAATAAGGCTTAGGAGTAATTTTATTTGAAAACATCAGAGCGTCCGACTCGGGTGCGGGAGGTCGCAGGTTCGATCCCCGGTCGGTTCAAACCAAAAACTTTAAAAATGGTAGTAATGGCTGCCCTCCTTGACGCTCACGGTTGTGGTGTTAGCAATACGACTGACTGGCTGGTGTCAGGATAAATATACCAGTAGTATTGTAGCTTACCCAGGAAATGCCGTGATATAACTGAACTAGTGTTGAAAGCGGCGTAAAACACCAAACAATTTCACGTAGAGGATTTACCTGTTTATGTACAAAAAAAAGGCAGAAAGGTCACTACGTAAGTAGATGCTAGTCTAACGGGAATCAGGAATAGATACAGCCTTGGTGCAGAAGCCGGTTTTTAAAGCGTTGTTGGTAGAGTGACTGGCTTTTTTAATGCATCGCGGTTAGTTGATAACACCATCAACATCCCCGGATCCCGCTAGTTTTCAGGGCCATCAAGGGTCTCTTATTTTCATAATGCAGACACAAGGTATATTCCCGCATCAAGCGGTCCGTCGTTTCAAAAGATTCTCGATTCGGAGAGAATTTAGTTTCACACTATATTTTCTTTCAGTGTCCAGTTTTATTGACAGTTTTTTCTGCACGTCGCTCCTTTACACTCTGGTTTGCAGGAATAGCGTTACCACTGGTGTACTGGTGTCAATATAATCTTTCCAGCAGTAATTGTGTAACCTTTTCCTTAGTTAAGTTTAATCGAATTTAGTTGAGATGAACAAAGCAGATTATCTTACCAATCTCATCTGACAATGGTCCTGGATTCGGTTCAATGCCGGCTATAAGTAGCCTAATCATTATGATGGTCAATACACTCTTCAAACACAGCGTTACATTTGTTTGCATCAGACAAACATCAAAAGCGCTTCCGGATCCGATAGAAAAAGACCCAATTCTGGATCTGTAAGTCTGTATGTCAACAGCCATTGTGAAAATATATTCAAAAATCGTTTCGAATTTGAGAAATCTTCTTTTAACCGTCCTTCTTCCTTCTTAACTGTTTTTATCAGCGAACGTACCACGTGTTTACCTTTATAATGCGGGGGTTATCATACATATATATACTCCTGTACATGTACATGTAAGAAGTTATATAGACAAATTGTGCAAGATTGCCCCCTGAACGCGAATGGGAAATATTATGTAAAGGGTTTGGGTCTTTGTTGAGAATTAATGAAGGAGTAAACAAGAAACTAATTAGTGTAACTACTAGAATACCTGACAATGTCCAGTTGAAGGCAGAAAACAAACAAAAACATATGTTGTAAGCTAGTGGAGCGCGACGGTGTTTAAATGCAGAATATACAACTGTTATTTATGTAAAACAATGCCATGATTTATCATTAATATTTTTACAAATAGTTGCTCATTTTTTGAGAAAGCATACAGAACCGTTTACTTTATAAGTCGTTAGCACATGTTTACGTTTTAACCCTTAACAAACTACAACCATCATTCATTGAAATAAAGTCTTACACTTTAATTGAATAGTATTTGCTACATATTCGTAATTGCGTATCGAACAATGTAAACCAAGATTATACTGCACGAATATGTGGGCTGATCTTGGTTGAACTACATTGTTTGCAAATTGTATGCGATATGCAGTCGTGTATGACGACATTCTTCAAGGTTGTTTAAGGTCGTGTTCATATATATACACTCGATAAAACATTCATCCAATTTTGTATAACGCAATAACACCCATGTCATCATTTCAGTTTACCTGCTAACTGATAATATGTTAACCCTTTTCCACATAAGGGTTAAACGCCTTTTTAATTCTATCTCATGATGTTGCATTGTTTATAACAATCCCCAATACGGATACAAAACCAGTTAATAATTAGATGTATAATTGTGTGAGAACATGGAAATTGGCATTACTTATCGAACACCATTAATTCGTATTTATGAAACGAAATTGCGCCCTGATTATGTGCAAGTTTGCACGTGTCACTTACGATAGCCTTATAGTGTCATTTGTTCACATATTCGTTCCATGTACATGGGGTACTTTACACATTTCGATCACAGCTTTCTTGGATGTCAAAGAGCAGTCGGGAATCTCGGAAAATGTAAAGGAGACACTACAAAATTGCTGCAACAACTGGATGCTATTCAATTGGTTTATAAAAATCAAAAGGTAAAAACAAAAAAGGATGGGGTATTGGTCATGTCTTTTGACAAATCAAAAATTCAGTTCATGAAATTTGATACAGGGTTACTTAAGGAACATCCCAGTGACATTGTATCAACAGAAATTGTTTGAAGTTTGTTTTCTTTATATTCTTTTATTCATGCCACATTGCCAACATATCAAAGAAGACATTGAGAGGATGCTAATTGTTAAGTTTCGTCGCAATTGGCTAGGTTTATGTTGTATGCGGTAAAGGCCTGAAGAGTTATCACAAGACAGCATAGCCGTTTTATTGATTGTTTGAGTGGGGGTTTTAGGCCGCTTTCAACATTATTTCAGTTATTTGATGGCGACAGTTCACTTATTCATGATCCCTGGGTAAACAAACCCGTACTAGGTTAGAAAATGTGCCTTGCCCAAGGGCACTCCGCCATGACCGTAGTGCCGCCGCGACTGGGAATCGAACCCGGGACATCCGGTTTCAAATCCCCAACGCTAACCACTCGACCACAGCATAGCCGTTTTAAAAACATTGTGGTAAAGGAGACAATATTCATAATAAGCGCTTTCTCGTTTTGTCACAATGTTTTCAACTTCATTCAAAAAGTGTTCATTTATACAGATTTCTTTATTTTTACTAAATCTTTTCAAATTCATCTGCTGCAGATTTGTTGTAATAATTATAGATGAAACCCCAACCCTTTCCCACACACAACACATAGCAGAAAACGTAGAAAACATCTGTAGAAAAATATGAAAATTCTTGTTATATAAAAAATAATTTTAGAATAGAGTTGAAAACACTGTGGCAAAAAGGATAACATACTTGTTTTGCGCAATTTCTCCTGTTGCCACAATGTTTTACCAAAGAATGTTGGTCGCAGAACCGTCTGAAAACGTCTGTATGTGGGAAAGGGTAAAGCACATAATCTAATCGTCTTGCTTACCCCGACATCCGCAATGGTAGGCTGACAACATTATATCTCCTGGGACACACAGTCTCATTAACCTTTCCCCACATATATCAAATCAGCAACAGATGACTTTGAAAAGATCTTGGCAAAAATAGCAAAATTCTCTATCTATTAAGTATACTAATTGAATAGAGTTGAACAGTTTGTCGCAAAAGAAGAAATTGCTCGGTTTTAGCACACTAAATCCTCCCAAAAAGACAAAATGACTGTCCAATATCATTCATATGTTTGCATCGGTCACAATATATCCCCCCAAAATGGCTGTACTATATCATTGATATGTGAGCATCAGTCACAATATATCCTCCAAAAAGGACAACATGACTCTACTATATCATTGATATGAGTTCATCGGTCACAATATATCCTCCCAAAAGGACAAACTGGCTGTACTATATCATTGATATGTGTGCATCGGTCACAATATATCCTCCCAAAAGGACAAACAGACTGTTCTATATCATTGATATGTGTGCATCAGTCACAATATATCCTCCCAAAAGGAAAAAACGACTGTACTATATCATTGATATGTGTACATCGGTCACAATATATCCACTCAACAGGACAAAATGACTATACTATATCATTGATATGTTGTATCGGTCACAATATATCCTCCCAAAAGGACGAAATGACTGTACTATATCATTTATATGTGTGCTTAGGTCCCAATATATCCTCCTAAAATGAATGTACTAAATCATTGATATGTGTGCATCGGTCCCCATATATCCTCCAAAAAGAACTAAATGGCTTTACTCTACTTGTGATATGTGTGCATCGGTCACAATATATCCTCCCAAAAAGACAAAATTACTGTACTATATCATTGATATGACTGCATCAGTCACAATAAATGCTCCCAAAAGGACTAAAAGACTGTACTATATCATTGATATGTGTGCATCAGTCACAATATTTTCTCACAAAAGGACACAATGGCTGTACTATATCATTGATATGACTGCATCAGTCACAATATATAATCCCAAAAGGACAAAATGACTGTACTATATCATTGATATGTATGCATCGGTCACAATATATTCTCACAAAAGGTCAAAATGGCTGTACTATATCATTGATATGACTGCATCAGTCACAATGTATCCTCCCAAAAGGACAAACTGACTGTACTATATCATTGATATGTTTGCATCGGTCACAATATATCCTCCCAAAATGGCTGTACTATATCATTGATATGTGTACATCGGTCACAATATATCCTCCCAAAAGGACAAAATGACTGTACTATATCATTGATATGTGTGCATCGGTCACAATATATCCTCCCAAAATGGCTGTACTATATCATTGATATGTGTGCATCGGTCACAATATACCCTCCCAAAATGGTTTTACTATATCATTGATATGTGTGCATCAGTCACAATATATTCTCCCAAAAAGGACAAAAAGACTGTACTATATCATTGATATGTGTACATCAGTCACAATATATCCTACAAAAAGGACAAAATGGCTGTACTATATCATTGATATGTGAGCATCAATTACAATATATCCTCCATAAAGGGACAAACTGACTGTACATTATCATTGATATGTGTGCATCAGTCACAATATATTCTCCCAAAAAGGACAAAAAGACTGTACTATATCATTGATATGTGTACATCGGTCACAATATATCCTACAAAAAGGACAAAATGGCTGTACTACATGTATATCATTGATATGTGAGCATCAATTACAATATATCCTCCATAAAGGGTCAACTTACTGTACATTATCATTGATATGTGTACGTCGGTTACAATACATCCTCCATAGAAGACAAAACGGCTGTTCTATATCTTTGATATGTGTGCATCAGTCACAATATATCCTCTCAAAAAGGAGAACATGACTGTACTATATCATTGATATGTGTGCATCAGTCACAATATATCCTCACAAAAAGGACAAAAAGACTGTACTACATCATTGATATGTATACATCGGTCACAATATATCCTCCAAAAAGGACAACATGGCTGTACTATCATTGGTATGGGTACATCGGTCACAATATCTCTTCCAAAGAGAACAAAATTGCTGTTCTATATATTTGATATGTGTGCATCAGTCACAATATATCCTCCCATAAGGACAAACTGACTGTACTGTATCATTGATATGTGTGCATCGGTCACAATATATCCTTCCAAAAGGACATAATGATTGTATTATATCATTGATATGTGTACATCGGTCTCACTATATGCTCACAAGTAGACAAAATGACTGTACTATATCATTGATAAGTGTGCATTTGTCACAATTTATCCTTCCGAAAGGACGACATGACTGTACTATATCATTGATATGTGCGCATCGGTCACAATATATCCTCCCAAAATGACTGTCCTATAACATTGATATGTGTGCATGAGTCACAATATATCCTCCCAAAGGGACAAAATGACTGTACTATATATCATTGATATGTGTGCATCTTTCCAAAAGGACAACATGATTGTACTATATCATTGATATGTGTACATCGGTCACAATATATCCTTCTAAAAGGACACAATGATTGTACTATATCATTGATATGTGTACATCGGTCACACTATATCCTCCCAAATAGACAAAATGACTGTACTATATCATTGATAAGTGTGCATCGGTCATAATACAAACTCCCAAAAGGACGAAATGACTGTACTATATCATTGATATGTGTGCATCAGTCGCAATATATCCTCCTTAAAAGGACAACAGGATTATCCTATATCATTGATATGTGTGCATTGGTCACAATATATCCTTCCAAAAGGGACAAAATTGCTGTACTATATCATTGATATGTGTGCATTGGGCACAATATATCCTCCCAAAATGACTGTACTATATCATTGATATGTGTGCATCAGTCACAATATATGAAAATTATATTGAAAATCTCTGTTATTGGAATTATATTTTTTGAATAGATTTGAAAACCTTTCTGAAAAACGAGAAAATGTGCTCACTATGAGCAATTTCTCCTTTTGACAGAATACTTTCAAAATTCGTCTGATGCGGAGGTGTCAGAAAGGATTGATACAGATGATTTGACAACACTGCAGCATTCAACATTTTACAAACATTTAACACTTTCCCACATACGTCAGATCTATCGCAGACTATATAAAACATATAGGAAACACATATGAAACATGTATGTTTGCATCAGTCACAATATATGAAAATTATATAGAAAATCTCTGTTACTGGAATTATATTTTTTGAATAGATTTGAAAACCTTTCTGAAAAACGAGAAAATGTGCTCACTGTGAGCAATTTCTCCTTTTGACAGAATACTTTCAAAATTCGTCTAATGCGGAGGTGTCAGAAAGCGTCTATAGGTGGTAAATGGTTAAAGACAATATTTTATTTTTCTACACTGGTCAAAACTAAACTATCTCCTGTACATAATTTTCTTTTTATAACTTAGGTAATCTTGTTTTTTTGAAACACATATGCACAAACTAATCTTCATAGAAGTTCCTTTATGGATTTGTTTCTAATAAATTAGTTAACATTTCCAACCTGCATACGCATTCTGACATGCATCAAGCAGACAACTTTTTAAATCATTATGATAACATGCAAAAGTGCTCACTGCCCAGTCCTCTTTGTCTTCGCAAACCATTTAACGATGTGTAGTTCAAAACGTTTACATATTGTATTCGAGGAACGTCATCGGAAGGCACAAGGAGAATGAAGTGTGCTTAGCAAAGAAAATAGGCATGCCAAGGTACCAATTCTGCTTAATTTTAGATTAGTGTGTAAGTCTTCAAAAATAAACATTTTTTCTGTATCCGCTTTCCAAAAGGAAACCGTTACTCGTTCTTAAAACGTATAATATATGTGGCGAGGTTAAAACCTTGCACAAGGGAGACAATTCACGTTATCAAAAGTAACTGAAATACGGATTGATAAAGTGCTGTCCCCTTGCATCAATATTCATAGTCATATAGTCCTGTATTGACATACGCTTTTAAGAAACTAAATTTGGTAAGTAATCCTTGTGCCTGATAATGGTTAAACCACTGCGGTTAATCTATATCGGCATAGGTGGTCTTTATGCTGTTTTATGCCACTTTCAAAAGGATCTAAGTTTTATCCCGATGTTGCCAGTGCAGAAGAAGACATACCCTGTCAACGGACGTGTGATGCTATCTATGTACATGTACACAACGTTTACAACACGCCAAGGAGCAGATATACTGCTAGCGTTTTTTAAAGTTTTGTTTTATGATAATTCATTTATGATGTGAACTATCTAACAATCGCACTGAAACTGTTTGACATCATGCAAATGTAAGTCATTTTATAATAAGATACATATATGTACAAATAGCCCAACCCAATTTACTAACATGTTTAACCCTTCGCTGCCGATTGTTTTATCCTTTCCCATATACTGACGCTTTCTGATGATGCCTCTGCAATAAACGACTTTTGAAATCATTGCGACAAAAATGTTCACTAAGTATACCTTAATTTATACACATCTGTATTATTGCCTAGATGTTTTCAAAGTCGTCTCCTGCAGATTTATTCTAAGTGGGAAAGGGTAAAAGTATATTTGTCTAGGTTTTCATTTGAAAGAGTCCAAAGCCAATTCCCTAAATATCAAGATAAAAATGTTGAGTTGGGTAATCAATAGTATATAGTCTGCGCATTCTTGTCTATACTGATGACACATGGTAGATCGGCCCGGCCGGGTCTCACTAAAATAGGTTGTGGCGATCAAAGGGTTAACAAATACGATGAGCTCATTCATGTTTGTTTCAATACACGAGCATTGGGCCTCGGCACCCGAACAGCGACTTTCGTTTTCAGCTCGACTATTAGAATTTCTGAGTAAGTAAGAAAACCAACATTGTGGACTTGGCGTGAAGTACATATACGGATATATACTTTTCGCCTCCTTTGGATTTTCTGTTTCAGGAATCATTACTCTATACCTTTATCCCCCGAGACGGAATGTGTCGGCCCGGATCAGTCTGCGCGGACTGCGCATGCTGATCTGGGTCTATACATTACGCATAGGCCACACTGTTGGTTTTCTCGCGGGACGGCTCATATGGTACTTGGCGTTACACCTTTGTTAAGATTTTGGAAGCGAGTACATACATTACACCTAGCTCAGTCACTACTTGACTACTACCGAGCACCGGTAGCTCAGTCGGTAGAGACGCGGGCTGTTAATCAATGGGTTGTGAGTTTGAATCCCGGCTCGGCCAACTTTCTTTACGATGATTGACAAAAGTCAATGCGACATGCGTCATTCGTCTCCCACCAATGGGCTAAGTCTATGTTGAAAAGCAGCCAGTTGCTTGGGAAGTTTGTTGTATGGAGTACTGGTGTGAGAAAACCAGGAAATGCATGAGTAGGTGAACTGGTCGCCGTGATATAACTGAGAAATTGTTAAAAACGGCGTTAAACCCCAATCAATCAATCACTACTTGATGCATTGCATTGAAACGTTTTGCAATCCTTCCCAACCATCACAATTACATGTATGCTACTAATCAAGTAAGATAACCTTTTCTTGCTTATAACGCCAATTATGACCCTTTTACCTGGCTACCGTCTTTTTTATTATCACAGTGTTACCTATATGTTTCACACACAACTTTGCAACCCTTAAACAAATAAGCGGTCAGCTCTTGTTTAATTACTGGCAGTACTTATTTTAAAGATTACATACTTGCATTATCGGGTTTTGGCAATAATCGTATTCGAGAAACCATTATCAATCTCATTTAGATTGCGTTCCGACGAAAGCGGTTCTGCATTATAGCTACTTGAAACCAGCGGAGGTTTTATTTTCATGTGACCTGTCCCCAAATACGATATTGTTGAATCTTGATGGCAATCAATACGCATTGTGTATCCCTTCTATAGTTCAATATCGAATCGTTGAGTGAACAAACTGGTGCAGATAAAGAGCGTCGGATTCTCGTTTAAAAGGTTCAGGGTTCGAATCCCGGGATAATGCGATTCTGCATTTAGGCCATTACCACACATTTGTTCACATACTGATCAGTCTCCGTGAAGCAGACATCGAGCGTGATTGACACAGACTGAAAGCGAGTTTGGAAATCGTTGTTAGTTTAAACTTAAACCATGAAACCGACCAGACCATAAGAAGTTAATATGAGCCGTTCCACGAGAAAAAACAACAATATGGACTCTGCGTAATGTATCGACCCAGATCAGCCTGCGCAGTCCGCGCAGACTGATCCGGGCCGACACATTCCGTCTCAGGGGGCTAGAGGTATAGTGTAACGAGTCCAAAAACAGAAAATCCACAGGAGGCGTAAAGTATCTGTTCGGGTTAGCCTGCGCAGCATGCTTAGGCGGATCCTTGTCGATACTTTACGCAGTCCAGAATGTTGGTTTTGTCGTGGTCCAGCAAAAACCTAAATTGGTTAATGCCCTCACGCATTCTGATCGGAACCTTTCATGAACGGCAATGTATTATCATCCGATAAACATAGTATATGCAAAATACATGTAATCTAGAAATCCTCGACATTTCGAAAGTAATGAGAACCGCTTACCATAGCTTGCCTTAGCTTACCATAGCTTATATCAGTGTCTAGACACGCTACAAACCATTTGATTCACTCGAGACATAAACGTTCTTTCATTAAAGATCTGTATATGTCCCATCAAAGTCCCATTTCTCTTACTCTTTAATATATTTTATTATAAATCCATCATACATATGAGTTGTACACAACGCGCAAGCTTCCTTTAGTCACCGGAGTGAACTACGAGTTGGATTTCACTGAAGCTACGTAAAACGAACTTCGTGCGTAATGTGTGTTTGCATGGAGACATACTGCATTGTTCAGTAATATCTCGGCGTTTCCTGTGTAAGTTACGAGTACTACTGGGAAATTTACCTTGACCCCATCGATTAAGTCGTAATGCTTATCCACAAAGCCTGAGCGGCAAGGGGGGAAAGCCATTTCTCTTTTTGTTATCAGTCTTTGGAATGACCCGGCCGGGGATCGAACCCGAGAACCTCCCATAAACGAGGTGGACGCTCTACCACTACAACACCGAGGTGGTTCGTGCGTTAATTACCGCATCGACTACTGTTTGTTAATTGACGCATTTAAATTTCTTATTAAATCAAGTTGGAATCATTCGTGTAAATGGATATTCGTAGTATGTGTCGACCTAGAAGTTACAATAGCTCAGTCGATAACAAACATGGTTCGGCCATTCCTTCCTTTCCGACAATTGTCATTGTGATTAGCGTCAATTGTCTTCCACTAATGACTAATGAGATAAGAAAAATTGTTTATGTTGGAAGGAAGTCTTTAGGCGGAAAAAATGATGTTTGACAAACTTGTACCTAGTTAAGCCAGGAAACTCCACCATGACCATACCCGGAAAGAAGTGTGTGTGATAAACTTGTACCAGGAAAAGCCAGGCCCCCATGGTCAATGTTTCTTGTCACCATTAACAAATGCATTATTGTTCATAAAGACGTTAAACTCAATTCAAACAAGTCCACTGCACCTTGACCATACCCGGAAGAATTTTGTATGACAAGCTTGTACCAGGAAAAGCCAGGCACCAAATGGTCAATGTTACTTGTCACCATTAACAACAGTGTTAATATTCACAAAGACGTTAAAGTCAATTCAAACAAGTCCACTCCACCATGACCATACCCGGAAGAATTATGTGTGAAAAGCTTGTACCAGGAAAAGCCATGCACCCCATGGTCAATGTTACTTGTCACCATTAACAAAGGTGTTATTGCTC
Organism: Serripes groenlandicus; assembly: GCA_031761405.1. Lineage (NCBI taxonomy): Eukaryota > Metazoa > Mollusca > Bivalvia > Cardiida > Cardiidae > Serripes > Serripes groenlandicus. The sequence continues at coordinate 1,465,204 of JASEVX010000025.1, forward strand.
ACAAGGACGTTAAACTCAATTCAATGAACTGGCGATCCTAGAGTCTGTATTCGAATGTGGTGAAATTTCATGGGTACATATTGTACTCAACTGGCTTTGAGGAGAACAATTCCTCGAAGACGAACTCGTAAATATGTACATCGACACACAGTACCCTTTACATAGTTCCCACAACTACAATAGTTATCTCCCTTGTCGGCCATTTTGATAGGCAAAGATGATAAACATTAATAGAGTATATTTAAAATAAATGTGATACTTTGGAAAACACGAAGGAATTTGAGTTCGACAACCTTATTTCGTTGATGCCTTTGTATGATCTGATTATATCGACTTCTTGTTTTAATTATTTTTGCACATGTAATTATTTTATTTGATTAAATTTGATATTTCTCTATTCAATATATAGTAAATTTGGCAGTCAAAATGGTCGCCAGAGGAGGTAAATAGTGTAGTTCTTGGTCCTATGTATTATATATAGTCTGAAAAATAAGACAACGATTAGAGGCTGATCTTTCAAAGTTTTGGATTGGACGAGCTTTTAACCAATCTATTTTAACGCTAGGCTACAGGTAACGGTTGTTGTTTAGAAAATGTCGAACTTAAATGAAGCATTTGTGCTGCAGTTGAAAAGTAGAGCTTGGTATATAAACATACAATTACCGTGGTTAGAAGACCATATTATAAGTGGATGAAACCTGTGTAGTTTTCTTGTACCAAGGTCGCTTTAATTAGAAATATGTTCGCAGTATTAAACATCCCCTGCAATTAGTCTGGAGTTCCTTTCTCTTTCACCATGATATCGGTTTGTAATATCAGAACGCAGGGAATCTGACTACCATCAAAATCTCAAAATAAATGTTGATCTCAACTTCGTATGCGCTTCTCACATCTCGTCTGAAACCTCGGAAAATCATAAGGGGAAGTAATCAATCTTCTTATTGCATATGAACAGCGTGCAGCGATTTCGGGTCTTATTGACTCTCCGTAACATAATGACATAAAGGTACAACGTCGTTGAACAAATGGGGGCTACGATTCTATCATTTTTGTTGAAATATTCATGGATGACTTAATTACCAGTAAATGGACAGTGAAGGCTCAAGTGAGACTTAGCGGGTGCAAAGACCCGTCTGAGTCTGCCTTGTAAGCATGTGGATTAAGACCCCTAATCGCTAGACGCAGCTCATATGAGCCGTTCCACGAGAAAACCAACAGTATGGACTCTCCGTAATACATCGAATCAGATCAGCATATGTAGTCCACGCAGGCTAATCCGACCCGATACATTCCGTCTTAGGGGGGAAGAGGTATAGAGTAATAATTCCTGAAACAGAAAATCCATATGAGGCCAAAAGTGTCTGCCCGGATGAGCCAGCGCAGCATGCTTAGGCTGATCCATGTCGATACTTTACGCAGAGTCCATTATTTGTTTTTTAACTTGTGGAACGGCTCATATGTATTTAGTGTTTCTCCTCGTTTCTGGATTCGCATCAAAAGCGATACAATGGCAAACACTTATACATTCAGACTGCCGCTAAACATTTGTCTTTGTTACCCTATCTTATCTCTTGTTTTAATTTAGTTTGCGGAATGCGTCGGTAGAATGCTAAACAATGATACACACTTATACATTCAGAATACCGCTAAACATTTGTCTTTGTAACTCGATCGTATTTCTTGATTTAATTTAGTTTTCGAAATCCGTCGGTAGACTACTAAACAATGAGTTATGTGTTTTGCCACAAGAATGGAAATAACCGATATAGTTTACTGTATTTTTCAATGCTTTATAAATCTTGTTTTATCTCCTTTATAGAAATGAAATATGTTGTATATCCACCTCAGGGTTATTGCAACTATTCTCACGGGAGATACGCCTCTAGATATGAGACGTTCCGCAGAAAATCAACATTATGAACTCTGCGTAAAGTGTCGACCCGGATCAGCCTAAGCATGCCGCGCAGGCTAACACGGACAGACACTTTTCGCCTCCTGTGGATTTTCTGTTTCAGGAATCATTACTCTATACCTCTTTCCCCTATAGACGGAATGTGTCTGCCCAGATCGATATATACATTACGCAGAGGCCGTAATGTTGGTTTTCTCGTAGGACGGCTCATATGCATCTAGATATCCCGTCTTTATTAGAGACACGACACGCGAAACGCAACCTTTATAGCTTTGGCAATTAAATGGATCGCCTCGGTATTGTAATGATACACGTGGAGCATCCGCCTCCGGTTTGGGATGGCGCAGGTTCGAACCCCGACCGGGTCATATCAACTACTTTTTAAACGATAGTAATTGCTCTCCCTCTTTGGCGCTCAGGATTTAAAATTTAACATTACGACTGACTCGCGTGTGCCATGAAAGATTCGGTAACATACCTCGGGACAAATATTGAAAGCGGCAATTCACAACATATAAAATCAAAGCGCCAAAGGCGATTTGCAATAACAGTACACTATGGTGCTGGTAAATTTGAGAAAAGCTTCATCTTTTGACAGTAGAATAATGTTAGTTTGCCGGAATGTTTGTCTTGGTGATATTTCAGTTACGTTCTAAAATGGGCCATGATGTGTTCAAAACTCGATAGACCAACTTTATTAGAGTGTTTGTCTTGGTTATTTATAATCTAATTTGTTTGGGTTATCACAGTTCATCACCACATTTGCGAATTAAGCATGTTGAAACCCTTAGTCAGAATATGTGTCTTGATGACATCAGGGCTATGTTCAAAATAGGTTATGTCACTTTCGAAACAGGAATCCGTCGTGGCCGAGTGGTTATTGTTCAAAACCTAGAGTGTTTACCAAGCATCAATAAGTGAACTGTCACCATGATATAACTGAAATCATGTCGAATTTGGTGTAAAACCACAAACAAAACGTATCAAAAGCTAAGTCACTATGCAAAATTGAAGAAAACTCTTATTGACTCTCAAGGAGCTGCATGTGGAAGGTATTAATGCAGTTATAGGGTCAAACTTGGCCATCTTTAATACACCTTTGCTAACGGATGACTTTTCCATGTGAGTTTTTATGCCTCTGCAGCATACCTATTTTAGAAAACGATCAAACAGAAGTTCCTCCATTCCCCATGTTTGCAACTTTATGGAGATAATGCTACCAACTTCTCAGATGCAACAAAACAATTCACTGAACTTTAGAGAAAATGACTTAATTATCATAGTAAGGAAAGAAAAAGTATCCATTAGTTTGGTGGTTGTTTTCAATGATGTTTCATAATGAACAATTTCTCTATTTGCCAAACTGTTCAATTGATACAAATATATGCATATATGATAATGCTCAATCTCCAACTTAATTGCGCTACACATTCAGCATTGATTGCTAATTCACGCTAGAACGTACGGTGATGGTTGCAATGAGGTGACTCAGTGCTGCACACACATCACTGAGTCATCTCATTGTAAAGATATTCCAAAGTACATGTTTACAGGTTTATTTGGTTAAACAATGTGACATATACATTGCTATTCTCAGGTGACATCAAATTGTAAACTGACAATGGAACACAATGTAAAATATCAATAGAGAGACGTGTACTGAATTTTCATCATGGTTTAATCAGTTAAATACAAAATGTGTCAGAATAAAAGTACACGTATCAAGTACATGAATCCAGGTGCAGATATTAAAATCAACAAGAGTTTTTGTTCACTTCTGCCATCATCACCTCATCATGGTGAACATGTGTGCCAAATAACTTGGGAATCCTATGATTCATTGTTTCTCATTTTGACATGTGACCTCTAAATGTACAGGCCTGGTCTTGTGCTAGACACTTCACCTCATCTTGATAAACATGTTTGCCCACTAACTTAGGAATCCTATGATGCATGGCTGAGATGTAGACATGAGAGGATACAACGCGCAACGATATTTATTATCTGCCCAAACATGAAGAATGCTAATATTTACATCGTTTAACTCAATGTAGATCGTAAGTTCGATACATCTCAAATCTTAGTATCAATCCAGTACCAAAATAGTAACGACTGGATTATTGTTAACCGTGTCTCTGCATCACGGATGGGATTATTTGGCGGTTTCTATTAGACGGTTATTTGGTTTGCAGTATTACGTGATCTCTTCAACAGACTGTCAAAACTTAGCTATATAAAATTGGCTGTTGTTGCTGTTGTTGATCATTTTTCTTGATAGCATCGTGGCGATTGCCAAACCAATTGCCACAAAAACAAACAAAGCAATAAATGTTTAATTAAAATCCAATTGCATATCCATAGTTGGGGTTTAATTATAGCTGGCAATTTCTCCTTTTGTCACAATGTTTTCCAATTTCAGTCATATGTTATCCATTCAATTATAAAGATTTTCTATTTTTTTGACAAAATATGTTCAAAGTCGTCTGCTGCATAATTGTCGTGTGAGGGAAAGGGTTAATGAGCAATTACTTCTTTTATATGGTTTCAAATTAACTTTCATTTTTGTAAACATGTGTTTGTTACCTGATTATGTCCTAGAATGTAATATGTTGGAAATGGTTGACTTTTCATTTCATTATTTTTTTCTAAGACATGGCAAATTAACAACACTAATAATGAATGATAACAATGTATGAGAAATGTATGATATAAACCCTTTTCCACATTCAACAAATCTGCAGCAGACCACTTTGAAAATAGTGACAAAAACCTGAAACATCTCCATAAAGGATCATTTTACCTTTTTGATCATAAGGTTTTTGAAAGTCATCTTCTGCTATTGCATTTGACGTTTGCAGGTGGGAATTTGTTAAATATCGAAGGAATTATCAAAATGTTATATTTAAATCTGTTGCTTTTTTATCATCACATCTGTTGCCTTCTTCTATTGACATGTAGTATCAATACTATTAGGTGTCCATGGCTATTGCAATAAACTCCTCTCCTTTTTTTGATCCATGAACTTTTCTCTCACACATCTCAAAAAATATATCTATGTCCATTTAATCTGTGAAAAGTGGCATTTACAAATCTTCAGACACAGAGCAATAATTGCCTGTGTCATTCAACAGTAAGACCTTTTTATCGTCCGCACTGACCTACAACTGTCATGGTCATATTTGCCGTAAGCATATCCTATTTCTGAAACATAAAGTAAATTAATTACTTATTTAAAATTTTCATTTTAGAACATTAACTCTTATCAACTTGCAGTTCAATTTGATACATCTGATCAGCAGATTATGTCTTTTTAAGACATAGTTGCAAACACAGAAGTTGCTTATAACAAGCAATCTCCTTTTGCTTTCAATTCAATTCAATCATATTACTTGAAAACAATCATCTGCTTCAGATGTGTTGTATTTGAGAGTGGTACAGTTAAGTGAAATGAGTCTGAACGTTTAATTCTTTCATAAATTGATATATACTGCATTTATTATTTGTTATTGGTGCATTTCACACATCATGTGAAGTTTCAAAATGTTGTCTAGTTGTGTTCAATATCATTTTCTGCACATGTGTCGTATGTGTGAATGCATAATATTCCTAACATGAGCATATTATCTCAGTTTGCATTATATAAGTTTAAACAATAATTAAAGCACACTGTTCTACTTGTACAGACAGTGTCCTAGACTTGATCACCCTTTGATTGAATTAACAACAACAGCCAGACTACATAAAATCAATGATTGCAATAAATCAACATCAGCCTTCCTGTTCCATATGGGTGACATATAACAAACTGTTCAGGTTTCAATATAAAATGTTCAATGAATCAAGTGTTATTTTACCCTTTCCAATATACAACGTTATCTGCATTAGATGACTTTACTAATACTATACATTTAGGAAATAACACAGTAAATGACCCACATGAGTACTGGCTCTCTCATATAACAACGTGTACATTTAATGAGCCTCATTGATAGCAATTTTCTAACATTGATAGACCAATATCAACTCAACTAGGTTCCAGAATAATTGCCTACTTTGTAAATCAACAGTTTTTACCAAACGAAAGGTGGATATTAATATATATATACCAAAAGAAAACTAAAAATGAAGGATTCGCGAGACTACTTTGCTCTCTTTTACAGTTTGTTTACAATTTACTTATCACCACTGATGCATGTTTAAGAATATCAAACTCATCACTGAAGCATCGAACTCACAGATCCTTCAACGAAGAAAGGCACCATATATTGATTATCATTCGAGTTAGTTTGATGGACACTTCTTATAATTATGACAAAAGGAAACTGACTCTTTCAAAAGAACTACACACCGATTGAAACGAGCAATCCTTATAAACAGTAAGACTTAAAACATGAATAATGAATAAATATTACTATCTACTTACCAGGGCCTGCTCTGGGTTGAATTTTCCTTCGCCACCATAAGTGATGTATAATTAAAACCCGATTTCATAGATTTAAAGATCAGTTTACGAGTTTGTCTACCCTCGTAGCCATTTACAGAAAATCCAGAATCTATTAATAGATACTCGCACTGACTGAATTGTGTGTGCATAATTTGCTGCGTTCTCATTAGCTTAAAAACAACGCGTACTGACCGACTGCTTCCCTATCAATTAATTGTATCGTATAGCACATACGACGAGAATGTAAGGTTATTTTCGGATTTCTGTCATCATGAATCTTATTTCCGATTTTGTTTTCGAGGGATAAAAAAATCAAAAAATTAATTGGGTTGATTACCGACAAACAGCAATAAAATAAGTGTGTAATTTTATTTCCATGCTGCAATGAGATATGGACGCTATCATAAGGTACTTTCAGGTGGTACTTTGCTGTTTCACCGGCATAAATTCTGCTCTTTCAAAGCGGAACAAGATAAACAAACCCTTCCTTTTACGTGGCTTTTAACTGATTTACAGCAGTTTCTGCGTCAAAATAGGATCGTAAATCCTTATGCGAGTCTAGCAGAACGTTTATGTGTAGTTATATATGTTTATCAAGTCTATGACATTCGCATTGTTAGACCATTTATTACGTTCCCAACAATCGTCTGAATCAAACAAACGGTTCTGCATTGAAGAAAGGGTTCTAACTTGATAATGTAAACAGGGCGTGATGAGATTTTAGGTTGATTTGTGTACGAATATTCAAATATAATATACATTCAAATATGATATTTACACATTATAAGACTTGTTATTTTTGAATAATCGGATATCGTTTTAATTATTTCATGTTTGCTTTTGTTAGCATTCGTAAATTAGTCAAACAAATTTGCACTTAATTGTTGGCGTACTGATACTTGGTATAATTGGTGTTCTGGGGCATTTACATCACGTGACTTCAAAATTCAACCTGTAACAATGGTCTCGTTTGCGCAAGCGCAACTCTACCAAAAATGGTTGTAATGTCTGCCCTCCCTGGCGCTCAGGGATGCATGCGACTGACTGGTGTAAGGATAAATGGACCGGTAGTACTGGTGAAAATGTAACTTACCCAGGACGCGCAATGATATAACTGAAAAAGTGTTTAAAGTGGCGTAAAACACCAAACAATCAATCCTCAGAGAGACTTGTAGGAGATAGAGATTCTGGGGTAGATTACCGGTCTTGTCACCAAAGGGTCTCAAGTCCGAACCAATATGCGAGTAATGGTAACGCTTACAGCACACTCGGCTCGCGTAGAGGTTCTGTATTGTGCGCGATTGATAACATCAGTGTTAAATAAGTTATTTTGAATTGCAGACAGGCCAAAATGTGAAAGTCGTAATGATATAACGAAGAGTAATCATTATTCCGCTGTACGTGACTCAAAGCAACATTAACGTATCGAGGGCTTGGCGTGAAACAGTTGTAACTAAAATTAGTATTTTTTTACCAAGGTTAATCACCTCTCAATAAAGTCTTTATAAGCGTTAAATCAATTTTCTTGGTAAACAATGCAAATTTAGGTGCCATTGCTCAGAACGAGCAATGGCACCTAAATTTGCATTGTTTACAAAGGGGTCAAAATTGCCCTTAAACCAGGGTTTTCAAAATAGGTTTTTAGTTACAACTGTTTCACGCAAAGCCCTTGGTATGCTATAAGACACGACATTAACCATACATATGCAGCACACGACTTTGAAAGCATCTAGGCAAAACTGACGGAAAAGAGTTGAAAAAAACCATTATGTCAAAAGGAGAAATTCCTCATCATGAGCAATTTCTTCTTTTGCCACAATGTTTTCAAAATCGTCTGTAGCAGAAAGGGTTAAAATGCGTCTGCATGTGGAATCAGGGTTGAATCGCATTTGAGACACATTTAGAACAAGAAAAGCGTACAGCCTACTTTCGGTTGTATAAATTGTTCGTTTTTCATGGAATTGGATAAGGTTTCAGCTTCTATAAAGTTCGCAATTGTAAAATAACTATCACATTTGTCGGATAAGGCAGCTAATCTGCAAATGATTGCAATATTTCTTAAAAGGTAATGGCAAAATCGGAAGCTGCAGAAGCTGCAATTTATATCTATTTTAAGTTCTGTTTTTTGTGTTGCCATGGCAACTGACTTTTATTTATCTTTATGTTTTGTTAAGCTGCATTAGAAACAGCACAATCAATTTGTATATTATAAGTCTTCTCACAGATAATGGACTTTCGGCATATATGCAACAAATGCAGATCCATGTCAACTTACGTATCTGTGTGATCTGATCTGGGCCTCCCATGTCAGTCCGTACCCTGTGCTACGTTAAGTCTATTTTAGTTTAAACTTACTTATTGTACATTGATTGCGAAACAAGCTTTAAGCTTATATTAATGACGAACGAAGTCTGCATCATGGAGACTGAACCAGTACTCGCGCCGTTTGTTCTAAACAATCCCAAGGCAGAACCAAGCCATCAAGGCATTCGAACCGGGGATCTTTGGTACGAGAGGCCGATGATTTACCTCTGCACCCCTGTCTTCCTTATGCTTCATGGACACACTCTTTAATAATGCTTCTTTTAAATGCCTCGATGTTGTAGTGGTAGAGCGTCTGCCTCGGTTGCGGGAGACTCCGTGTCTTCGATCCCCGACTAGGTCATACAAAATACTTTAAAAGTTGTAGTTTCCTCCTTAGCGCTCAGGATAGAGGAGTTAACATTACGACCGACTCGCTTGTGTAAGGATATACGGACTAGTAGTACTGGTAACTAACCCAGTAAACGCCGTGGTATATCTGAACAAATGTTCATAAAACACCATGCATAAAAACGAAAACATTTTTAAATTATATTAATGTAAATGGTACTATTTCCTTCACTCTCGGCTAAAATTCATGCTTTCTTGTTTAAACAAATTCCATAGAAGTAATTAATTTATGAATATATCTATTTTTTATTAAAATGCACAGTTTCGTGGCACATCAAATCGACATTCACGCATGTACCAATTAATAGGCCAATTCACCAACTGTATAATACAGAGGATCTGCTAGCTGCGGACGCGAAATTGTCGTTCCCGTAGATAACCGAAGTTTCCAATTCCTTCCAGAAGATTGGCAATTCACAAAACAGCACATATTTACATAAAAACTATTTTAAAAATAGTCCAATGGGTATATTTTCCATTTAGGAAAACTATTTGTTAAAGAATTCTCTATTATTGTACTAATTTATTCCTATAAAAATGGCCAATTTTAACAGACAGAAAAATCATCAATTACAATTTAAAGTAATGCTGTCGGGCCTAATCTCCGTGATATAAAAAGAATGTCGTTCGAAACGACGTTCAGCTTCAATCAATTCATCAATCAATCAATCAAACTTCTCGAGAACGAAGCTTGGGACTTTGCGAAGAGCATCCGACGATGTGTTTTACTGGGGTTTTCGCCGTTTCTAACATTATTGAACAAACTAGTATCTAGGCTGGGAAATGTGCACTGTACAAGGTAACTCCACCATGACCGCCGCGACTTGGTATCGAAGCCAGGACGCCCGGTTCCAAATCTCCGGAGATAATCATTAGGTAATGGCAGATTCCTTGCATCCGACGTAAAAGGTTGGTGTAATTGTATGTACAAAAAGTGTGGACTCGGGTCGGCCTATGCCTTCACACATACTCATTAGAACAATGTACGTCCAGAATGGTAAGGATAATATAGTTTGAAAAACTATAAATGAAGTCACCACAATTGTATCACTGTATTGAATCTACAAAGGAGGAAAGAAGTTTGGATTGTGTAGTTGTATGTACAAAATGGGGGGGGGACTTAGGTCAGCCTGTGCTTTCACACATAATCCCCAGAACAATGTCCGTCCGGAATGGTAAGGATAATATAGTTTGCCTCTGCTGAAAAACTATAAATGAAGTCACCACAATTATATCACTGTTTTTAATCTACAAAGGAAGAAAGAGGTTTGGATTGTGTAGTTGTATGTACAACAGGTGGGGACTTAGGTCAGCCTGTGCTTTCACACATAATCACCAGAACAATGTCCGTCCGGAATGGTAAGGATAATATAGTTTGCCTCTGCTGAAAAACTATAAATGAAGTCACCACAATTATATCACTGTTTTTAATCTACAAAGGAAGAAAGAGGTTTGGATTGTGTAGTTGTATGTACAACAGGTGGGGACTTAGGTCAGCCTGTGCTTTCACACATAATCACCAGAACAATGTCCGTCCGGAATGGTAAGGATAATATAGTTTGCCTCTGCTGAAAAACTATAAATGAAGTCACCACAATTATATCACTGTTTTTAATCTACAAAGGAAGAAAGAGGTTTGGATTGTGTAGTTGTATGTACAACAGGTGGGGACTTGGGTCTGCCTGTGCCTACACACATTAGCATCAGAACAATGTCCGTCCAGAATGCTAAGGATAATATAGTTTGCCTCTGCTGAAAAACTATAAATAAAGTCGCCACAATGATATCACTGTTTTGAAGACGGAGGTGTGAGTTTTATCCAAAATGACCGTTACCGAGTGATCTGTCGACTTAGAAGTGGAGTTAATGTGAGAAAAAATGCATTTGGACCCGGTGTATAATACAGGATGAAATCTGTCTATTCGATAATACAAAGCGTTACACAAACCGGTTTCAAACCCGTCATCTACGTACCTCTACCAGGCCGCCTCGGTGTTGTGGTGGTAGAGCGTCCGCCTAGGGTACGGGAGGTCGCGGGTTCGATCCCCGGCCGCGTCTTACCAAAAACTTTAAGAAAAGTTATAAAACAAAAACAAATCAAACATAACGTCCCTATACCATAGCAACAAAAGATACTGTTTAGCGGTCATGTAGGGCAGAACTAAACCTCCGTCAATCAATGTAGATTGAATTCTGTGTTTATGTGATGTGCATGCGGAACGAACTTTGATCCCCCATTTGTCATTCACGACTCGTGCGTGCTCTCGTCCTAATGGCGTTAAATTTAATTTCCCGAATGTCAGTATTCATGTGGCGTGGCTGTTTGAACATGATCTAAAGGGAAATTAACTCAAATCGCGAAGATAATTGAATTTTAAAAAGTCGTTTAATAGGTTCAATGAACGACTTTTTAAAATTAAATTTTAAAATAGCTAAAATAACCTTATCTCAAGTCAGAGAAAATTTAGCCGCGCCAGAGATAAAACGACCCACAGCGGTTATAAATTTTACTTAAAAAACCCAATGTCCTTATTTGATACGTGTTTGGTAAAAACTTGTTTTCCGGAGACTATCAGTACACTCTACACTACACAGCTCAGCACAGTGTCTCAGGTTCGATCCCTGGTCGGGTCATACCAAATACAGTAACAATTTTAGTAATGGATTTCTCTCCCTGGCGATTAGCGTTGTGGCCTTTGGACTGACTCGTAGGTGTCAGGAAAACGGATAACTCACAAAAAATACGCTGTGATGTAATTGAAAATTGTCGAAGACGATGTAAAATTTCATTACACTATACGGCGAACAGGGAAGGCGGGATCAATCTACGTCGTGTACCGAGGCCTAATTCACTTCAACACCAATATTTAGCAAATGTGTTTCCTCTGGACTATTGGTGAAAGAGAGAAACACTATTGCTTCGTTTATCTTTCGGTTCTTTCTCTGCAAGAAACATGTCAGTCACAATACTAAGAGTTAACTCGTCTGTAGGTACCGCCTCCATGATGTAGTGGAAGAGCGTGTGCCTCGGTGAAGTAGTTCATGGGTTCGATCCCAGGCAAAGACTGGGTAGTTATGGCTGCCCTCCTTGTCACTGTGGGTTGCGGTGTTAGCATTACGACTGACTGGCTGGTGTAAGGATAAATGGGCTGTCAGCCATGTTATAGCAACGCAGTTTTATTGCAAAATATATCACACATTATTGATATATTACTAAGATTAATGTTTGGTAAAAACGCGATGTTATTTATTATAGTCTATCCTTTGTTATTGTTCCTTTTTTTATATAAAAAGTAATGAAATATCTATTGATATTTTACGCATTGACATTGGACTAAGTAAGCTTTACTGAACATACATTGAGGTTCAAACGGGCGTCTTTTTATAGAAAATATCAAAATATACAATATAAAAGGTTGGGCAACCTGCCAACAGAACTGAACTCGAACACAATATTTTACCATACAGTTGCAATAACCTATGCCTTTTCAAGACTATCATTGAATATTGTAAAGAACCCATCGAAAACATGCAAATGTTGACTAGTAAGGAATGGCATGAGATATAAGCTGACACTCAAACATTTAATGGCAGAAATTAAATATGTGCTTCTTGGAGAGGGAATATGATAGTACATTCCATAACGAATCAGTTCAGAATCGCATAGTACATGTGAACTATGAATCATGAAAGCCTAATATAGAACTGTTTATTTAAATTCTGTTATTCATATTTTTGGGTTTAAAACATCTAAATAATTCAAAAGAAATCATTTTTGAAAATGTTGTTGAAGTATACATTTGTCTGTTCAGAGATCTATTGATATAGTTTTTGTTTGTAAACAATAACATAAAAGAGGTTGTCCTATGTTCTGTTATGTATAATATGAGCCGTCTCGCGAGAAAACCAACAGTATGGACTCTGCATTAAGTATCGACCAGAATCAGCCTAATCATGCCGCACAGGCTAACCCGGACAGACACTTTTCGCCTCCTGTGATTTTTTTTCTGTTTCAGGAATCATTACTCTATACCTCTATCCCCCTGAGACGGAATGTGTCGGCCCAGAACAGTCTGCACGGACTGCGCAGAATGATCTGGGTCGATACATTACGCAGAGGCCATAATGTTGGTTTTCTCGCCGGACGGTTCATATGTCATTGTAATGCTAATCTCTATAAGCATGTACCCTATACCTTATATTTATGTTGCGTGTACTATTTAGGAGTAATAAAGAAATGGAAATGGAAATAAACTGTATTCTATGATGTGTTAGACATAAAGGTCAAATTACGCTAAATACATCCGCGGGCCAGGTTGATCTACGTAGTCCCTAAAAAAACCTTTGTTTGCCTAGAAATGGTTGTACATCTGGCCCAGACTGCATTGGATATGTGACAATGGGTGTACATTCTTTGTAAATATGTAGAGGATGAACGTGAACTGTTTGATTTGATCATTTTAGGTATTTTGACCTTGTGTGCAAGTGAAAGTATAGGATGTGGAAACCCAGTTTCAGCCTAGCTGGATTGTGGTAAAAAGGACGGTCCCCAATTTCAGAGCTAGTTCTTTCTTGATAATGCATGACCCACCATTTTCTATAGATTATTTTGAAGGTAAGAGGTATCTCTTTTCAATGATATATGGTGTTCTACCTGGGAAACGCTTAAAACATGTGACAAATAAGGGTTGAAGCTGGTTGATTTACTTGGAATTAAAGAAGGAATTTAATTATGAAAGGTCATACTGACCTAGATGAAAGAACAAAGCTGAAGTTGTCTTATGTATAGCACTATCTTTTGACCTATTGATAAATAAATATGACCAAATATAGTTATTAAACAGTCATATACTACAAATATAGCTGTAAAATGTGGAAAATGTGGGGTTGGTTGGTAAATGTTTAAATATGACCATGGACATTCAATCTTTGTTCAATATTTTCACACACACAATATCCTATCAATGAATTAATACAGTCAATCAATCAATCAATCAATCAGTGCATTATTTATAACAACTATGATCACTGAGATGGGCTAAGCCCTGAGTATTCAACTTTGGGTCAGACATTCCCTTCCTGTAGAGTACATTTTCGCCAAACACCTTGCTTTTACTGAGAGTGCATACCCTTTTTTCAAGTTTGACTTGTTACATGGAAATATTGTCTTAGTGAATGGGACTTTTATAAACCTGTCTCTTCATATAATTAGCAAGATGTCTCAAGTCATTTAAGCTAATAACAGTGTTTTCCTGACATTTATCTACACCTTTATGACCTTTGTTCAACTTATGAATTTTGCCATGCGACCTCAAATGTGGTCTCTTAAGGCACCACTGCTTGATAGGACCTGTTTACGGCTTCACATTTTTGGGTCGATGTTAAAAACCTAGTTTTCCCGCAAGTTCTCAGTACCTAAGAATAAATTAATGCACCTTGTCAGTATTTCTTCATCAAGTTTCGATAAGTTTCTAAGTCTCACGTTTTGTGGCAGGAAGTATTACGAAACTTTGCTTAGCACATGTAGAACCGCAGTAACCTTTAAAACATAAGACTATTGTTTCAATGATTTTTGGCATTTTTACTGTTATTTTACACATATCACCATTGTAATACATTTGTGCAGATTTCAGCTCAGCCAAACACCTTGCTTTTACTGATAGTGCATACCCTTTTTTCAAATTTGACTTGTTACATGGAAATATTGTCTTAGTAAATGGGACTTTTATAACCCTTTCTCTTCATATAATTAGCAAGATGTCTCAAGTCTTTTAAGCTAATAACAGTGTTTTCCTGACATTTATCTACACCTTTATGACCTTTACTGTCCCTGTCACCAGTAAAATGTGTTATTTTTAGATCCTGAGATATTTGGCGTGCAGCCTTTTCATTCCATTGGTCTTCCTGCTCAATCGGTGTTTCGCCCGTTATGTTTGTCGAGCAATAGCCTGCATGATTAGGGCAGGAAACTTTTTCCCCTTTGTTTCGCAACCGTGATGCCCTTACACATAATTTACTTGCTATGTGAACCCCAATTTTTTTCTTTTCACGAGTATTGTTTTCGCATAGAGTGGTTGTAGCCATAGTGCCGGCTTGAAACGGTGTTGATTCGCTATTGAAAAGATGGTTATTGTAGCATGTATCTCCCTCTATTCTCACTATCTTAGGGTCTTTCTGACCAATAGTTTTATTATCAGCCTCAGCCTCTCATTATTCAATTTGGTAAAAGCCTCTGCCACAGAATTTGCAGTTTTTTGCATACCTGTAATAGTTGGTGCAATTATGTTAGTGCAGTTGAGTATGCGTGTTGCACAATGGTTACTGGTTGGTGTCGAGAATAGACCTATTTGAAAGCCAACATTGGCTTTTGCTGTTTGTCTACCTCTTCCCTTATGGTTCCTTTCAACCTCTTCATATAAATTATAGTATATACCAATATATGTACATTTTTCACATTTAAGCCGTTCGCGCCAGACTAGACCCCACTTTAGGGAATTAGCATTGTCAAAAACCAGAATACCATTACAATTTATGCTCAACTGTGCATATATCTTTATTTCAGAGTTAAACATCAGTTGCACCTTAGCTGGACGACAGTACAGTATATTTGTGTATGAGTTGGGGTGATATGTATTGTTGCGGGCAACACCAAACTCATCGATAATACCAGCCTCTTTCCCAGATGGCCGCAAGGGACGTACATTTGTTTCCGAACCATCAACATCAAGAAAGGTGAATGTCTATTTACACGAGCATCAAAGGCGTTTTTGGTACATCTCACATACTTTGTTTGTACTTTTTCTATACTAAAACTATGTGTTTGACCCTTATTTAAACCCGGCACACCTTTCTGAAAGCCAATTGACTTGCACTGCCGTTTACTCAATTTCCCCGTCAATTACAATACAAAAGCAACAGAACACAACTAATATAATAAAAATGAGTTAGGAAGTTATTTAATTGGAACCTACTTCCTAATACAACCCTCTTCAACCCCAGCTAGTCCCTTAATGAGTAGATATTTATGACATATACATGCCACAAATGTGTGCAATAAGCAGTGTTAAATTTCACACATCAATGCAGTCACCGGTAAAGGTGTCAACAAACCTAAATTATGCACCTGGCTGGCCAGTATTTGAATTAAATTGTTTGAAATATATAAATGCTTGTTTCGTAACAAAAGGCTTGTAGAAAAACATCAAAAAGCAGGATTTTGCTGGAAAATAATCCTAGCAAATTGTACATTTTTCTCCCTAAAAATTGATGTTTTCAAGCTATTTAGACTTCTCTGTTAGTGTTGCATGGCCCAAGTCATGCATACATATGAAGTTTGTTCTTGTCTATACACAATGGACACAGTTTAAACTTAATATGTAACGCGTTTCTTATTTGTTTCATCTAAGACCTATATGATGTGCGATATCCCAAAACTGGCCAGACTTAAACCGCAAAACCGAGGTTTCGGGTGGTATAGGCAAATTGAATGTTCTTTGAAAAAAATTGCCTTACTGTCCTAACCTTGGTTTATTTGCTTTCAATATAGATAACACGTTGAAAATAATGGCAAGAAACTCCTCATTGGAGGCAACAATTTTGTCTTAAACTAATACTTACCTTTCAAATCTACATTAAACGTCACTTTATCGATTACAGAAGAAAAACTAGCATAGATGTTCGATGTTATGATTAGTGACTTTCCGTGATGCAACTAAAATATAGCTGAACACGACTTAAACCGAACGATTGAGAGCAATATAGAAGCGAAAGTTGTATTTGTCACTTGCACCATAAATAATCTAATTTACAATTCCAGACAAGGAAATTAGAAATTAATTCCATAAACGCTAAAAATCAAGCAGAAAAACAACATTCTTAAAATACAATTATGAGAAAATAAGATATACTACAAACAGACATCCGGCTGTGTTTCGATTAAATTATACTTTTTATTTGAAAATGACGTCTATAGACAAACGATAATTCGTCTGATATGCGCATGGCTATTTTTATTAAAAGACACTTTAAGTAAGTCCGGATGGAGCCAGGTCACTCACCATGTTTCTACCAGAATTAAAATGACGTATGCGTGTCCTTAATATACGAGATTTGTAAAGTGTCGGTTTGTTTTATTAGGGTTTTACGTCGTTTTCAACATCATTTTATTTATACAACGATGACAGTTGACTTATTCATGATCCCTGGTCGGGGAAAAAACAGTAGTTGGTTAGGAATTGTGCCTTGCACTCCATCATGATCGCAGCGACTTGGGGTCGAACCCGGGACGCCCGGTTCCAAACCCCGACGCTAAACATTCGAACCCGGCATATTTCCGTACAGTGTAAGGTGAGGTACTATTGGTTGGTTGTTTGGAGTTAAACAAATCTGCAGACGCATTATCACACAGTTGTAGCAGACGACTCTTGAACACACTGTGACAAAAGGGTGAAAATGCTCATATTGAACAATTTCTCCCTTTGTCAGTATGTTTTCTACTCTATTCAATTATCATACTTTCATTTATAGATATTTCTAATATTTAGACCTAGATGAGTTTATAGCAGCCTGCTGCATATTTAATGTATCTTGGAAAAGGGTTAACGCTGTTTTTAAGAGTTTTTTCACGATGCTACCGAGCCCCGGTAGCTTAGTCGATAGCGACGCGGGCTGTCAATACAGGGGTTGTCAGTTCGAATCCCAGCTCGGCCAACATTCTTTCCGACGAAAATCTTCTTGTCTGAAACCGGAAGGCATTGAGCTGAGATATTTGGTATGAAGCATTGTCTAGTGTGGCATTTAGAAAGTTTATTCAAATAATTTTGATCCGTTTATAGACATGGCCGCCTTGTCAGGGCGGGGCTTCTTTTCTTTTTATGGTATATAGTAACATATAAAAAATATTGGCCCGATTTGAAAATAATTTAGTACACATTTTCCTTTGGTGACCCTCTATCAAGTTTGTTCGTATAATTACAATCCATTGTTTTCCTGATATGGTATAAACTAAAACTTTAAAATCTTTTTATCCGAAAGAACTGATTCGATTTTAAAATAAGTTAGCACACATGTTCGATGGATGACACTCAGTCAAGTGTGTTCAAATAATTCCGATCCGTTGAAAAATATGGCAGCCAGGAGGAGGGGTTCATTTTCATTATATATGGTATCTTAAGTAAAAACTTAAAAAGTCTTCTTGTCGTAGAGTACGAGCCTTATTTTAAAAGTCTTCTGCCGGTGGCAAACAATTTTTGTCTTGTAACTACTGATTTAGGCTTAAATATCACATTCTCAGGCCTAATGGTCATCTTGTGTATATTTCTTCATTATAGATGTGTCCGAATTTGTCTACCAGAAAGAGCATACACATGCATCATTTCCATAGGAAAATGAATATATTTTTTAATTCTTTCCACGTTGTATCGCAATTAATTTCACTCTGCCAAGAGGAAGATGAAATGTCTGCTCCAGATGTTCTATTATTCTCCATTGACACATTTTCTTCCAATTCGGGAGATCTTAACAAGCACAGAATGTCATAGTTTAAAGTAGCTGTTGTCGACCGTCATTATACATTCATTTTGCCGCACCACTCCAGTGACAGAGAATCAATCACTTTTCCGGCTGTCAAACAAGTTAAACCTTTTCCAACACACAGACGCTTTCTGGCGCCTCTACAGCAGACGACTTTTGAAAACATTGTGGCAAAAGGCGATATTGCTCATACTGAGCAATTTCCCCTTTTGCCTCAATGTTTTCAACTTTATTCGATAATTTATTCAACAGAGATTTTCAATACTTTTGACTGCATGTTTTGCAAGTTGTCTGCTGGACTTTTGTTGTATGTGGGAAAGGGTTAATAGCTACATAAGTGGCTTATAGCCATTTGCCTTCTTAATGATATTCCGTTATCTCATCATTTAACTCTTTGTCACAATGTTTTCAACTCTATTAAAAATCGTCCTATTAATCTTTTGAGAATTTTCCTATTTTTGCCTAGATGATTTCAAAGACGTATGTAGCAGATTTGTTATACATGTATGTGAGAAAAGCGTTAACGATAGGAGTTGATTACGAAAACAAGTCTCATATTTGTACACGTAACATGATAAAACACAATATACAACAATATAATTTACAAATAATTGTACAAAGCCAGTCTTAAAGACAGAATTATAAGAGACAAATAATTCACATTATATACATTTATGATTATGAACATAAGGGTAACGTATTCTAAACCGCTATATTTCCGTAAAAAACCAATGCCTAAGTGGCAGAAAACAGGAATATGCTCCACAGATAACGGGCTTTCAGAAAAAAAACATAGTGTAGAAAGGTCCCTATGGGGGAGGATTCGTCATTCCGGCCCACGGTCTAATTCATAGGTTTATTAATACGAGGAAATGATTAAGAGCGATGCTTCTCCCGTTGAATAATAATACTTTAAGGAAACTTGTCATCTAAAAATGTTATACATATATGTATATAGAGGATTATTTATTATCACTTTTATTAAACGAATTTACTAGGATGATATGCAGCGAGCCTTGGCGAGTTAATGAGTTTATTAAAAGTGATAATAAATAAAGTTAATAAACCCAAATGAGATATTCTATTTATCACATAAAGTGATTTATGAAGCCGATTAATATTTCATTGGATTATTATTTGAATTATCCACGAGCGTTTCGATTACCTTTCTGGATTGAAAACAGTTTGTCACATACATCGGTCACATTATAGTCATGACTTTTACCAAACATCGGAAATTATGAATGACCTGGTCGGTTTTCGAACTCACGACCCGAATATTGATAACTATTCACTATTACCGACTGAGCTTTCGCGGTTAGACTCGTCATACAAGAAGAGACACCAGCTTGAAAAAACAACAAAACCACTTTATAAGATAATAAACTTGATTACTCTTCAACTTCGTAATTCTGTCGCGTAATTGAAACATGAAGCATTAACCAGACATAGAATAATAATCACTCGCTCTATTGAATTGCAGATTTTTGTTCTAAACGTGTCACAATGATTCTATTATCCCCCAAATAGTTTTCAATGCTGAATGCTTAAGTCGGATACAAACAAGATGTAGTGAATCAACGTACACACTGAAACGGATGAATCGCTAATGTTGCAACAGGAAGTCATTGATTATGCGTCTTTTGGTGTGATCAATAGCTGTCCGTCGCCAAACCGGAATAACAAAGAATAGACTGAATCCACGTTAATATGAGCTAATTTGACCGAATTCCTGACAATGCATAACCAACGAAGATGAATATGAAATAAATGATCTAGTTGACATTCAGCCCACGTCATTCGAGTAATACAAAGAACTGTATCTCTCGGATCTTTTGTCGACATTGTAGTAGATATCTTTGTTTCCTCGCGAGCACACCACTTCTTTCTTGAATAAGAGATAATAGCTTTACATTTGTATATATGATTGATTGATTAATTATTTGGTGTTTTACGCCGCTTTCAACAATCTTTTAGTTATATCACGGCGTTGAATCTTCCCCGTTCCTTATTTATATAGTTTTGCGATGCCGTCGTAATCTGTGTTAAATGTTATCACCTTACAGCATGCAACGGCTGTGTCAGAAATATTTCATTTTTTCTTCAAATAAAGGTATCAGTGTTGGAAGTTTCTACCACGACTTCCCAGTTACATGTAGGTCACGTATTCAGTAACATGCACGTTATTTCCGAATATACAGACGTTTTGATACCGAGATGTGAGAATTCTTTGCAGGTTAATCCTAAGCCTTTGCACACACTGTAGACCAATATCAGCATGCACTGTTGTTTAACGCTTTCCCACATGCATTCGCTTTCTGACGCCTCGATCTTAGGCAGCCGATCTTTGAACAAAATATTGCAAAAGAAGATATTGCTCTAATGAGCGAAATCTACTTTTGTCAATGTTTCAACTTAAATCCATAATTATTCGTTTATTTACAGAGTTTCGATTTTCGATTTTTTTTTACAAAATATTTCAAAGTCGTCTGCTGCAGATTTGTTGCACAGGTATGTGATGGCTTTTTTCAAAGTCTCACATCTTTCTTGACAGGCATTTAATAAAGCAAAACTGTGAATTGTCTATACAACAGTATTAACCTTTCATCGGTTGTTGTAAATCTACGCGGTGTTTGTCTTTTTATATTGTTGATTCAGAGTAAACCTACAGTTCGAATGCTTACTTTTCAAAATAAGTACATGTACATCACAAGAAGAGCGCCATTTGGGAGATGTTCTAAAGCCGATACAGATTAACCTCATACGACAATTCTGCAACAGATGACGTTGAACATATTTTGTCCAAAAATGGAAAATCTCTATAATTGAATAGATAACCTATGACTAAAAGTGGAAAACATTGTGGCAAAGGGAGAAATTGCTCGTTTTGAGCAATTTCTTCTTTTGTCACTATGTTTTCAAAAAGCCGTCCCTGGAGAGGCGTCAGAAAGCGTCTATATGAGGGAAAGGGTTAAGTTGCATATTTGTTCGTTGAATCTGTGACAAGCTTCCAAGAAGCGATAATCAATGAATAGCATGGTGTAACACAGTTAAAGTCCATTTTCAACAATAGTCTAGTTCTTTGCTTTAATGAATGATATTGCCTCTCCATACAATTGCTCCCACTGAGCCGCCCCGGTAGCTAACTCGGTAGTGACGCGGGCTGTCAATCCAGCGGTTGTGAGTTCGAATCCCAGCTCGGCCAACATTTTTTTTTCCGTCGTTTGACAAAGTCATTGTGACAAGCGTTCATTCTTCTTCGACCAATGGGCTAACAGTCTATGTGGAAAAGCACTTGCTTGGAAAGGTGGTTGTGTTGATTACTGGTGTGAGAATGCCAGGAAACACGTGAGTAGGTGAACTGGCCGCCATGATATGGTTTTAAACATTGTTGAAAACGGCGTTAAATCCCAACCAATCAATCAATCAGTCAATCAATCATACAATCATACAATTACTCTCAAAATTGTATGTTAAAGATTCATTCTAAGTAAGGAAAAGTTAATGCGTTAAGTTGAAACATATGTTATTCTGGTCCATGACATAATATATTATTGGAAGATAGCTTTACTGAATTAGTGTATGTTCAACAAAGGTACATGCTTAACATATAAATGCAATATATATTCTCTATGCAATGGATCAATATGTTCTGTTAATTGACATTCCATCTTAAATATAAAATAGCACTTGCTAAATTTCCTTCCTCGAACCACACAACTGGTATCGAGACTGGTCGCTACATGTATTATTTTCAAAAGTAAAACAAAACTATTGTTGAATTTGAATTTCATGTTTTATTTCATTGCCCAAAGTATGATGACATAAGAAATTTAATTCTAATCAACTGGTATACAAGCGACACAAACATTACTAACTTGTATGCGTTGCTCTATAATGACAATCCTGATGTTATCAAAATACAATCATATTCCACCTATATGTTAATGAAAAATTGATAAGGACATCATTCTCAGCGTAAAAATGTTAATTAAATCAAATACTTTGTAATATGGGTCGGTGGCATAAATACTTTGAATACATATTTGTCATTGTCAATAAGCAACGGTAACGGTCTCGATAATATACTACGAAGGATCTTCGTCGGTGTTTGATTGATTGATTATTGTGTGTTTAACGCCGCTATCAACAATTTTCAGTTATATTGCAGCGCTGCCTGGGTAAGTTACCAGTATTACTGGTCCATCTATCCTGATACCAGCCAGTCAGTCGTAATGCTAACCCTGCAACCCCGAGCGCAGTGGAGGGCAGCCATTACTACAATTGTTAAAGTCTTTGGTATGACCCGGTCGGATATCGAACTCGCGTCCTCCAGCACCCGAGGCGGACGCTCAACAACTACACCACCGAGTCCTTGATTGACAAACACGGTTATGAGGAGCTTAGTTCGTCTTCATAAATCGGCTAAAGGAACAGTGTACTTGCGATAGCTTGAACATGTGAACTATTTGTAAGTTAATCATATTCCTGGATCAGGTTTGTCTTTTGAAAACAGCGTAAGATACTTTATGAACGCTCATACGATGGTTAAGGAATGCTGATGAACTGCTATCTTTATGTGATTTTATCACTGGCTCGTTTTTCATAATTCAAACTTAAGCATAAATGAATTACGAAACTGACAATACATGAATGAATTACGAAACTGACAATACAAGAATGAACCCATGGATAACTCGAACACGTGGATAACTTGAAATAATTTATGGATGAATATCGACTTTGAGTTCTCATCAGTCCATTGTTTATATAGTAACCTGGTCGCATTTGGTAGAATGTTTTGTGAAGTACTGGTACGGGAAAGCAATGGAACCCATATGGTCAGATGGAAGCATGTCATTTTCCATAGGTGACCATTATAGTGTTTTTGGACAATGGCTCTTCCCCAACAATCCAAATAACCCAGAAACCTATATTCAATTAAAGTTCATTATTAAAATTACCCCCCAAAAAAGCACATAAAAATCACATATTAATAATCATTCATGTTTATATATAGCTTTGACGTCACGTCAAATCAAAGGTCACCCTTTTCCCGCAGTGAATTTTATTTTCAATTTCATAAAATACAAGTTGTTCTGAAAATGGCTCCGAAGCTGCCAATAAAGCTAAAAGCAAATAATGTTTTGATTACAAATCAGTCAAAGGGTATTCAACTTTATTTAAAACACTTTCATCTTTAAACAAAATCATTATTGTCAAATGGGAGACCACTTCTGTCTTATGAATTAATCTGAAATCCCCTGGACAAAAGTGTCTTCCCGGCGCTTCTTCCCTTTGACTATATGTAGTCTCACAATAAAGAGGTCACATTACACCAAATAAATTCTTGCTTTGTTTCCATGTAAATCAATCAGTGTAAACCCTCATATGTCTCACTTTCATTTCTTTCTTAGGTAGAACACCCTATAGCATTGGAAATAGTTATCTTAAGCTTTAATATGTTTCAAAGATAAGGGTCGTCATGTTATAGACAAAAAAGAATTCACCCCGCAAAGATGGTTACCGTCATTTTGACCGAAATCGGGCTGTGAAGAAACTGGTTGTTCACGTATTCTATTTTCACGTTTAAACGAGGTCAACAATACTAAAAATGATCAAATCAATCATTACCTGTTTATCCTATACACATTGCCAATGAATATAAAGTCAATATCATATATGTAAAGGCATTCTGGTGATGGTATACACTCATTTCTACGCAAACAAAGGGTTTTATGGACTATTTAGCTCTAGATCAGCTTGGCCGCGAATGTATTTGGCGTAATGCCGCCGTGTTAAAATTGATTTACTGCTTAAAACCGCTTTTAATCACCAATCAGTCAATCCCCTGGTTGCTTAGAACAGACGTTTTCAGTTAAGCGTTAAATAAAGGCAAAAAACAATCAGACAATATTTATTGAAATAAGTTTAGAAAGCTTTTAGTCATAAATTATAATCAACCACTTATATACAATGCATGCAACATTTAAATACACAACAAAACAAAGTGTTTTGTGAAGAAGATGCTAGATTGATGTATTGCATGATATAACTTTTAACCGTTTAAAGATACCTATTAGAAGACTTTCGAATGTGACTTGAACAGTTTTCAAACTGTCTTCCTGTGAAGCAATCCATACGAAACACAATCCAATTTCTTCTAACTGTTTCTTAATACTACTCATCCAATTTTCATGCGAGAGTTTGCGGATTCGATCACCGGCCGGGTCATATCAACACCTTTAAAGATGGAAGTAATAGCTGCCATCAATGACGCTCAGGGTTGCGGGGTTAGCATTATGACTGTTGTCAGGATATATGGACCAATAGTACTGGTAACTTACCTAGGCAGCGCCGTGGTATAACTGAACTATTGTTGAAAACAGAGTAAAACACCAAATAATCAACCAATATTTCATGACCATTTCTACACTCTTCGGGTAAGTATTTTATACAGAGTGTTAATAAGTGCATTTGTTGATAACATTATTTGTAATCATGTATTAATACTGCTTTCAAGATTATCTATTCATGTATATAGGGGCAGATACTCTTGAAAACAGTATATGTTCATGTATAAAGGACAACAGTTTAATTCTACAACAGAGTGCTAGTTTTAGTTGTAACACCTAAAAGTTTGGGGGAACTTTTACATTTCTTTCTTCTTAAGTTGGCCAAATATCTTTCTCGTATTATATACTTTGATAGTCCATATGATCAAAGATGCAGTATCTTTCGATATCTGTGACATGCGTCATTCATCTTTTACCAATGGGCTAACGGCTAGTTTTGTGGAGAACTGGTGTGAGAAAGCCAGGACACACATGAGTAGGTAAACTGACCACCGTGATATAACTCAAAGGTTGTTGAAAACGGCTCATATATATTTTGTGTTCTTATGAGGTAAAAGGCCCCTCCTGATGGAAACTCTTTGACGTATCGGAATGCAATAAATATTGTATAACAATATGTGAATTGGTGAAATTGTTCGCAAAGTATGTTTTTCAAAGTGTTCAACTCCATCCCAAAAATAAACTTAAATGCCCATATTTGCCATTTGCCATTTGTTAGAAAAGTAAAAAGTAACAAGACGTTTTCGCCCTGCACCGGTATTGTTATTTAAAGGTTACAGTGTGAAACCAGTACGGTTATACAGCATAAACCAATACAATCAAATAATGTATCTCATATTAATATAAAGTACTCTTTGAATGGAATGTAAGTCCATTTAATCCTTTCTCAATTGCAGTAGCATTCGGACGCATATGAAGCAGATGACTTTTAAAATAATTGTGACAAAAGGAGAAATTGCACATAACGATATATATGATCATATTTATTTCAACTCTTTTCAATAACTCTATAAACACTTGTAGATATTTTTCACATTTTTGTCTGCTGCTGTTTGGTCGTTTGTGGGTGCGAGTTAAACACCCAAATGGCTTGTGAAGTGTCAATATGATTCTCTTTCATGTATCCAGTTTCCCTTCCCCGTCTCCCATCTCGTAACTTTCTGCGTTGTATATCACCGCGACATTCAATATATCATCCCAGTGCAGTTCAAAGCCATTGATATTCTACTGCGTATTGTCTGTTTGTTCAATGATGCCATGAAATGAGGCCCACCAAGTGGTTTCAGTCATGACACGGCGACCAGTTCAACTACTCGTGTAATTCCTGGCTGACTCACACAATTACTCCATACAACAGACTTAAAAAGCAACTAGCGGCGTTTCCACATAAATTATTAGCACATTTGTAGAAGAAAAATGACGCTTGTTACAGAGACATTTGTCAAACGTCGGAACGAATCTTGGCCGAGCTGGGATTCGCACTCACAACCCCTGGTTTGACAGACGGCGTCGCTACCGACTGAGCTACCGGGACTCGGCCCGTCAACAGTGACGGAATGGTTCGGCCCGGATCAGTCTGCGCGTCCATAATGTTGGTTTTCTCGTGGGATGGCTCATTTGGTTTGTGCATATAGTCCGCTTTTATTGCAAGACGAAACCTAATATCCGGATTGTACTTATGTTTCTATATTTACCTACTATTCCAAAATAGCCTTATAGAACAAGATTCCGGCGTATTTTCAATTATATCGTACGATGAATATATTTTCCGGCATTAGTTCCATTAATATTAATTAATATTCCATTACGGAAGAAACCTTAATGTGAATAGCAAAGGCATTTTAACACATTTTTAAATTGAGCATCATCAATATATGTTTTCAAAAAGCCGTCTGATTCAGAGGCGTCAGAAAGCGTCTATATGAGGGAACGGGTTAAGTTGCATATTTGTTCTTTGAATCTGTGACAAGCTTTCAAGAAGCAATAATCAATGAATAGCATGGTGTAACACAGTTAAAGTCCATTTTCAACAATAGTCTAGTTATTTGCTTTAATGAATGATATTGCCTCTTCATACAATTGCTCCAGCCGAGCCGCCCCGGTAACTAAGTCGGTAGTTACGCGGGCTGTAAATCCAGGGGTTGTGAGTTCCAGCTCGGCCAACATTTTTTCCGTCGTTTGACAAAGTCATTGTGACAAGCGTCATTCGTCTTCGACCAATGGGCTAACAGTCTATGTGGAAAAGCACTTGCTTGGAAAGGTGGTTGTGTGGATTTCGTGTGTGAGAATGCCAGGAAACACATGAGTAGGTGAACTGGCCGCCATGATATGGTTTTAAACATTGTTGAACACGGCGTTAAATCCCAATCAATCAATCAATCAATCAATCAATCATACAATTGCTCTCAAAATTCTATGATAAAGATTCATTCTAAGTAAGGAAAAAGTAATGCGTTAAGTTGAAACATAAAAAGTAAATCGGTTAAGTTATTCTGGTCCATGACATCATATACTAATCGGAGTAAGTTAGCTTTACTTAATTAGTGTATGTTCAACATAATTACATGCTTAACATATAAATGCAATATATATTCTCTGTGCAATGGATCAATATCTTCTGTTAATTTACACTCCATCTAAATATGGAATAGCACTTGCTAAATTTCTTTCCTCGAACCATACAACTGGTATCGTTGAATTTGAATTTCATGTTTTATTTCATTGCCCAAAGTATGATGACATAAGAAATTTAATTCTAATCAACTGGTAAACAAGCGACACAAAGATTACTAACTTGTATTTGCTGCTCTATATTGACAATCCTGATGTTATAAAGATACAATCATATTCCATCTATATGTTAATGAAGAATTGATAAGGACATCATTCTCAGCGTAAACATGTTAATTAAATCAAATACGTTGTAATATGGGTTAGTGGCCTAGATACTTTGAATACATATTTGTCATTGTCAATAAGCAACGGTAACGGTCTCGATTAGATACCACGAAGGATCTTTGTCGGTGTTTGATTGATTGAGTATTGTGTGTTTAACGCCGCCATCAACAATTTTCAGTTATATTGCAGCGCTGCCTGGGTAAGTTACCAGTATTACGGGTCCATCTATCCTGACACCAGCCAGTCAGTCGTAATGCTAACCCTGCAGCCCGAGCGCAGTGGAGGGCAGCCATTACTACAATTTTTAAAGTCTTTGGTATGACCCGGTCGGATATCGAACTCGCGACCTCCAGCACCCGAGGCGGACGCTCAACAACTACACCCAATCTCCTACGCAGAGTTGTCGTTCCTTACACTCACCATACATGTATGTATGGTGAGTGTAAGGAACGACAACTCTGCGTAGGAGATTGAACTACACCATCGAGTCTTTGATTGACAAACACGGTTATGAGAAGCTTAGTTCGTCTTCATAAATCGGCTAAAGGAACAGTGTACTTGCGATAGCTCGAACATGTGAGCTATTTGTAAGTTAATCATATTCCTGGATCAGGTTTGGCTTTTGAAAACAGCGTAACATACTTTATGATCACTCATACGATGGTTCAGGAATGCTGATGCACTGCTATCTTCATGTGATTTTATCACTGGCTCGATTTTCATAATTCAAAAATAAGCATAAATGAATTACGAAACTGACAATACATGAATGAACCCAGGGATAACTCGAACACGTGGATAACTTGAAGTAATTTATGGATTCATATCGACTTCGAGTTCTCATCAGTCCATTGTTTATATATAAACCTGGTCGCCTTTGGTAGAATGTTTTGTGAAGTACTGGTACGGGAAGGCAATGAAACGCATATGGTCAGATGGAAGCAAGTCATTTTCCATAGGCGACCATTATTATAGTGTTTGGGGCTATGGCTCTTCCCCAACAATCCAAATAACCCAGAAACCTATATTCAATTAAAGTTCATTATATAAATTACAAAAAAAAAAAGCACACAAAAATCACATATTAACACTCCTTTATTTTTATATATAGCTTTGACGTCAAATCAAAGGTCACCCTTATCCCGCAGTGAGCTTTACTTTCAATTTCAGAAAATACAAGTTGTTCTGAAAATGGCTCTGAAGCTGCCAATGAAGCTAAAAGCAAACAATGTCTTGATTACAAATCAGCCAGAGGGTATTCAAATTTATTCAAAACACTTTCAACTTTCAACAAAATCATTATTGTCCAATGGGAAACCACTTCTGTCTTATGAATTCATCTGAAATCCCCTTGACAAAAAAGTGTCTTCCCGGCGCTCCTTCCGTTTGACCATATGTAGTCTCACAATAAAGAGGTCACATTACACCAAATAAATTATTGCTTTGTTTCCATGTAAATCAATCAGTTTCAACCCTCAATTGTCTCACTTACTTTTCTTTCTCAGGTAGAACACCCTATATCATTGAAAAGAGTTACCTTCAAGCTTTAATATGTTTCAAAGATAAGGGGGCTTCATGTTATATACAAAAAAGAATTCACCCCTCAAAGATGGTTACCGTCATTTTGACCGAAATCGGGCTGTGAAGAAACGGGTTGTTCACGTATTCTATTTTCACGTTAAAACAAGGTCGACAATACTAAAAATGACCAAATCAATCATTATCTGTTTATCCTATGCACATTGCCAATTAATATAAACTCATTATCATATATGCAAGGCATTCTGGTGATGGTATACACTCATTTCTACGCAAACAAAGGGTTTTAGGGACTATTTGGCTCTAGATCAGCTTGGCCGCGAATGTATTTGGCGTAATGCCGCCGTGATAAAATTGATTTACTGCTCAAAACCGCGTTAATCACCAATCAGTCAATTCCCTGGTTGCTTAGAACAGATGTTTTCAGTTTAGCGTTAAATAAAGGCAAAAAACAATAAGACAACATTTATTGAAATAAGTTTAGACAGCTTTTAGTCATAAATTATAATCAACCACTTATATACAATGCATGCAACATTTAAATACACAACAAAACAAAGTGTTTTGTGAGGAAGATGCTAGATTGATGTATTGCTTGATATAAACTTTAACAGTTTAAAGATACCTATTAGATGACTTTCGAATGTGACTTGAACAGTTTTCAAACTGTCTTCCTGTGAAGCGATCCATACGAAACACAATCGAATTTCTTCTAACTGTTTCTCAATACTACTCATCCAATGTTCATGCGAGAGTTTGCGGATTCGATCACCGACAGGGTCATATCAACACCTTTAAAGATGGAAGCAATAGCTATCATCAATGACGCTCAGGGTTGCGGGGTTAGCATTACGACTGACTGACTGTAATCAGGATAAATTGACCAAACGAACTGGTAACTTACCCAGGCAGCGCCGTGGTATAACTGAACTATTGTTAAAAAAGCGTAAAACACCAAATAATCAACCAATATTTCATGACCATTTCTACACTCTTCGGGTAAGTATTGTATACAGAGTGTTAATAAATACATGTGTTGATAACATTATTTGTAATCACTTATTAATAATGCTTTCAAGAGTATCTGTTCATGTATAAAGGGGCAGATACTCTTGAAAACAGTATATGTTCATGTATAAAGGACAACAGTTTATTTCTACAACAGAGTGCTAGTTGTAGTTCTAACACCTAAACGTTTGGGGGAACTTTTTTCTTCTTAAGTTGGCCAAATATCTTTTTTGTATTATATACTTTGATAGTCCATATGAACAAAGATGCAGTATCTATCAATATCTGTGACACGCCTTATTCGTCTTTCACCAATGGGCTACCAGCTAGTTTTGTGGAGAACTGGTGTGAGAAAGCCATGAAACACATGAGTAGGTGAACTGACCACCGTGATATGACTGAAAGATTGTTGAAAACGGCTGATAAGGTATATGTTGTGTTCTTAAGCCTTTCCCTCATATAGACGCTTTCTGACGCCTCTGCAGCAGACGGCTTTTTGAAAACATAGTGACAAAAGAATAAATTGCACAAAACGTGCAATTTCTCCTTTTGCCACAATGTTTACCACTTTTAGTCATAGGTTATCTATTCAATTATGGAGATTTTCTATGTTTTGACAAAATATGTTAAAAGTCGTCTGCTGCAGAATTGCCGTATGAGGGAAAGGGGAGGTAAAAGGCCTCTCCTGGTGGATACTCTTTGCGACGTATCGGAATGCAGAAAACCTTTTAAAATATTATGTGAATTGAATTCACATGATATTTTAAAAGGTTTTCTGCATTCCGATACGTCGCAATCAATTGGTGAAATTGTTCTGCATAACATTATGTAAATTGGTGAAATTGTTCTGCATAACATTATGTAAATTGGTGAAAGTGTTCGCAAACATTTGTTTCAATGTGTTCAACGCCATCCCAAAAATATAACCTTAAATGATTATATTTTCAACTTGCTTTTCGTAATAGAAAGGGAAAAGTAACAAACTGCCGTAATAAAGAGGTTTTCGCCCTGCATAGGTCTTGTTATTTAAAGGTTACATTGTGAAACCAGTACGGTTATACAACATAAACAAATACAATATAATAATGTATCTCATAGTTATATACAGCACTCTTTGAATGGAATGTAAGTCCATTTGATTCTTTCTCAGTTGCAGAAGCATTCGGACGCATATGAAGCAGATGACTTTTGAAATAATTGTGACAAAAGGAGAAATTGCACATAACGATATATGATCATATTTATTTCAACTCTTTTCAATAACTATATATGCACTTGTAAATATTTTTCACATTTTTGTCTGCTGCTGTTTGGTCGTGTGTGGGGGCGAGTCAAACACCCAAATGGCATTTGAAGTGTCAATATGATTCTCTTTCATGTATCCAGTTTCCCTTCCCCGTCTCCCATCTCGTAACTTTCTGCGTTGTATACGACCGCAACATTCAATATATCATTCCAGTGCAGTTCAAAGCCATTGATATTCTACTGCGTATTGTCTGTTTGTTCAATGATGCCATGAAATGAGGCCCACCAAGCGGTTACGGATTTTGCGTCGGACGCTAGCAGTGAATGATTGATCGATTGATTTGTGTTTAGCGCCGTTGTCAACATTTTGTTCAGTCATGTCAAGGCGACCAGTTCAACTACTCGTGTAATTCCTGGCTGACTCACACAATTACTCCATACAACAGACTTAAAAAGCAACTAGCGGCGATTCCACATAAACTATTAGCCCATTTGTAGAAGAAAAATGACGCTTGTTACAGAGACATTTGTCAAACGTCGGAACGAATGTTGGCCGAGCTGGTATTTGCACTCACAACCCCTGGTTTGACAGACGGCGTCGCTACCGACTGAGCTACCGGGACTCGGCCCGTCAACAGTGACGGAATGGTTCGGCCCAGATCAGTCTGTGCGGACTGCGCAGGGTGATCTGGATCGATCCATTACGCTGAGTCCATAATGTTGGTTTTCCCGTGGGACGGCTCATTTGGTTTGTGAATATAGTTTATTGCAAGACGAAACCTAATAACCGGATTGTATTTATGTCTCTATATTTACCTACTATTCCAAAAAAGCCTTATAGAACAAAATTCCGGCGTATTTTCCATTATATCGTACGATGAATATATTTTCCGGAATTAGTTTCATTTAGGAATATGTAAATATTAATACTGATGCATTACTGAAGAAACCTTGATGTGACTAGCGAAGGCATTTTAACACATTTTTAAATTGAGCTTCATCCTTCTGTTTTCTGACTTCTGACTTAAGACTTTAGACGACAGACTTCTGGCATCACTTTTCATACTTCACAGTTCGTTATTTAAGAAATAAACTATCAACAACCGTGGGTTATTGGCGAATAACCAATGGTTTGGAGTTCTGATGCGCAGGAATTAACCACGAAGGCCTACGGCCTGAGTTGTTAATTACAACGCACCAGAACGACAAACCATTGGTTATTCGTCAATAAACCAAGGTTTTTGATAGTTTCATTTCGATTCTAACATGACCCGACACCTTAACAAAGGGAAATAAATGCACTATTTAGCAAACCAGTTTACCCACCAGTTTGCTGTTCCATCAATTGTGACTACCCACTGCATTATACGCATAACTGCAGAAAAAAACGACAAAGAGGGGTAGACTCAGCAACAAGACAATGTAATTTTATTTAATTAATTATTTAGTTTTCATTGTACTATACAAGTTAACAATATGTATAGAATGAGTGTAGTGGAGCAGAATTATTCTATTCTGTTCTACGGAACGAATGTCTACAGGGCTATTGTGTCACAATGTGTCCGAAAATTCAGCGATTTGAGGACAAAGAAATGTTGCTGAAATTCCCCACACTTATAGAACTCAATGTGATCTAGGTCTGGGCGTGTTCGTTATATCTGGGAAAAATCTAGTTTCAGGGATTTTTGAGGTCAAAACCTGAAAAATCGACATTTTCACAACATATTTCTGTAGATCTCGCACCAGCAAATAACGGAATCAGCTAGAAACCTGAAATTCAACCTAAAACTTGTCCGAGATCCAGTGCAAACAACGGTGTGTTTAGATTTCTCATACATTTAGTTTGGATTCTTGGAGAAAGCTTTTAATAGGGGTTCTTTACTAAATTTCTGTGGGCATGACTAGGAAAGTGACGTCACGTGAGCGGTTTGACGTCATAACGTTACAGTGGTGCAGAGGTAGAGCGTCGGCCTCTCGTATCAAAGGTCCCTGGTTCGCGTCCCGTGATGAGCTGGTCATGTCTTTGAGATTTTTCCACACAAAACGGCACGAGTACTGATTAAGTCTCCAGGAAGCAGACATCGAGCATGATTAATCCAAGTTGAAAGCTTGTTTCGCAATCGATGTAAAATAAATAAAAATAAAATAAATAAAATATCGTGTAAGCCATTGCAGACGACGTAGTATACACATGTATGTTTCTTTACATCATGTGACTCTGAATGACAGGCTTATACGCGGGGGGATAACTGGAATAGCCAATGTGAAAAGTAGTGCATTTCCATTGGTTATTGACGAATAATCAACGGTTATTTTCTTCGCTCTCTATAGGCATGGAAAACAACTTCATGTTAGAATTAGAGTTCACAGTTCGACATACAGACGTCACAATTCGCACTTCATACTACAAAGTTCGCTATTCAGAGTTCACAGTTCGAAATACAGACGTCACTGATCCCATTTCAGACTTCGCTGATTACACTTCACGGTTCAGACGTAATGAAGTAATAATCACGCCTTTGACATATTTTGTTTCAAACCATGACTTTCAATGGAATGCAAGAATTAAACCATCCAACTGGTTTTAACCTTTCCTACATGCATACGATGTTCAGCCTGTCTGCAGCAGTGATGTATTAAACATTATGGAAAAAGGAGGAGAAACTGTTAATAAAGGGCAGCATCTCCTCTATCGACAGATCGATTCCTTAAAAGTATTTGAACCGCTTCATGAATAATTGGCTATAAATACAGATTCGAACAAAGCTTCTGTGATTGGAACACAACTGACGTATTATTGTTTTTTTCAACGACAACATAACAGTGAAAAACAGCTGTCATAGGAATCATGAATTATTACCCAAATTACTCCATACATCTTTAAGCTTATAAACGTTCTTTAAGAAATGACGATGCTTCTTATAGGAGACTCTTTCTATGGTTATTATAATCAAAACTCACCAACAAACTCCCAAATCTTTTAAAACGGTCTTTAACAGATGACAACGTTTTCCTACGAAATGTTTCAATATAGTATACAGATGATGCAAGCTAAGAGGTTCAGATAAGAAACACATGTTCAAGTCATAAGGTTACTCTATAACAACTTGTCCAGCCGTTCAGTCACAAGTTCAAATGTAGGTAAAAATTGTGCATGCTGTATTTGAGTGGCGTCTACCGATTTGAAAACGATGTAAAGCCACAACAAATCAATAAACATGCTCGATAAGGCACTTAATCGATAGACGCGGCTACATTTATTGTATACTAGTTAAGAAAAGACGATCAAATGTAACTGAAAAGTAAAACCGGATATATACGTTGCACGACACATACAGAGCAATCAATACATGTATATGAAGCGTTTTAAATTTAATATAAACTTATTTGACATGTCGTCTTGATTTGTTTGTTTGTTTTATTTGTGTTTAACAATTTCTTATGTTATATCACGGTGTTTCCAGGGTAAGTTACCAGTACTACTGGTCCTTTTATTCTGACTCCAGCGATTCAATCGTAATGCTAACCCTTAAACTCTGAGCTATAAGGAGGGAAAGTCATTACTACCATATTGAAAGTCTTTGGTATGACCAAACCGGGGATCAATCGTCAATACCGCGACCCTCCGTATACGAGGCAGACACGCTTCGACTTCACCACCGAGGCGTTCCTTATAAAAACTGGGCACAATCCAAATATATAAGAAAATCAATCGTGTTTGACTTAATATAACTAAACTAATGATGAAAACCTGTGACAGAAAAGTCGTTCCATGTGATAGAGTAACCATAACGTGTCACGTTATGTGATGTTTGATAAATTAACCTCGATGTGTAACAATTTATAGTTAACTACCACGCGTAATGGTGACCCAACCACATGGATTGACAATTCGGTCAGATACTTATTCAATACAAATATGTCACATCTATTAATAAAACCACCGCATGAAATGATAAAACCACCGCATGTTAAGATAAAACCACCAAATGTAACGATAAAACTACCACATGTAATGATAACACCACCACATGTAACGATAAACAACCGCATGTAACGATAAAACCACCACATGTAACAATAAAACCACCACATGTAACGATGAAATCACAACATGTAACGATATAACCACCACATTTAACGATGAAGCCACCACAAGTAACGATAAAACCACTACATGTAACGATAAAATAACCTCATGTAACGCTAAACCCACCACATGTACATGTACCGATAAAATCACCAGATGTAACGATAAATTCACCACTTGTAACGATAAGACCACCACATGTAACGATAAAATCACTTAAAAAACCGATAAAACTACGTGTACCTAATAGTAATAGTAAAACCACCACATGTAACGATAAAACCACCACATGTTAAGATAAAATCACCACATGTAACGAAAATACCACCACATGTAATGATAAAACCACCGCGTGTAACGATAAAACCACCACATGTAACGATAATACCACCAATTGTAATGATAAAACCACCGCATGTAACGATAAAACCACCACATGTTACGATAAAACCACCACATGTAACGATAAAATCACCAGCTGTAACGATAGAATCACCACATGTAACGATAAAACCACCACATGCACTGATAAAAACACTTAAAATAACGAAAGAACTACATGTACCTATTGTAATAGTAAAACCACCACATGTAACGATAAAACCACAACATGTTACGATAAAATCACCACATGTTACGATAAGACCACCACATGTAATGATAAAACCACCACATGTTACGATAAAATCACCACATGTAACGACAAGACCACCACATGTAATGATAAGACCACCACATGTACTGATAAAACCACCCCATGTAACGATAAAACCATCACAAGTAATGGTAAAACCACAACATGTAACGATACAACCACCACATGTAACGATAAGACTACCACATGTAACGATACAACCACCACATGTAACGATAAAAACACAACATGTAACGATACAACTACAACATGTAACGATAAAACCACCGCATGTAACGATAAAACCACCACATGTAACAATAAAACCACCACATGTAACGATGAAATCACAACATGTAACGATATAACCACCACATTTAACGATGAAGCCACCACAAGTAACGATAAAACCACTACATGTAACGATAAAATAACCTCATGTAACGATAAACCCACCACATGTACATGTACCGATAAAATCACCAGATGTAACGATAAATTCACCACTTGTAACGATAAGACCACCACATGTAACGATAAAATCACTTAAAAAACCGATAAAACTACGTGTACCTAATAGTAATAGTAAAACCACCACATGTAACGATAAAACCACCACATGTTAAGATAAAATCACCACATGTAACTATAATACCACCACATGTAATGATAAAACCACCGCATGTTACGATAAAA
This sequence comes from Serripes groenlandicus, assembly GCA_031761405.1. Lineage (NCBI taxonomy): Eukaryota > Metazoa > Mollusca > Bivalvia > Cardiida > Cardiidae > Serripes > Serripes groenlandicus. Next base: position 1,502,269 of record JASEVX010000025.1, read on the forward strand.
CCACCACATGTAACGATAATACCACCAATTGTAATGATAAAACCACCGCATGTAACGATAAGACCACCACATGTTACGATAAAACCACCACATGTAACGATAAAATCACCAGATGTAACGATAGAATCACCACATGTAACGATAAAACCACCAAATGCACTGATAAAAACACTTAAAATAACGATAGAACTACATGTACCTATTGTAATAGTAAAACCACCACATGTAACGATAAAACCACAACATGTTACGATAAAATCACCACATGTTACGATAAGACCATCACATGTAATGATAAAACCACCACATGTTACGATAAATCACCACATGTAACGATAAGACCACCACATGTAACGAAAAAACCATCACAAGTAATGGTAAAACCACAACATGTAACGATACAACCACCACATGTAACGATAAGACCACCACATGTAACGATACAACCACCACATGTCATGATAAAACCACAACATGTAACGATACAACCACAACATGTAACGATAAAACCACCACATTTAGCGATAAAACCTCCACATGAAATGTTACGATAAAACCACCACATGCTACGATAAAATCACCAGATGTAACGATAAAACCACAACATGTAACGATACAACCACCACATGTAACGAAACAACCACCACATGTATCGATAAAACATCCACATGAAATGTTACGATAAAACCACAACATGTTACGATAAAACCACAACATGTAACGATACAACCACCACATGTAGCGATAAAACCACCACCTGTAACGATAAAACCACCACATGTAAAGATAAAACCACCAAATGTAACGATAAAACTACCACCTGTAACGATAAAACCACCACATGTAAAGATACAACCACCAAATGTAGCGATACAGCCACCACATGTAAAGATACAACCACCACATGTTACGATAAAACCACCACCTGTAACGATAAAACCACCACATGTAAAGATAAAACCTCCACGTGTTACGATAAAACCACAACATGTTACGATAAAACCACCACATGTAACTATACAACCACCACATGTAGCGATAAAACCACCACATGAAATGTTAAGATAAAACCACCACATGTAAAGATAAAACCGCCACATGTAATGATGAAACCACCACATGTAACGATAAAAACACCACATATAACGATACATCCACCACATGTAGCGATAAAACCTCCACATGAAATGTTAAGATAAACCACCACATGTAACGATGAAACCACCACATGTAACGATGAAAACACCACATGTAACGATAAAACCACCACATGTAACGATACAACCACCGCATTTAACGACACAACCACCGCATGTCCATGTACACGATAATACCACCTCATGTAACGATAAAACCACCACATGTAACGATAAAACCACCTCATGTAACGATAAAACCACCACATGTAACGATACAACCACCACATGTCATGATAAAACCACAACATGTAACGATACAACCACAACATGTAACGATAAAACCACCACATTTAGCGATAAAACCTCCACATGAAATGTTACGATAAAACCACCACATGCTACGATAAAATCACTACATGTTATGGTAAAACCACGCATGTAACGATAAAACCTCCACATGTAGCGATTAAACCGCCACATGTAACGATAAAACCACCACATGTTATGACAACGAAACCGTCTCTTACAATACTGTTGCGCCTGTACATGAAGTCGAAATATAAAATAAGGCAGTTGCGGCGTTCCATAAGTTCTGATGGTACAGTCATGTAATAAGTGTTTTTGATTATTTCGATAAATTATAGGCAAATAATGCCGATCAGGTGAGACACAATCTGAAGTCTCCTTTTCTCATGTAAAGTGAATTATTGAATATATCGATATCTAAAAGGTAAAATATACTGATTTCAGGTGAGACAGCTCATTATCAGCTCGGTTCTGTTATGTTTACAAACACCCCAATATTGCCATCGGCGCTGCAAGAGCTAACCACCAATACGTATTGTGTATGGGTTAATTATACTGGGTTTCGAGCAGCACATTGATCGAACTCTAATACTATTGTTTTTTAAGTTTCTGTTGCATTTTTGATAGCTCTCTAGATTTATCTGAATGCTGACTTAGTTCAATCTGCTCAAAGTTTCTCCCGTTTGTATTGTTCATTGTAAAAAAATGAATATTTTGTGATGTACCCCGGATGTATGCAGCTAATTGCGAAAATCCACTACGTGTTAAAACAAGTATATCAGCTCTGGATAGGACTAGCTGTTCAAACACCGCTATATACATCGCATCACAGACATGCTTACCCACAGGCCAATCTATATTCATTATTTGACCGTTGATGGACGCAAAGTTGACGAACATGTCCCTCGCTTTATTTCGAATATCCATTTTGTCTGTTGCAATATATAAACAAAACTTGGTCTGGTCTGAAAAGTGTAGCTTTAGGAATTCAAACACAAATTGAACGTCGTCCTGATTTAGCAAAAAGTCTCTGCGAATATGAACTCCAACGAACTGCCGAAGTCGGTTTTCAGTATGATTGTTGATGAACTGTTCCAAGTGGGTTTCGAGTTTCGACACCGGTTTGAATAAAGCATGCATAAGTCCCGTGATAACCTTTACGGGGGGTGATGTCCTTAACCACGGTAATTTGCTCGGGGCGTCCGGATGGCCCTTAATTCTGTCCTGTATAATTAGGTTAATCTTTATTGTAACTACGTGCTGAGGCCATAAATCTCCGTGCTTCGATTTTGAAAAGTCCCGTGGAAGATCTTTGTTACTCCCTCCGTCAATATATTTAATGATCTTATGGCCTTTACCTCTGGCTGCACCAACTTGTGGTAGACATTTTGACCAATCGTATAAATTTGGTTCCAAATACTGCTTCAGACTACAAGGTTTGCGATGGTCAACGACAAATGTGCGATCGGTCAATAAGGACAGCAAGAAAGCAGACATGATTCCTTTCTCACGATCAGCAAGACCACCACACAACCAATCGGTGCATTCGTACACCAACATTTTACCATCACATTTCGGCAGTGGAAACATGTAATTCCCGAAGACATCTGTAAAATGTTGTGATTTATTATTCTTTGTTGCACAGTCTGTGCAGTTTAATTCTCTCTTGTCGGAAAGGTTCGCGCTGAACCAATGGAACTGCTGTCTGAACCCGCTCATTTTTGGCAGAATGGTGAATGTGTCGCTTATGATGAACATTGCAAAAGTCAAGACCACTGTTGCCTGGAAACAAATAGAATGAGACAGTGCATAACAATTTAAAAGTTGGCATTTGTGAAGAGTCTATATCCAGATCAGCATGAAATGTACATCCATACATTCTGGGCAAGATCTACAGTGTTCACATATGACTTACACGAGCTTCTGATAAGACTGGGAAGGTGGACACGATTATGTGAACCTACACATGATCAGAAAGGTTAACTTGTACCTTTAATCATGCACTGTATAAACTGTATTAGACGATGCATACCTACTATTTTGTTTGACGAAGGTCTATATAATTCGGAAATACCTGCAGTAACAATGGAAACTTTGCGGATACGTCTATCTAGACACGTGGATTTATCTTAAATTACTCTAGCAAGACCTGTCCACGTGTATAGGTAGACATGTACATGTAATTGTCTACGTCATCTCATCAAGCGTTCGATGCTTGACTTCGATTTCTTGAAACATTAAGGGATTATCTAAAAAGAAATGCCGAGCCAGGCCTAACTGCGCCTTTGTACACTGATCACAAATTTCTCGTTGCTAGTGTTTACTTATAGTCCGATTTTAAATATGACCGTAATGGTGTGCGTGTACACAAAGCTTCGAACCCATAGTGGCGCGAATAATTGTTATAGGGAACCAGCTCATCCGTGAGCTCATTCGCTCTACCAGCTGTTGCGAAGACAACTACAGGACACAGATAGATAACAACAAGATATCCAGGTATAGCACCCTGTAGGTCCACCTTTACTTAAGATCACTTTGAACACTTGTATACATGCTTCCAAAATACATGCATGGCTGAACAATGAACAATGTCATTCTGCGCAGGATGGTTTTCTTCCTGCGAGGTTCATACATTACTGTTCCAAATTGTTTTAAATGAATGTTGTTTTAATTTGTACATGATGAGTGCGCTGTAACACCATGCGCAAACTGACAACAAACCTTGTCCAGCGTCTTGTCGCATCTCAGTGCATTGCATGAATTGTTTACAATGTATATGTGAGTGACCAATCGAGAGATTGCATATGCATATGCAACTGCATACCGTGTAAACTCAGACATGCCTGTACAACAACATAGTCTCCCCCAGAGCCTTTGCTGGCCGTCTACTAGTGATTAAGTCATACAGTTTTGTCAGATAACAAATATTGTTTCTAATTGGATGCAGTACATTGCTGCACTGCGCCAAACAGATAATCAGATTCATCTTAATAAAACTTTTATTGGAAATTCTGTGTTACGAGACATTTCATGTTATTTGTGCACAATTGGACACATAACATGTAAGCGGTCCGGTAAGCTCAGTCGGTAGAGTACTCGCTCTGAAAGCAAGAGGTCAAGGGTTCTAGCCCCGGACTGGCTGCATGTTTTTTTCTTCCTGTGATATGAGGCTCCGTCATTCAGTAAATAGGAAATCGTAGTGCTCCTTGCTGCATTTTGATTCCAAACTTCGGTTATGTTCCGTTTTAAAAGACGATATACAGAACGCACTTTTTTCGATCTGTGGACGCAGTCATTTTTCTTATCGGAAATGAAAGCGTCATTTCGATTGGTCTATGTGTATTCTATTTTGTTCTGTCAAAACGGCAAAACGAGAGTTAAAAATACCACTGGTGATGTTGGAGCATAGCGGAGTCATCAACCGTGAACGCCCGACGACGAACACCTACCTACCCAATCAATAAATGAGCCGTTCCACGAGAAAACCAAAATTATGGACTCTGCGTAAAGTATCGACCAAGATCAGCTTAAGCATGACGCGCAGGCTAACCCGGACAGACATGCTTCGCCTCTTGTGGATATCAATACTTTATACCTCTATCCCTCTGAGACGGAATGTGTTGGACCGGAATAGCCTGAGCGGACTGCGCAAGCTGATCTTGGTCGATGCATTACGCAGAGGCCACACTGCTGGTTTTCTCGTGGAACTGCTCAACTCGTGCTACTAGTACTTTATTTATATTTATGGTTTTTGTTTTTCTTTTCTTTTCGAGAAAAAAAACATTTGAAATGTATAATAATAATACAGGTTAACTTTCTACTTCCGAATTTCATAAAGTCGACTCCTCCTTTTTGAAAACTGGACCACTCCTTTTTTCGTCTAACTGGAAATTAGGTAAATTTGATGTCAGAACTGCATATAATGCATATTTTAGGAGCGACAGTTCGTCACGGGATGTCTCACAAGAATTTGCATTGTTTGTAAAAGCCTTGACTTGTTTTTGGCAGGTATTCATATTTAACGGTTATTTGTAATTAATTGTACTGTTTTAAAACGATTGATGTCAGTTAGAAGTATTTCTTTGATGAAAAAAAACCTACTTACGAGCAGTACATATCTTTTCCTCGTTGAAGGTACGCACGGTTTAAACATACTTTCTGAAATGGACATACAAATAAAAAGATGAATTCTCACTTATTTGAAATATGTAGTTAGTAAAAGCTCTAGATAAGGGGCGTTTTTCATGTTCTAAAAGCCTTATCAGTCACTCAAACTCTATGTTGTGGGTACTCAAAGGAATCACCTCAGTGACAAGGTTAATACGGTAGATATTGTAGAGAAGTGACCAGTTATGATCTATTCCGCTGTGTAGCTAGAGCCAACAGAAACATCTCGTTGTTTTAGACGGTAGATATTGTAGAGAAGTGACCAGTTTTGATCTATTCCGCTGTGTAGTTAGAGCCAACAGAAACATCTCGTCGTTTTAGACGGTAGATATTGTAGAGAAGTGACCAGTTATGATCTATTCCGCTGTGTAGTTATAGCCAACAGAAACATCTTGTCGTTTTAGACGGTAGATATTGTAGAGATGTGACCAGTTATGATCTATTCCGCTATGTAGTTATAGCCAACAGAAAAATCTCGTTGTTTTAGACGGTAGATATTGTAGAGAAGTGACCAGTTATGATCTATTCCGCTGTGTAGATATAGCCAACAGAAACATCTCGTTGTTTTAGACGGTAGATATTGTAGAGAAGTGACCAGTTATGATCTATTCCGCTGTGTAGTTATAGCCAACAGAAACATCTCGTCGTTTTAGACGGTAGATATTGTAGAGAAGTGACCAGTTATGATCTATTCCGCTATGTAGTTATAGCCAACAGAAACATCTCGTTGTTTTAGACGGTAGATATTGTAGAGAAGTGACCAGTTATGATCTATTCCGCTGTGTAGTTATAGCCAACAGAAACATCTCGTTGTTTTAGACGGTAGATAGTGTAGAGGATCTATTCTGCTGTGTAGTTATAGCCAACAGAAACAAATCGTCGTTCTTCGATGTATTCAATTTGGCAATCGGACGTCCTTCATTTAAACTGCTGCTACACACTTTGAATTCACGAGGCCAAAATTTCGCGAGTTAAAAAAAAAAAATCGGCTCTTTTTTAAATTTGCGAATTCATGAATTCGCGAAATGGTTTCGTCAAATAACTGGAAGCGGTGCAAAACGTCGAACGCACATTCAATAGAAATGTACTTCGTTATACTTACCTGATACGACTTGCCGGCGTTAGTGGTGAATTAAAGACAATATCAACTCTTTCAGCGCCAAAGGCAATATTGAGGTTTTTGCAAACAATACAGATTCAGATGAGTCAGCTCATAACGAGCTGTCTCACATGTCATGACATCAGCATTGTTTGCCCTTCAGTAATATTTATTTTCCAAAACTCTTATTACAAGAGAAATGGAGACGCCCGATTTTGAACATGAAAGAGTCTACTTTAAACAATTCGGCGCTGAAAGAGTTAACAAAATAATTCCATCGGGTACTTCCTTACTTCTAACTTCCATACTTCTAACTTCCTTACTTCTAACTTCATTACATTTAACTTCCAAGGTCCAAATCGTATTGTTTTCATTCGTAATGAAGTTAAAAGTTAGAAGTGATGAAGTTAAAAGTAATGAAGATAAAAGTAAGGAAGTTGGAAGTTAGAAGTAATGAAGTTAGAAGTGAATGTAGTTAGAAGTAATGAAGTTAGAAGTGATGAAGTTAGAAGTAATGAAGTTAAAAGTTAAAAGTAATGAAGTTAATGTAGTTAGAAGTAATGAAGTTAGAAGTGATGAAGTTAGAAGTAATGAAGTTAAAAGTTTAAAGTAATGAAGTTAACGTAGTTAGAAGTAATGAAGTTAGAAGTGATGAAGTTAAAAGTAATGAAGTTAGAAGTGACGAAGTTAGATGTAATGAAGTTAGAAGTGATGAAGTTAGAAGTAATGAAGTTAAAAGTTAGAAGTGATGAAGTTAGAAGTAATGAAGGTAGAACAGGCATTAACGAGCTAAATTGTTCTAACAGTCTTATTAACAAGAGACTATGTGTGAAACACTCTCGATATAAATCATAAATGGTTTGTACCAAGTTGTCAACACTCAATGTAGAATGCAGTCTATCCACTATAAATCAGTTAAGATAAGTTTGATAAGTTTATTCATTTAAATTCCTTTAGGCTTCCAACCCACGAGGATACATGTTATATACACCGCTGACTGACAGTAACAATACAGAGAAAATAAACATACTTACAAATTTACAAAGTTTTTTTCCGGAGAAATATAATTAATGTTTTCATAAGTTTGCCTTTAACCGCCGTCTAAATATTCGCTTGGAAATGTTTGAAATATGAAAAAATAGACAGTTACAACAACAATGTGGAAAGGAGAGAAACCGCCTTTTTGGACCGGTTCTCCTCTGTTCACAATGTCCCTATATCAACGAAGATTAAGACGGTACATGTATAATTATAACATACTTTTAATTATCGAATCGGCTAAAGTAGCATATTTCGGGATGACTACAAGTTCCTACATTATTCGCTAGGATTATGAATTTAGGAGGAAGCCAAATTGCGAATATTAGCGAAGATTAATCTCACGCGAATAAAACCTGTTTTACAGTATTCCCACATGCGGATTCCTTTTGACGCATATGTAGCAGACGACTTTTGAAAACATTGAAACTAAGAATAAATTGATGAGGAGGGTTTTTAACCCTATTTTCAGCTATATTCAATATATATACTTTCATTTAACCCTTTCCCTCATATAGACGCTTTCTGACGCCTCTGCAGTAGGCGGCTTTTCGAAAACATAGTGACAAAAGAAGAAATTGCACAAAACGTGCAATTTCTCATTTTGCTACAATCTTTTCCAATTTTAGTCATAGGTTATCCATTCAATTATGGGGATTTTCTATGTTTGACAAAATATGTTCAAAGTCGTCTGCTACAGAATTGCCGTATGAGGGAAAGGGTTATAGCGATCTTCCACCTTTCAACCCAATGTTTTAAATGTCGTGATCTGCAGATGTGTTGTGTGTGGGAAAGAGTTTCTATAAAACTAATATATACGGATAGTCAACCAACGAGTCGCGATGCCAATGCGGAGTGGTGCTGCATGGAGTACTGGTGCAAAACGACAGGAAGGAAACACGTGGATAAACGATTGATTGATTGATTGATTGGGGTTTAACGCCGTTTTTAACAATTTCTCAGTCATATCACGGCGGCCAGTTCACCTACTCATGTGTTTCCTGGATTTCTCAAACCAGTACTCTACACAACAACCTTCCCAAGCAACTGGCTGCTTTTCCACATAGACTTAACCCATTGGTGGAAGACGAATGACGCATGTCGCAATGACTTTTGTCAAACGTCGGAAAGAAAGTTGGCCGAGCCGGGATTCGAACTCACAACCCCTGGATTGACAGCCCGCGTCGTTACCGACTGAGCTACCGGGACTCGACCGTGGATAAACGAACTGTGCAATTGTGATATGCCTGTGATAAAGTTGAAAACAGGAGTTTACACTTATACTCAATAATCGACCATGTTTAATTGTGGCTTTAAATGTTCATTTTCTATAACGTTTGTTAATAACGTGTCTTTTTACTTAAGCGTTACTTTAGGCTAGAACATTGGTTCTAGTAGTTTTCAATATGCAGCACGTTTTGACGCATATAAAGCAGTAGAGTTTGAAAACATTGTGACAAATAAATAAAAAATAAACCACACGCAAGCTATTTCACGATATGTCATTTTCTTAACATTTTTTGAATGGGAACATGCTAACCCCGAGTAGAAGGTAACACACCAGATATCATCGTTATTGTCCTATCCAATTTCACAATGCAAAATTATGTTGTCGCAAAACAATACAAACAAAGGATGATTTGGAACCTCGAATAAAATTAAACATCGTTACCTTAACGTGTATGGTACTTTCGTTATATCCAGGCAAACAGTATACACATGGCTCATCAAATTAAAAAATAATTGGTTTGCGCCTGCCTCACCCTTCAGTCAATCAAATGAAAAGTTAAATTACCTACACGCGTTTTATTAACCACAAGGAGTTATATTTTAAATGAACGACAATGAATAAAACTGAAGGGAACAAGATAGGTTCTCGGTTCTGCACAGTCCCTGTAAACGGGTTTGACCCTTAATGTTCAAAACTTATTAAAAAGATTTTGCATTGTTTTAACTAAATGTTTTAGAAGTTGTCTGCTGTATATTTGTTCTTATATTAGAAACGGATTGAAACAACATATTCAATAAGTTATATACATTTATATATAAAAACATAACAAAAACAATATTAATCTCTTAAATATATCTACATATTTCAAACAAACACTTCAGAGTAAACTTATGATATGTGATACATATATATCACATGATTTAAATTTGAATAAAAATATTATTCCCTTAATCCTAAAAGAATAATAATTGGGAATACCAACATTATGGCCTTTGCGTAATGTATCGACCATATTCCGTCTCAGGGGGATAAAGGTATACAGTAAAGATTACTTAAACAGAAAATTCACAGGAGGCGAAAAGTGTCTATCCGGGTAAGCCTGCACGCTGGCATTCTTAGGCTGATCCGGGTCGATACTTTACGCAGAGTCCACAATGTTGGTATTCTCGCGGGACGGCCCATATTTCATCTGTATTTAAATGAAACTAAAATTATTGAAAATATTTGAAAACATTGTGATTTGGAGAAACTGTTCGTCTTGTCTCAATGTATTCAAAAATATATCATGTAGTTGTAGGTGATCAAAAGCATCTAAATGTGAAAAATGGTTAACCTTTCTCACATGTAGATGCTTTTTAACATCTCAATATCCGACGAATTTTGAAACATAATGATAAATGGACGGATGTGAGAGAGAAAGGGTTCAACAAAACATATAAACTTATTATTTTGTGTTTTTAAAAGTTGATAGTTTATATATTTGTTTTCTTTTAATAAATAACAGTAGTCCTTTATAATGATATTATCAATATTACGTTCTGAAAGAAAGCCTTTTAATTAAATAAAATGAAACATATTTCGCTGTGTTTGTTTCTGATAAAAAGTGTTGTTTGTAGAAAAGGGGTTACAGGTTATGAGTTAAATATTTCACTTGTTAACTAATATGACACTGATAAAATATTTCTATGAACCGTAAATAGTTTACAGTTCATAGAATATTTAATCAGTGTCATAATAGTTAGTATAATTATACACTGTTATCAATGTACGCTTTTAATAATTACAATGACAAATCACTGTTTTGAATTTCTACAATGATATTTTGATTATTGAGGTTTTGAAGACATGTTCATCAACCTCAAATCAAAAAGAATGTTAACTTTCTGAATCGTTTTCATTGACTATGGATGAAAATGGAACCTGCTCGCAGTTTAACCTACCCGTGGATGCTTGAAAGTAATATTTATTTCGATCAAACCGTATTTGAGTCCATTCTTCTTATAATCTTTATTATACATTCTTCAACACTAGATTAATTATGAATGAGAAGTGACTACAATAATCATTCCTACATATAGCCGCTGTCTAACGCTCCTGCAGAAGACGAATTTTGAAAACATAATGAAAATGTTCTCCTTTGGCCAAAATGTTTACAACTTTATTCAATAATTGTTCCTGCAAGTGTAAAGATCTTCTATATTTTTGACTTAATGTTTTCAAAGTCGTCTGCTGCCGGAGAAGTGTTATTCTGGGAATAGCAAACATCACTTTTATGATGTTTTGCTCTTTTCACGATGTTTTGCTCTTTTGTAATTCTTTTGCTCTTTTATGATTTCCGACTGTGTTGAACTCTTTAAAATGCACCACTATTCAATGTCGTACTGCTTTACAGGTGAGGTTATACGTTGAATGACTTAAAATGTACTCAAACCATTTTGATAAAATTAAGAATAACGTTGCTGTAAATGACGATATTGTTTGAGCGTCGAGAATGAATTATCAAAATAACTTCGACGTCATTTCAACGATAAGTAACACATGTCTTTCTTTGACATCCATTACGGCGTCAATATTCCTAATACGAAATCCACATTTATATCAAACAAAACTAAACAGGTTGGACTATATGAAAATGTGAAAATCCCAAAATCGAAGAAGTTGTCAGTATCACCGGTTTTCTCATAGAGTGGCCCAATATATATAGACATATTTTAGATACATGTATGTACATGTATGTAGTACCTAGGCGTTTCTGATAATTAACCCATTCCCACATACTACAAACAAATCTGCAGCAGATGACTTCATAAACATCTCGGCAAAAAAAAAGAAAAACTTTCTATAAATGAAAGTAACTGTGTTTAAGGGAGTTGTATACAGTTTAGAAACAATTTCACCTTTGACACCAAATTTTTAAAGTCCGCCTGCATAACGATGGTCAAATTGAATTGCATTATTGAGTTATC